>JAWZSL010000075.1:0-315000 GCA_034769285.1 Lutjanus argentimaculatus | reverse complement strand
TGCTGGCAGGGAAGGCATACATGGAGCGTCATAACCAGGTAGCTAGCATCATACACAGGAACATCTGTACTGAGTATGGGCTGGAGCTCCCAGGATCAAGGTGGACGACACCTCCAAAGGTGATCCAGGACGACCGAGCCAAGATCCTGTGGGACTTCCAGTTCCAGACAGACAAACTGGTGATGGTGAACCAACCGGATATAGTGGTGGTAGACAAAGAACAGAAGACAGTCACAGTGGTGGATGTAGCGATCCCAAGTGACAGCAACATCAGGAAGAAAGAGCACGAGAAGCTGGAGAAATACCAGGGTCTCAAGGAGGAGTTGGAGAAGATGTCGGGTTGTAAAGGCAAAAGTGGGTCCCAGTAGTGATCGGGGCACTCGGAGCAGTAACCCCAAAGCTGGGAGAATGGCTCCAGCAGATACCAGGAAGAACATCTGAGATCTCTGTCCAGAAGAGCGCACTCCTGGGAACAGCTAAGATCCTGCACAGAACCCTCAAGCTCCCAGGCCTCTGGTAGAGGACCCGAGCTTGAAGGAGGCACAATACCGCCCCAGGCGGGGCGAGAAGGGGATTTTTATACATACATACATACATACATACATACATATGTTATATATATGTTTAAGTTGGGGTTCTTCTAGACACAACCAGTAGACACCGAGGAAGGAGAAGAGAAGAGATCTCATCTGGGCTCCAAAGTGACCATCTAGAAGCCTTCTACTCTTTAGCCTGGAGGACGTGACATCCAGAATTTTAAAAAAGATAAATCTAAAAGTGGACTCATGAAGACACAGCACACTTCCCTTCATCACTCCATCTGGGTTGTTGATCTATGGCTTTTGTGCTGCATGGTGTGTGTTCCCAAACCCATGTAGTCTCCTTTATACAATGACATGGGCTTTTAATGCAGTGCTGCCTGAGGGGTCAAAGGTCACAGACGTTCAATGTTGGTTTTCAGTCTTGCTCCTTAATGTGCAGAGATTTCTCTGGATTCTCTGAATCTTTTAATGATATTATGTAGGGATGCACCAGTACCACTTTTTTTCAGACCGAGTACAAGTACAAGTACTTACATTTGGGTACTTGACGATACTGAGTACCAATACGAGTACTTAATAATGCCATTAAAGTTCTCACAATAACTTTAAAAACATATTTTATTTTCATGAGATGCTCACTTTCTAAATGTAACAAATCATTGTTACATTTACATTGTACTGCTACAAGTGTAATCATAGTTACTGTACACGTGATATTTTTGGGTTGTTACTTTACTGATTTTTTGTGCCTTATTAAGTTGTGCAGTTTACTGTGTACATGATATATTTCAGTATAATAATTTCACAACGTGATTATGGACTTACAGAATTAAGTTTACTGTTACAAATGGTGTTATATATGATAATTATTTTCATTATCATTTACAGCACTTTAACTAGTATTTTAATTACACATTTAGCTACATGTGTGGTATCTGAGTTTCTTCTCCGTGTCCGTCTTGTCTCAGAGCTAATTAGTTCCTACCTGCCATTGTTTATGGGGGGACAGGTATGAGTGTGGTGCCATGTGCAACAGTTTTGTTTACCCCACTGTGAGCCCCAAAGAGTGAAGTTGGTTGTACTGTACTGTCAGGCCATTTCACTGAAGATTAAGTACACAAAGAGAAGTTGTAGCAGCTTATTACGAAGAAAAGATGGTTACAGACTGGTGGCAGTGGTGTTTTTTTCTTCGTCTCTGGATTTATTAGTCAGATTCAACGACTTTACACCCGCCGGGACTTATTGGACAGCAGCTGGCTGCGGTATTCAGGTGCACATGGATTTACATGGAATTTTATGTTACCAAAGTTTCCAAAGTCTCTGCAGTCATTAGTGGATGTTGTTGAGGACAGCAATTGATGACGACACAACCAAAAAAGAAGGTTAGCGTCAGCAAGTGCATCAAACTCTACTCTAGTTTTGTCAGTACAAGTATGAGTACGTGAGGATAGTATCGGACCGATACCTGATACTGGTATTGGTGCATCCCTAATATTATGGATCATAGATGGTGAAATCTCTAAATTCCTGCAGTTTTATGTTGACAAACTTTGTTCTTAAACTGTTGGACTGTTTGCACTTTTTCACAAAGTGGTGAACTTCACCTTATCCATGATTGTGAACCACTGAGCCTTTCCAGGATGCTTCTTTAATACCCAATCATGATCCTGTCACCTGTTTACCAATTAATGAGATGCCAGATGTTGTTGTGAGTGTGCCCAATGAAGATGTGATTGGGCCAGATGTTACAATTATATCTCTTAATGGATACACGTGTGAAAATAGCGCGAGATATACGAAGTCTCGCGATACATCAACGCCATGTTTACATGCTACCTGCTACATGCTACAGTTGACAATTCGGCTAAAAACATGGTGTAAATGGTGTCTTTTGTGGTTAAATTTTAATGTTGCTGCTCACAGACACTTGGATTACACCACACAAGCAGGATGGAGACATTTTGCGTTTGTTTTGTGTTCTTTTTTAAACGTTTTATCCGTGGACTCCATTTACTGCCATTGTACTGGATTTGGCTGCAACCCTGTTTCCTGCTGAAACTCCAGGATTGTTTTGTGAACTGAAGATCTTCACCCATCATCACATCAGCAAAGGGGTGAGTACATATTGAGTGGATTATCATGTAGTGGTGGAATATCGCTTTAAACTGACCGCTGCAGCCAACAGGCTTCAAAAGAGTTGAAAAAGCCAAACCTTTATTTTGAAGGCCAGCTGCCTCTGTCTGTGGCTCTCAATTTACTTTTTTCAATTTTCATTTTACAAGTTTGCTAATGGAACGAGCTGATTGCATGCTTTTCTGTTTAAAAAGACAAGAACAGATCAAATGTTTATCTGTATTTGTTCAGATAAAAAGAAAGAAAACAATAAAAGTCGCTTTTCTGTTTGCTGGTTTAAGAAACAAAGAGGCATTTTCATGTTACAGTGTGAACAACAGCTGATGAATTATACTTCATACACAGACCGAGCTGTTTACAGATTCTCATTTAGAAATGAGGAAACAATAAATAGGGAAACAGTAAAACAACAGATACAATGTTCATTCATATTTGTTAAGAGAAAGAGGAAAAAAAAAACAAAAAAATCACATTCCTTGTCTGTTTACTGGTTTAAGAAAGAAAAACTATTGAACCGAAGTGACTAACTAGATGAATTATACTTCACACTCAGCCCAGCTTGTTTCCTGATTTTGGTTTTCACATTTTGAAATAAAAAGCTGTTGACGACCAAGTACACTTTCCAAACAAAAAAAGAGGAAAGTGGTCATTTCCATTTTTTGTTTTGTTATTTCTAAATGGAAACAGAAATCTGCTGGTGTGAAGTGCACTGACCCATTTGGTCCAAATTGTCTTCCTTAAACACCAAGGTAAAGGCTGTAGCACTTCTTTTTCTCTGTTTTGACAGGAAAACATATACACAGCGATATGGCAGGAATTAAATCATGGAGAAAAAACAAAACAACCAGTGCTGTTGTTACCCCAGTGTGGCTGTAATGCCCCTCCTACCCACACTAGCAGCAACTGCACCCAGTTTATGCACCCAAAATACCATATTTCTGTATTTGTATTATTTATTAATTTAGTCTTTTATGAGTCAGAGAAAGAAAAACGTACCTGTGGTTCTCTTCCAGTAGTTTGTGGGTCTTGGTGAGAATAAGAGCTCAGTTCTACAGCAGTTCTTCAGAACAAACCTGCAGAGACGACGAATGAGCAGCTTTGAAGAGCGTCACACTTTTATACATATCACACTATTTCTTCCTGTTTTTAAGTAAATGATTCTTAGAAAGAACTCTGTGGTTAAACTGGTTTAAACTACTTCCACCCAGACCCTAGAACATACACGTGTTAAAACAGAAAAATACTGACACCAGGCCATTGTGATCACAAACAAGAGTTACAATATCAAGTGTCCCATGACACAGAATCATTTTCATTTTGTATTGATCCATTGTTTAAGTTAAAGTAATGCATTATCTTTATAAACTAAACATCATCACAACAATTGATACATAATTGTTAAATCACAGGTTAAAATCTTTCTTCTGACTCCCAATTTTTCACCAAAGTTCTATATTTTCTTCATGCAGGGAAGAAACATCTGTACACACAGATGTGGTAAAGAGAGGTGTAAAGGGAGTGAAGGTGTTGATGTGAATGTGCTACAGGATCAGACTAGATATAGTGGGCCAGATGTTGTAGTTAGTGGGCCAGATGTTGTCGTTAGTGGGTCAGATGATGTAATGAGAGGGCCAGTGTACCAGGAGGAGTGTAAAATGTAAATTAAAGAATACAGATGATTTGCAAAACTTTTCAACCTACATTCAGTTGAATACAGAACAAAGATGAGATATTTAATGTTCAAACTTGAGATGTTAATGTTGTATTTAGAGGGGAATCCTAGATTTGTGTATTTGTATGCCTTGTTTATTCATTCTGCACATTTTGACAAATAAGATTAGGTGCAGTTATAGCCTAACCTTCTTCATTTAAAGCTCTGAATCAGTTCTTTGTCCATGTTAAATTGGACAAGTCAAAAGTGTTTCGCTAGTGATGCATGAGTCGGCCGGAGTTATTGAAAATACTGCAGGCTGGAGTGGGCAGATCAAGTGACAAAACAGCAATCAGATTAAGTTATTAATAATTTCCAGAAACATTGTGTGCAATAGTCTGTTTTACCTTCCTCTCTCCCCTCTGTCTGTCCTCCTCTCTCTCAAACACACACATGCTGCTGCAGAGGTGTGCACAGCTGTGCATCCAGTGCACAGCACGTTTTCAGCTCAGCTGATCGATGCTTATAGCACAACAAAACAGGTTCAATGAGGTGGAAATGCCGGACTAGAGCTCCTCTTGTATTTCACGTCATGTTGCATTTCGCCAGTTAGTTGCTAGTTAATGGGTGACAGCTATCGAGAGCAAAATGAACCAAAATTGGCATCTGTTTTTATGTAAATATACACTCATTCTGAATTTGATGCCTGCAGCATGTTTCAAAAAAGTTGTGACAGGAACATGTTTCCCACGATAACACATAGTCAGCGTGAAATTCATTCTCATTCTTGCTTGATATACGACTTCAGATGCTCAAAAGTCCAGAGTCTCTGTTTTCAGCTTCATAATGCACCACACATTTTCAATGGGAGACGTGCAGAATGTGTCTTGGACGGTCCTTTTCCTCTTTAGCTTGGAGGACACGACGTCCATGATTTGTGAAAACAATCTGAAATGTGGACTCGTCAGACCACAGCACACTTTGCGTCCAACTCAGATGAGCTCGGTTCCAGAGGGGATGATGTTGAGATATGACTTTTGCTTCAGTGTTTCTGAGCCTCTTCACAAAATGAAGTGGGATTTTAATACAGTTCCACCTGAGAGGTCAAAGGTCACAGACATTCAGTGTTGGTTTTTAATTATAATAATAATTCCTTATTTCATATTTACTGAGACTAATTTTAGACAGACAGACACAGACTGTTTAAATGAAAGGTATTTTGTGATTGTTGTGTGCGTGTGCCAAAGCCAAACACAGGACACACGCACACTGTTGACTTTATTTCTCATAGGCTTTGCATCAGTGCATCTTGGTTGTTGATCTATAGCTTTCATGTTACGTGGTGTGTTCCCAAACACATGTAGTCTCCTTTATACAATGATATGGGTTTTTAATGCAGTTTTTAATGCAGTGCTGCCTGAGGGGTCAAAGGTCACAGACATTCAATGTTGCTTTTCAGTCTTGACCTTACATACAGAGATTTCTCTGGATTCTCTGAATCTTTTAATGATATTTGCTAAAATTTTTCAGCATGTTTTCATGTTTCATGTTTTCAGTTGGGGAGGAGTGAGCAGAGGAGTGAGAAGAGCATCATGCTTTGATGTCTCAGCAGAAACAACACCCTCATTTAAGTTCCTGTTTATTTCTTAGTGACACTTACAAGCAACACTTTGGTGAAAACTGACCAGCTCCACCCAGACCCTACAACACACACATGTTAACACTTGGCCATTTTCAGAGTTACGATATCAGTTTTTCCATTACACACAACAATTTTCATTCTGTGTGAAGATTTTTTTAGATTAAGGTAACGTATTATCATTAGTTTACTTTATATATTCTAGTTTGCATTTTAGCTGCTGGTCAATTTTGAATGTTTCATCAAATCTTAAATATATCCATTAAATCACAGATTAAAGGCTTCTTTTGATTGTCCCAATTTTTCACCAAAGTTATATTTTCTCCTTATGCAAGGAGAAACACAAATAAACATCTGTATTCACAGATGTGGTAAAGAGAAGTGCAGAAGGAGTCGAGGTGTTGATGTGAATGTGGCAGGACGAGATATAATGAGCCAGATGTTGTAGTTAGTGGGCCAGATGTTGTAGTTAGTGGGCCAGATGTTGTGAGTGTATCAAGTGTACAACCTCGATTTGAAAAATGTTGCCAAGTTGTGTAAAACACACATATTTGTAGATGCAGAGACAAACTGTGTTTACTGACAACAGTTTTCCAAAGTGTTCCTGAGCCCATGTAGTCTCCTTTATACAATGATGTGGGTTTTTTATGCAGTTTTTAATGCAGTGCTGCCTGAGGGGTCAAAGGTCACAGACATTCAATGTTGCTTTCCATTCTTGTTCCTTAATGTGCAGAGATTTCTCTGGATTCTCTGAATCAAACTTTGTTTCTTTTTCTTGTTTGTTCTTAAACTGTTGGACTGTTTGCAGTTTTTCACAAAGTGGTGAACTTCACCTCATCCATGATTGTGAACCACTGAGCCTTTCAAGGATGCTTCTTTAATACCCAATCATGATACCTGTTTCCTGTTACCAACTCACCTGTTTACCTGTGAAATGTTCCAAACAGGTGTTTTTGAGAATTCCACAACTTTCACAGTCTTTTGTTGCTCCTGTCCAAACTTTCTAGAAACATGCTGCAGGCATCAAATTCAGGTTTTTTGTTCAAAACAACATTAATGAGTCTGAACATTAATTATCTTGTCTTTGCACTGTATTCAGTGGAATGCAGGTAAAAATGTTTTATTTACATTTTACACAATGTTCTCCATTTTTTGGAACTTTTTGGACTTAAAAAGATTCAGAAAAAAACTAATAGACCTTTTACCTGCCCTTTTTCTAATGAAATTATAACAGAAATACAGAATTAATTTGACCTTTTCACAGATCAGTTACTAATTCAACCACACTCAAATGCCATTGTTGACAGTCATCTTAAAGAATAACTTCGGTATTTTTCAACCTGGGCCAAATTTCCCCTTCTGTATGTGTGTGTATGATTGACAGGTACAGGTGCAGGAGGCGGATGCAGCCAGCAGCCGCGAAACGAGTTATAACGGTAGATATGAGGGCAAATATGTCCCGTAAAAGTTTGTACATTAAAATGTTTGTACATTAAAATGTTTCATGTTTTCAGTTGGGGAGGAGTGAGCAGAGGAGTGAGAAGAGCATCATGCTTTGATGTCTCAGCAGAAACAACACCCTCATTTAAGTTCCTGTTTATTTCTTAGTGACACTTACAAGCAACACTTTGGTGAAACTGACCAGCTCCACCCAGACCCTACAACACACACATGTTAACACTTGGCCATTTTCAGAGTTACGATATCAGTTTTTCCATTACACACAACAATTTTCATTCTGTGTGAAGATTTTTTTAGATTAAGGTAACGTATTATCATTAGTTTACTTTATATATTCTAGTTTGCATTTTAGCTGCTGGTCAATTTTGAATGTTTCATCAAATCTTAAATATATCCATTAAATCACAGATTAAAGGCTTCTTTTGATTGTCCCAATTTTTCACCAAAGTTATATTTTCTCCTTATGCAAGGAGAAACACAAATAAACATCTGTATTCACAGATGTGGTAAAGAGAAGTGCAGAAGGAGTCGAGGTGTTGATGTGAATGTGGCAGGACGAGATATAATGAGCCAGATGTTGTAGTTAGTGGGCCAGATGTTGTAGTCAGTGGGCCAGATGTTGTGAGTGTATCAAGTGTACAACCTCGATTTGAAAAATGTTGCCAAGTTGTGTAAAACATACACATATTTGTAGATGCAGAGACAAACTGTGTTTACTGACAACAGTTTTCCAAAGTGTTCCTGAGCCCATGTAGTCTCCTTTATACAATGATGTGGGTTTTTAATGCAGTTTTTAATGCAGTGCTGCCTGAGGGGTCAAAGGTCACAGACATTCAATGTTGCTTTCCATTCTTGCTCCTTAATGTGCAGAGATTTCTCTGGATTCTCTGAATCTTTTAATGATATTATAGATTGTAGATGGTGAAATCTCTAAAATCCTGCAGTTTTCTGTTGACAAACTTTGTTCTTAAACTGTTGGACTGTTTGCAGTTTTTCACAAAGTGGTGAACTTCACCTCATCCATGATTGTGAACCACTGAGCCTTACGAGGACGCCCCTTTAATACCCAATCATAATCTTGTCACCTGTTACCAACTCACCTGTTTACCTGTGAAATGTTCCAAAAAAAAAAAAATGTTTTTTTTCTTGAGCATTCAACAAGTTTCACAGTCTTTTGTTGCTACTGTTCAAACTTTCTTGCTGCAGGCATCAAATTCAGAATATATTGAATGTATATTGAACAAAAAACAAATAATATTAATGAGTCTGAACATTAAATATCTTGTCTTTGCACTGTATTCAATGGAATGCAGGTAAAAAAGTATTTGCACATCATTGAGTTCTGTTTTTATTTAAATTTTAAGTTTTTGGGAACTTTTTGGACTTAAAAAGATGTAGGAAACACTAATAGACCTTTGACCTGCCCTCTTCCTAATGAAATTATAACAGAAATACAGGATTAATTTTTCCTTTTCACAGATCAGTTACTAATTCAACCACACTCAAATGAAAGGCACAGTTCACCGCCAAAATCAAAAATACATCTTTTTCTTCCTGTCTGTAGTGTTCCTTATATGTCTAGATTTTTCACGTGAGAGCTGCTGAATTTTGGAGATAGCAGCTGTAGAGATGGGACTGAATGGCACTTGGCTTCTGGTGCTCAAAGTGCCAAAAAGATCAATGTCATTGCACACTGACCTTTCATAAATCAAATATACACGTTTGGTTGTTTTTGTCAGATCTCATCATGAATCTCAACTTGTAAACTTTCACTTCTGTGAATCAGTTTTACATCAGTACATCGTCTTGACACTTTGAAGTACGACTGTTGTTATTTATAAAGGAGACGTCTCTTCATAAGCCTTTTTTTAGCTTTCAAACTCTCCTGCAAATTTTCTAACTTTTATTATTTTATTGTCTTTTTATACAAAATGTTAAAATAAACTAAACTAAATGAGGCTGCTCACAACAGGGTCTGTGGATTATTTTGAATAACTGGTTTTGAATTGTTCAAATGTGCCTTTTAGTCCCAGTATATTTGAGAGAAAGCAGACGTCTCCAAAACTCTGTCATTCACACCAAAACAATCTAGATAGAAAAACAGGACTATAAGTAAACATGTGTTTTTGAGTTTGGGGGTGAACTGTCCCTTTAACATTAATAATAGTCAGTAAGTTCAGGATGTTCCATTATTTTTTTTTTCTCTGTGAATTTTCTGCAGCATTTTAAATCACTGTTTAACTCTTTATTTGTAGGGGTTTGCATAAGACTGTCATTACACTGTCATAACCATACCATGACATCCATCCTCATCAAACTTCTCGTACAGAAGAGAAGAAACATTAAATTATCTCAAAGATTAAAACTGTCTGTTTTTCTGAACATGTTTCTGTTGGTTATCAGATAGTTTCATTGCTGAACCAAACATGTTATATAAACTAATATCCATCAGTCTGTCATTGATCTGTATTTCACTCTGTCATGAGTCCTTCACTGACTGTGGCCCCTGAGCGCCATCTAGTGTCCTTTTTGTTTATGTCAGTTTGTACTGAACCGTATCACAGTGGTTCTCTGACAGGGACCTGTGGTTCTCTGTCAGCAGAGGGTTCATTTATTTAAATTATGATGATATTATCTGTTTTTTATTTTTACAAAAGGTGTCACAGTTAAACAAATAATATTTTAATTGTTACAACAAAAATAGTTCAGATTACCTTCTTATCTGACAACCAAGAACCTATTTTATATTACAAAGGTTCCATCTAGAACCCACCCAAGGGATTCTACCAAGAACCCTTTTATATTCCAAGAGTTTTATCCAGAACTCACTCAGGGAATTCTACCCTTTAATTTTATGCTATAAAGATCCCTTCAAAGATCTCATCAATCCTTAAATAACTCTCTCTTCCATAAAAAGTTCTTTGAATGAAAAGTGTTCTTAATGGAACTCTGTCTTACAAAGAACCCTTGATGAACTCTTCCTTGAAAAAAAGGTTCCTCACAAGCAAATGGTTCTGAGAAGAACCTCAGCCCTTCAGAAACCTTTTGGAAACCTCATTTAAAAATGTTTAAGAACCCAGATATCAACTCTAAAAATCATATTTTGACACAAATGGACCATTTATACAGACTTTTATAAATTGGACACATAAAGCTGCGTATCATCAGTGTATGAATGAAAATAAAAACATAATGGATGTGTAATTAATTCACTGTAAAGATAAAATCATCACTTCACAGTGTTTTTGTTGCAGTCAGGCTTTTTCTGCAGTTTTATTTCCTTCATATTTTACAGATCATGTACATTTACTTGGTGTCTTCATCTGAAGGACACTGCAAAGGACACTTTTTTTCACCAGGGTCCTGTCATTGTAACAAACAGAAACACACAACAAGTGTAGTACAGTAAAATATAAACAAACTGCTCAGTTTAAAGCTTAAAGAATATGTGTCAGAACAGTTTTCATTCTGTACTGAATCGGTTTGTAAATTAAGGCGAAGCATTGTCTTATTTTATATATTTGTATTTTAGCTGCTAATCAATTCTGAAAGCTTCATTAATCTGAAATATGATCGCATAAACAGAGATCAAAGGCTTCTTTTGATTGTAGCAATTTTTCACCAGAGTAATTTATTTTCCTCATACAGAGAGAAACCCAAAGAAACATCTGTACTCACAGTTGTGGTAAAGAGAGGTACAGATGTAGGCGAGATGTAGATGGTGCAGGATGAGATATAGTGGCCCAGATGTTGTTGTGAGTGCACCAGATGTTGTAGATCATGGGACAGATGTTGAAGTGAGAGGGCCCAATGAGGGCCAGATGTTGTTGGGCAATTGGATGATGATATCATCTATCGACGATGGGCTGAATCTCATTGCGATTGCTTTTTTGGACGATTTTTAAGGGCAAGATTTGTCATTTTATTTTGCTAATGTAAAAGTCTGCAGAGTGACGGCCTCTGCTCTGCAGTGGTGCAGTTTACACCCACTCAGCTGACCATGAGTGCGCTGAGCTGAGTGAGGAGTGAGAGGAAAACAGCCTACAGAGTCAGACTCTTTACACTGTTTTCATGCTCTGAATTAAGGATTTATTTTGACCAACCCAGAGTTGGTGATTGTTGGAAGAGTGGACAGACTAACAAACACAGTTTTGGTGAGTTTTACATGTTTTTCTGTCGAGGTTAAATGAAGTGTGTTTTCCGAGGAGTTAACAAGCCAATTAAGGTCGTCTTAGTTCAGTAAACAGAGAAACATGAATTCAGAAGGTGAACGGTTGTATTTTTCTGTTTAAAATGGAAAATAAGTGTGAGAACATGTCATTTCTGGACACCTTCTGAGTTAATTTTGTCCACTGGATGTAGTGAACATCTGAAGCAGTCGTAACATGGTGAATTTGCAGCTTGCGCACATCTCCCAGCTGAGACCTGAGAGGATGGGAGGAGGTGGGAGGGGGGACGAAGATATCACCAATCACTGATGGATGGGCTGACGATGATCGTTCGGAAAATTTTAGCATATCGCCCAACTCTAGTTGTGAGTGTACCAGATGAAAATGTGAGTGGGCCAGATACAGTGGTAGGATGGCCATATGTTGTAGTTAGTTACCCAGATGTGGGAGTGAGTGGGTCAGATGCAGCTGTGACTGAGCAGGCCAGAAGTAGGTGTATGTTGGCCAGATGTGGGAGTGAGAGTAGCAGATGCTGTAGATAATAGGCCAGATGTTGTTGTGTGAAGGCCCCGTATTGTAGGGAGTGGCTCATATGTGTTGGGGAGAGGGCCCGATGTTGTGAGTGTACCAGATGAAGATGTGACTGGGTCAGATTTTGTAGTTAGTGGGGCCACATGCAGATGTGAGTGAAGTGGGCCAGATGTGTTGGGAGAGGCCCAGCTGTTGTTGTGAGTGAATCAGACATAGATGTAAGTTGGCCAGATGTTGAAGTGAGAGGAGCAGAAGTGACTATTTGCACTTAGAGCATGTTTGAGTAATTTTAAGTCCTTGGTAGTCTCCCAGTTTTTTATCAAGAGGACACTGAGTTCCAGGAAACAGGTTAGCGCCCCCCAGTGTGTTATGGAGGTCTGTCAGAGTCTTACTGTGTAGATAATCAGGACCTTCTCGAACATTGTTGTCCCAGTGTGCACTTGCGATCCACATGCTCTTCTTGGGGTTGCGGCAGCAGAACGCCGACCAGACTGTGGCGGGAATATTAACCTTGTCATTGAGTTTTTCTGTGCCGGGTTGTGCTCCAGTCACCACAAAGCCTTCAATCTTATTGTTGTTGTCTTTGCAGAAAGTATCCATGACACATTTGATGCAGTCCTCCATCTTGTTCCATCTTCCCTGGTTGAATCGGTCTGCTTGTGGAACGATGTTGGTCAGAGTCATGGTGGACTCTTTGTCATCGTCGGTGGAACCATGAGTGCTTGGATTTAAATGGCCCTTGTCATAATTTTTACAGTTAACATAATCGGTGCTGCTGGCCTGGTTGGTGTAGGTTTGGCCTTTTCCTTCATCCTCCATGTTCTTGTCAGTTTTGCCCTCAAGCTGTAAGAGTCAAACACTCAGTTATTGATGCAGACAGAGCAGCCATAAAGTAAAGACAATGTTCAAGAAATCTTCAATTAAACAAAAGCATTTAGATTTTAGCTGCACAGAAAAGGTCACCACCTGTTAATTTACAGGTGTTGTACTTAACAGTCTCCCCCGAGAGAATTAATCCACTTCAAAATCTGTGTGTGTAATGTAGAGACATTTGTGATGAATATGTATTAACAGGTTGAGTTTTTGTTGAATGGCGTGTCCGTGACGTGGTGTCGAATTTTAAAGTTTCACTATAAAACAGGAAGTTGTTGTAACTTGAGTGTACAAGTCCCAAACTTCACGTTTGATAAGAGTCCCAGCCTGAAGACACCTACATACCAATTAGGAGTCATAGTCATAGCGCCACCTACTGGCAACAGGACATTTTTTTCATACTTAGATGTGCTCCTAGCAGGTTGACCAAATGTGGTCAGTAAAGCTTTGACAGCTTAACTTGGTGACGACAAATTGTGAAGATTGTTTCATCGAATGGTGTTCCTGTGGCTGTATAGCAAATTTTAATGTTTCACCTTAAACAGGAAATTGCAGTAACTCAAACAACATTGTCCAACGTGTCTCAAACATCATTTTTGATAAGAGTCCTGGTTTGAAAACATCTAGACTTCATGCCAAATAGAATCATAGTCATTGTGCCTCTTACTGCAACAGGAAGTTAACTTTGTGTGACATTTCATTAACAGTAAATTTTCTCTGTGTGGTCTGCACATTATACTGCAACACAACATTCGTGGCTGTTCTCTAGAGCTGCATAGTGGACACAAGAAATGACTGTGAACTTACTTGTTCAGTGTGCAAAACAAAGGAAAATTCAGAGCCGTGTCACCACTCAGTGTCCAGACCTGTTTATCGCTGCTCGTATCTTTATTTGTTATTAATCCTAGTAGCTGTAATGGTATGACTGTTGTTTTTAGTTGCTAATAGTTGTAGCATTTCAGCCATGGATGTGGACGCACTAACAGCAATCACTTGCACCCAATACAACTATATTTTTCACTGATTTTGTCTTTAATGAGTCGGAGAAAGAAAAACATACCTGTGGTTCTATCTTCCAGTAGCCTGTGGGTCTTCCCTTGTCTTTAATCCTGATGTACTTATAAGCAGAAAACACAGGGATCTTGTTAGTGATGTCGTAGAGCGTCAGAAACCTCCTCTGGTTGTTATAAGTCTGGAAAAATGGCTTTGTATCGGTTCTGGTTCAGGATTTTGCCATCCTTCAAGATGCCTGGGATCTCTGGTGGATTGTTCTGAAGGAGATACTGGTTACACTCTGTCACAGAGTTCACCACCTCAGCCACTGTGGGAACAATGGAGAGGAAGAGGAAGGCAGCGAGGAACAAGAGATACCCCGTCTTCAGAGACGTCATCGTCAAACACTGTGAATCAGAGGAGAGAACAGAAACTGTTAAACATCACAGTTAAGTTACAGTTTGAACCACAGCAGGAAAGTAAATATTTAAACATACAGTCATATTTAATTTAGTAAAATAATGAGATTAATCACAGCACAGCACTTTTTTTTCTGTATTTGTTCAGAGAAAAAGAAAAAAAAACAATAAAAGCATTGCAGTCACTTTTCTGTTTCCTGGTTTAAGAAATGAAAATCCATTTTCATGTTACAGTGTGAACAACAGCTGATGAATTATACTTCATACACAGACCGAGCTGTTTACAGATTCCCATTTAGAAATAGGGAAACAATTAATAGGGCAACAGTCAAACAACAGTGGGCCAGATGTTGTCGTTAGCGGGCCAGGTGCATATTTGAGTGGGCCAGATGTTGTTGTTAGTGGGCCAGATGCATATTTGAGTGGGCCAGATGTTGTCGTTAGATGGGCAGATGATGTGAGTGTACCAGATGTACAACCCCGATTCACAAAAGTTGATGTATAAAATGCAAATAAACACAGAATGCAATGATTGCAAAACTTTTCAACCTATATTCAGTTGAATACAGTACAAAGATTAATGTTCAAATATGGGATATTAATGGTTAATTGTTAATCAGTTAACCGGGCATGTTTTTGATCAGTTACACATGTTGGTTAATTTGCATACACACACACTGCTTGTGTTTAGAGCGGAAGCCTGATCTGTGTATTTGTATGCTTTGTTTATTCATTCTGTACAGCTTAACAACAAATAAGATTAGGTGCAGTTATAGCCTAACCTTCTTCATTTAAAGCTCTGAATCAGTTCCTTGTCAATATTAAATTGGACAATTTAAAAGTGTTTTGTTATGCGCAAGTTATTGAAAATACTGCAGGCTGGAGTGGGCGGATCAAGTGACAAAGCGGCAATCAGAGCAAGTTATTAATAACTTCCAGAAACAGTGTGCAATAGTCCATGTTTTACCTTCTTCTCCCCCCTCTGTCTGTCTCCCTTTCCCTCAAACGCACACACATGCTGCTGCAGCGGTGTGCACAGCTGTGCATCCTGTCAGCTCAGCTGATCTTTGCTTATAGCACAACAAAACAGGTTAAATCCTGAAACTGTGGACTCTTTTTCTTCTTTTTCCACACAGTGAAACCAAACAATCCATTTATTTAATAGTCTAGCTTCTAGGGGTGTTTATCTCACTGACTGAGACAATTCGATATGTATCTCGAATCATGTTCAACGATACGATATATCTTAAAAATATTTAAATAGCCAATGATTCGGTTTGATATGATTCAGTCCTGTCATGATTCAATATATGATGCACTAGGAGACGAAGCAATGTGTGAATCTTTACATTTTGATTCTATTGTTACATTTGTAGAGTGATATTAGTTGCAAAAATAAATCCTGATAGTTTCACTAAATCCAGTAACAGAGACAGACAGAAGGAGACATTACAGTGGTGTTAACATCTTATTATCATGTGTAAATGAGAATCTGAACAAACTTTAAAACTGTTTAAAATGTGAGTATTTTTGCAGTAAGATGATCAGCTGCTCTGTTTCATATGAAGAGTTCTGTGGTTCTGATCAGTGTGTTTGATCAGTGATGCTCCGTGTTTCCTGCTCTCACAGTCACATGACGTCTCTGTGGGTCAGACTCGTGTCTCTGTTCTCTGCTGTCAGACACGTTTTACATCAATGATCTGCAGCAGAGTTTCTCAGCTTTATTATAAAACACAAACTTATTCTACACTTGCGTTATTAAAGTTTGTTGGTGCGATGCGGTACAATGTGACTTCTGTCTGTTTTGAGGAAGTGAAGAGGAGACACAGGAGAGGGAGGAGGGAGCGCTTGATTTGTGTGAACGAGGCAGCAGGTGCGCAGGCAGAGACAGGAGGAGAGAGAAAAGGGAGGAAAGTTACAGCAGCAGTTCATTGATGCCAAAAATGAAACATATGCGCGTCCTAATGAGACGTATCGATAAGTTAGTGCTGCATCGATTTGTTTCCTAATTGACGTTTAGTATCTCAGACACTCAGCTAAAATGTGATTGGACCCGCTGCCCTCTGAGAGGATGAAGAACATCTCCCTGTGAACTGATGAGAACTCGCGCTGGAGACGGTCCGAGTGCCGCGCGGTCTTCACAGCTGACTTCCGCCTTTTCGCTCCGTCGTTATCATGTTAATTTACATATAGAGGATTGATTTTTGACTTTGATGAATCGATTAAGAGTCATTGATTATTTCCCTCACCCCGACCTCTACAGCAATATGTCTTTCAAAGTCTTTATTAAAATAATACACATGGACTCACCAGTCTGGAGGAGGAATGAGCAGCCTTGAAGAGCACAGCACTTTGATGTCTTATCAGGAACAACGTCCTGATTTAAGTTCCTGTTTGTAACTGTCTTGAGAGACATTTTTACTAAAATTTAAGTGAAATGTTTAATTTACATTTTTTGTCATAATTTCATTAATGTTTCAATTCATGATCATTAAAAACTGATTTAAAAATATAAGAAAAGGATTGTTAAAAAGATAACTTTAATTTAAAAACAATTTAAAATATACCACCTTTAAAAAATATTGCTTGGTTAAAAAGGATGTATTGTTCCTTATGTAAGTTAAGTTTATTTTGATTTAGAGTAATAATAAGTCACATGATTAGAGTTCAGAGGTCGCACCTGTGGCATTATGGGCAAAAAGCAGTACGGCGGAGAGAGCGCCAGCATGGCTACAGAGCAGAGCGCCAACATGGCTACAGAGGAAGTACATACAGCCCCGAAATATTAATATTCTACATGGTCCAGGAGGCGCACACGGTAATAGCCATTTTGCACTTATGTTTGGTTTTGAATATGTTTATAATGTTGCTTAAGTGGACTCAAATGGACAATTTAATATGTTTTCTGCTGATATGCTAACTTGTTGGGACCAGTCTGTAATCGAGTATTAGCGCCAGATGCTATTGTTGAGCCTGTCTAAATGCTGGACATTTGTAGAGAGACTTTAAAAGCCATAAGAGATGTGTTTTTCAAACATTGTTTTTATGTCATTATTTTTATAGTTTTCACGGTGTCTGCGGAGGAGGAGAGACGAATAAAACTCAAAAAGACATCTGTATGATGCGTGGCCATTATTTCTTTGGACCGGTGTAGCTACAGTGAAAACGTAACTCCAGTATGGCCGAGAGTCCAGAGTGAGAGTCCAGAGTGAAAGTCCAGAGTGAGAGTCCAGAGTGAAAGTCCAGAGTGAGAGTCCAGAGTGAGAGTCCAGAGCGAGAGTCCAGAGCGAGAGTCCAGAGCGAGAGTCCAGAGTGAAAGTCCAGAGTGAGAGTCCAGAGTGAGAGTCCAGAGCGAGAGTCCAGAGCGAAAGTCCAGAGTGAGAGTCCAGAGCGAGAGTCCAGAGCGAGAGTCCAGAGCGAGAGTCCAGAGAGAAAGTCCAGAGTGAGAGTCCAGAGTGAGAGTCCAGAGCGAGAGTCCAGAGCGAGAGTCCAGAGTGAGAGTCCAGAGTGAGAGTCCAGAGCAGCGGGTGTCCGTCAAGAAGAGAGAGGGCAGCGCGAGTACCGTCGCAGCGTGTGACCAGAGACGAGACCGGAGAAGAGCCGTGCCGATTCAGAGGACACGGGAGAGCCGCTCCTAATACCGGGTGGAGAGTATCGCGACTTCGCCAACAGAGGGCAGCACCAGCGTGACTACAGCTCTGCAGATATCCTCTACACAGGCTCCAGCGTGCAGTGACTGTTTCATCCCATTACTGTCAAACACAGAGGAGGGCGGCTCTGCAGACGGCGCCAGGTTTGACTGTACCATCTCTACTTCCTTATGGACAGTTTCTACAACTTCAAATAAAACAATTATTCAAGAGAGGTACTTTGCAAGAAAAGTCTTGTTTAACAAAAAAGAAAAAAAAAAAAAAAAATACTGGTTCATTACTGAAAGAGTAATTGATTTTTGTTATTTGTTATTAATGTTTTAAGGGTGTTTTTCTACCTGAGAGTTTGAATTCATAATCAAAGAAGTGCATTAAGAGGTTTATTTAAGTTAATTGTTACTAAACATTAGTACTTGGACTGCACTGATAACCACATGGTGGTAAAGGGTTTATTTGTTTATTTGCATATTTAGCAATAATTGTGTGAAAAAGGGGTGCCTTTTCTAAAACAGTGCCTTTTCAAAAATGTACAATGTCAGTTCATGAGGAAAAATCACAAGGTGTTGAATTAAGTGAACAAATAGAGTCCCTCCAAGAAGAATTGACCAGTTTAAATGAACAATTAAAATCACAAACTGATGACACTGAAAAGGAGAGATTAGAGACACTTATAGGTGATATTCATGCTGAAATAGAAATACTCAGAGTAACAGCAGTTGAGCCTACCTCCGCCACCTCCCAAACAGTTCAACCCAGGAAATCTTCAAGACAGAGAAAGTTAACCCCTAAAATGCTGGAAATGAAGCAGCAAGAGGCTTCCCAAAGAGAGAGTAAATTCATCACGCTGTATGAAAAATGGAAAGAGCAGGTTAAAGCCTCACGCACCAAACTGAAAGATGAGTGCTCCGATGGAGACTTGGGTGACATGATGGATGCTGTTGAGGGGCTGGAGACACAAGTGAAAGATGCGTATGTAAATATACGATCTCATTCAGCACCTTCTACTGAGATTAGAAGAAAAATGGATTCCTGCACAGCAGTAACAAGAGATTTGATGGAGTTGATGAAAGTGCGCATGAGTGAAGTGGGACAAGAGGAATTTGACGCTAAAGCAGAAAGTGCAAGGCTTCATATGGTGCTCGACAGAGAGTATGCCCAGTCAATATTTGGGTCTACAATGACCAAATCTACTGTTCGTAGCCACCACTTAAGCCGTTCATCAGAACAGCAAAGCATCACAGCAAAAAGAGCAGAGTGTGCTGCAGAGTTGGCTGCAAAGAAGGCTGAAATGAACATGGAAGAGGCAATTGCTGCACAAAAGCAACAACTTAAAAGACTGGAAAATCAGAGAGATCTTGATGTGATAACAGCTAAACTTAAGGCATACTCTGAAGCTGACTCAGGTGAGGTCTGCAACAAAAATAAAGCAGCACACAGTAAGGTGACCAGTCCTCCAGTGCCCTGTAAAGAAATTAAAGATGAACAAACATGTCACAACAATAACAAAGAACAAGCAAACAATACTGAGTACAATGAAGCATCATTAGTACAAGCCCTTCATGACACAATGGTACTTACCAGACTTCCTGCACCTGAGCCTTCAGTCTTCTCAGGAGACCCACTTAAGTTCTTAGAGTGGAGCACAAGTTTCAAGGCATTGATAGAACGGCGATGCACAAATCCAGCAGATAGATTGTTTTACCTGCAGAAGTACATCAGTGGTGAAGCACGCTCTGCAGTGGAAGGAAGCTTCTACAGAAAAGATGAGGAAGCCTATGACCAAGCATGGGAGACATTGAACACTCGGTATGGCCACTCCTTTGTGATTCAGCATGCATTTAGAGAAAAACTGAATAACTGGCCAAAGATTGGCTCAAGAGAGTCGCTCAAACTGAGACAATTCAGTGATTTTCTGTCAGCCTGCAGCAACGCCATGCCACACATCAAAGGGCTCCAGGTGCTAAATGACTGTGAGGAAAATCAAAAGATGCTCCAAAAACTCCCTGATTGGTTGACCTCTCGCTGGAATCGTCATGTCACAAAGCAGCTGCGACAAACAGAGGAATACCCCAATTTCAAGGAGTTTGCTGATTTTGTGGCTAAGGAGGCGGATATTGCATGCAATCCTGTGACATCATTTCATGCTTTAAAACATGTCGAAGAAAAGCCAACAAGAGACATAAAGCGCCCAAAGGCTAATGTGTTCGTTACGAACATGAAAACATCAGATAAATCAACTACACTGATAAAAACACAAAGTGCTGTGGAGAACAGCTCAAAGGATTCAAATGGATCAAAGAAAGTGAACACCTCATTTACATCTCCAAACTCAGTCCCATGCATGTTCTGTGGAGAAAGTCACTCCATCCACAAATGCCAGAAGCTTGCCAGTAAACCTGTAGAGGAAAAGAGAAGGTTCATATTGGACAATAACCTGTGCTTTGGCTGTCTTAGGAGAGGACACAATTCAAAGGACTGCAAGAATAAAGCTACTTGTAGCATATGCAAGAAACCTCATCCAACACCACTTCATGAGGATCGTCCTGCTGCTACAGACACATCCTCTTCTCATGCCAAGCAAGCAGAAGAAAACACATCATCCCTTTCTTGCTGTGTGAACAGAAATGAGGGTGGGAGCACATCCATGATAGTGCCTGTATGGATGTCTTCAACCACCACCCCTGAAACAGAGACCTTAGTGTACGCCCTGTTAGATACACAGAGTAGCAACACTTTTGTAGACCAAGGGGTATGTGAGAAGATGGGGGTGGGTTTAGAGCCAGTCAAGTTGAAACTAACCACTATGATGGGAAGAGATTCCATTGTTCAGAGTGATAGAGTCAGTGGTCTTAGAGTTAGAGGATTTTCCTCACAAAGCTTTGTCAACTTGCCACCTGCTTATACCAGAGATTTCATCCCACTTGAGCATTCTCACATTCCTACCCCTGAAACTGCTAAAAGGTGGAAGCATCTGAACAGAATAGCACAGGAAATACCAGAGCTGATGGAGTGTGAGGTTGGACTCCTCATAGGCTATGACTGCCCCAAAGCCTTGGCTCCACGACAAGTCATCACAGGACGTGACGATGAGCCGTATGGCGTCAAGACCGACCTGGGTTGGAGCATTGTCGGCAGCTCACCACAGGTCGCAAAGTCAACTGAAGTGACAGGTCTGTGCCATCGCATAGCTGTCAAAGAACTACCACCATTGACACCAGCCACTGTCATCAGAGCCCTTGAAGCTGACTTCAGAGATACTAACCCTGGGGAAAAGAGCATATCACAAGATGACATACAGTTCATGCAGTTACTGAATGACAAAATACATCAGAATGCAGATGGGCACCTGGAAATGCCCCTCCCCTTTAAGACACGCCCACAACTGCCAGAAAACAAGCGGCTGGCTCTGGTGCGGCTGAAGCAGCTGAAAGGGAAATTTGAGAAAAATCCCAAATTCAAGGATGACTACATTAAGTTCATGGACAGTGTCTTTAAGGATGGAGACGCAGAGAGAGCTGACAACCAACCCGATGCAGGAGATGTTTGGTATATTCCTCACCAAGGGGTATATCACCCTCGAAAGCCAGAAAAAATTAGAGTTGTGTTTGACTGCTCTGCCAAGTATGAGGGCACAGCTTTGAACGATCACTTACTTACTGGACCTGATCTCACCAACGGACTGACAGGAGTGCTCTGCAGGTTCCGCAAACACCCCATTGCAGTGATCTGTGATGTAGAGAAAATGTTTCACAGGTTCCATGTAAGCCCAGAGGACAGAGCCTTCTTGCGTTTCCTGTGGTGGGAAAGTGGTGATACAAAATCAGAGCCAAAAGAATACCGCATGCGGGTCCATCTTTTTGGAGCAGCATCTTCTCCTGGCTGCGCAAATTATGGAATGAAGTACCTTTCAAGCCAAAACGAAAAGGACTATCCCGCAGCAGCCAACTTCATCAGAAAAAATTTCTATGTTGATGATGGCCTCGTCAGTGTAGAATCTGTGGACACAGCCATCAAACTGGTGAGAGAGGCACAAAATGTGTGCACAAAAGGGAAATTACACCTCCACAAGTTCATCTCGAATAACAGAGAAGTCTTGGAATCTATTCCTGACAGTGAACGAGCTAGTGGAGTTCAAGATGTCGATCTCAGTCATGATGAACTCCCAGTCCAGACCGTGTTGGGAGTAAAATGGAGTGTGAATAGCGACACCTTCTCCTTTAAAGTAGTCCTGGATGAGAAGCCTGCAACACGGCGGGGAATTCTCTCCACAGTCGCCTCTGTGTTTGACCCACTAGGCTTCTTGGCTCCCTTCCTTCTACTGGGGAAGAAAATACTGCAGGAAATGTGCCAAAAGGGCATTGGATGGGATGAAGAACTACCCACAGAGTTAAAGCCACGATGGGAGAGCTGGCTGAACGACCTGCAAAATCTGCAAAAGCTCCAGATCCCAAGATGCTTTGCTCCTGAGAACCTAGGAAAGGTTCAGAGGATTGAGTTGCACCATTTTTCAGATGCAAGCAGCCAAGGGTATGGTCAGTGTTCATATATCAGAGTAGTGACAGAAGACAAAGTGCATTGCTCCCTAGTCATAGGTAAGGCAAGGGTTGCACCCACCAAAGTTGTAACCATACCTAGACTGGAGTTAACAGCTGCCGTGGTCTCCTCAGCAGTCAGCAGTATGTTAAAGGAGGAGCTGGAGCTCAAAGTCGACCAAGAATACTTTTGGACAGATTCACAGGTAGTCTTAGGCTACATTAACAATGAAGCCCGAAGATTTCATGTCTTTGTAGCGAATAGAGTTCAAAGAATCAGAGAAACAACAGACCCAACACAGTGGTACTATATCGAGACTGACCAAAACCGGCAGATCACGCTTCCAGAGGCCTCAGGGTGGCAGAGTTGGTTAGTTCAACTTGGCTTACTGGACCAAAATTCCTGTGGCAAAGAGAGATTTTGACACCAAAAACCAACTCCACGGCTTATGGTGGGAGATCCAGAAGTCAAAACAACACAAGCACTACAAACAAATGTAGTTGAAGAGGACAAGTTTTTGGAGAGATTTGAGCGTTTCTCAAGATGGCATACAGCACTGAATGTTGTTGCTCGGATCCAGAAACTAGCAAAACGAGACAAAACAGCTGAGCCCATAACTGTTGAAGACAAAAGACAAGCCAGTCTTGTGCTTGTGAAGCTGGCACAAAAGGATGCCTTCAAAGAGGAGATGCAAATACTGAGTCATGGCAAACTGCCTCATGGCCATCAGTTGTTCCAGCTCAACCCAGTATTGCAAGATGGTGTTCTCAGGGTTGGAGGGCGATTAAAGAACGCCTCCTTACCTCACGACTGGAAACATCCAGTGATCTTACCAAGAGACGGTGTGGTCACAAATCTGATCTTAGGCTACTGCCATGAAAAAAACTCAGCACCAAGGCAGAGGCCAGACCCTGGTTACTGGGTAGTTGGTGGCAGCAAAGTTGTAGCTAACTACATCAGACAATGTGTCACATGCAGGAGAGCTCGCAGACCAACAGAAACACAAAAAATGGCAGATCTCCCTGCTAGCCGTGTTGATCCCTCAGCACCATTTTCCTTTTGTGGAATGGATTGTTTTGGACCCTTTCTCACAAAGCAGGGTCGTAAAGAGCACAAAAGGTATGGGCTAATATTCACCTGCTTATCCTCAAGGGCAATCCACATCGAAATCTTGGAGGATCTAACAACTGACGCCTTCATCAATGCATTGCGATGTTTTATAGCAATTCGTGGAGCTGTAAGACAAATCAGGTCGGATCAAGGCACAAATTTCGCTGGAGCGAAAAACGAACTGACAAAAAGCTTTGAAAGAACTGGACAAAGACAGACTGACGGCTTACCTGGCTGAGAGACAATGTGACTTCACTATGAACGTACCTGATGCCAGTCACATGGGAGGGGTTTGGGAACGGCAGATCAGGACAGTTAGGAGTGTCCTAAGCTGGGTCCTCTCCAAAAGTGCTGGAAGATTAGATGATGCTTCTTTAAGAACATTTTTTTATGAAGCCATGTCAATTGTTAACAGCCGCCCACTCACGACCGACAGCATCAATGATCCCAAAAGCCTAGAACCACTCACACCAAACCATTTACTTACCATGAAAAGCTCCATCCCGCTGCCTCCCCCAGGTAAATTTGTGGCTGAAGATGTGTATGCCAGGAAAAGGTGGCGCAGGGTACAGTACCTGACGGAGCAATTCTGGAGTAGATGGAGGAAGGAGTATCTAGCAAACATCACGCTCAGACAACGCTGGCACTCTTCAAGACGAAATGTTAAGATAGGGGATATCGTCATTGTCAAAGAGGAAGAGATTCCCCGCAATGAGTGGAGACTTGGAAAGGTGCTAGATGTTTGCAAAGATGAAGATGGACTGGTTCGAAAGGCCACTGTACAAATGGGAAACAGAAAGCTAGGGAAAGAGGGGCAGAGACTCACTAATCTATCTATCCTTGAACGTCCCATTCATAAATTAGTTGTGCTTGTAGAAAACAACTAAAAAATGTGTTCCAATGTAACAAATCTGTAAACACATACCTGTGTAGAAAGTTAAAAGTATCAGTTCAGACCTGAGAGGTATAAGATACCAGTGGTTTACTTCTGGAAATTACTTGATTTATTCGAATGTTGCACAAAAGTTATCATAAATCATAGTAATTGGTGGGAGTGTAACTGTCTTGAGAGACATTTTTACTAAAATTTAAGTGAAATGTTTAATTTACATTTTTTTGTCATAATTTCATTAATGTTTCAATTCATGATCATTAAAAACTGATTTAAAAATATAAGAAAAGGATTGTTAAAAAGATAACTTTAATTTAAAAACAATTTAAATATATACCACCTTTAAAAAATATTGCTTGGTTAAAAAGGATGTATTGTTCCTTATGTAAGTTAAGTTTATTTTGATTTAGAGTAATAATAAGTCACATGATTAGAGTTCAGAGGTCGCACCTGTGGCATTATGGGCAAAAAAGCAGTACGGCGGAGAGAGCGCCAGCATGGCTACAGAGCAGAGCGCCAGCATGGCTACAGAGCAGAGCGCCAACATGGCTACAGAGGAAGTACATACGGCCCCGAAATATTAATATTCTACATGGTCCAGGAGGCGCACACGGTAATAGCCATTTTGCACTTATGTTTGGTTTTGAATATGTTTATAGTGTTGCTTAAGTGGACTCAAATGGACAATTTAATATGTTTTCTGCTGATATGCTAACTTGTTGGGACCAGTCTGTAATCGAGTATTAGCGCCAGATGCTATTGTTGAGCCTGTCTAAATGCTGGACATTTGTAGAGAGACTTTAAAAGCCATAAGAGATGTGTTTTTCAAACATTGTTTTTATGTCATTATTTTTATAGTTTTCACGGTGTCTGAAACGGTGTCTGCGGAGGAGGAGAGACGAATAAAAACTCAAAAAGACATCTGTATGATGCGTGGCCATTATTTCTTTGGACCGGTGTAGCTACACTGTTGATGTCGTAATCAAGGTTACACCCACCCAGTCCCTACAACATACGTATATATATGTATATATTATATGTATAAATGTATGTGTGTGTATATATATATATATTTTTATATATATAAATATATATATGTATATGTATGTATGTATGTATATATGTATATATATATATATATATATATATATATATATATATATATATATATATATATATATACATATATATACATATATGTGTGTGTGTGTGTGTGTGTGTTGTATCTTGTTTGTGTCAGTATTTTTCTACATGTTGAAATAGAAAAAATACTGAAAATACTGACACAAACAAGAGGTACAATATCAATTTTCCCATCACACAGAACAATTTAAATTCTGCATTGAAACTGCTTTGGTAAAATTAAGATAATGTCACAGTTTCATCCTCCCTGTCTCCCCTCCTATTCCTCTGCCCCAGAGTTCTCTCATTCTCCCAGTTTCCCCTGTTTCTCTGCCTCAGTTATTTTCCACTCTGCCTGCCTCTGCTCCGCTCTACCTGCCAGCCACTCCCACCTAATCAGCCAACTCCATTCACCTGCAAGCCCAGCTGCAGCTCATCCCCAATCAGCCCAGCACATCAGGCTCTCCAGCACACTCACTCATTAGCTGTGTCCCAATTCAGGGTCTGCATCCTTCGAAGGATGTGTCCTCCGAAGTCCGCATCCTTCGGAGGACACATCCTTCGAAGGATGTGTCCTCCCCGTTAACCAAATGGGACGGTCTAGCCTTCGAAGTATTTCCTGGTCGCGTCACCGCCGTTCCCCTCACGTCCACCAACTGCCGGCCCAGCCCGCGAAAGACAAGATCGACAGAGGAGAGAGAAAGAAAGAAAGAAAGAAAGAAAGAAAGAAAAAGAAGAAAGAGAGAAGAGAAAGAAGAGATGGGAGAAAGAAAGAGAGAAAGCGAAAGAAAGAAAGAAAGCGAAAGAGAAAGAGAGAGAGAAAGAAGGAAAGAAAGAAAGAAGGAAAGAAAGAAAATGGATCCGGAGGTGATTTTGTTTATTTTTTTCCTCTTCCTCGCTCTGGAGGAAGAGGAGAGGAGCTTCTACGCACTCCGTCGGCGCCGGCGGCTTGTATATCTCCGGCTGAGAGAGGACCATGCCCAGGTAAATACTTGTTATTTGAGCCCACAGTAATGTTATTATTATTAGCTCATTAACAGTTAGGGGTAGCTGGTATACAAAAAGCCTACATTACGTTAATGCTAGACAGGTTAACTGTAGATTGGGTCGTGGTTAATGCCATATCACCTTGATTAATAAACCCTGATCTTGATTTAATATTTAAAATAGATTACATATTTTGGTCATGAATCATCCAAACTAGATTGAGAAGCCTAGATAGAATGATTTCCAAAATCTTTTTATCTTTCACCTCAGACCTTAATGTTAAATTAATCATAAATGAAACCAAGAAATAAGAAGTTGCATGGTATATGCTTTTTTTAGAGCAGGATCAAAAATAGTGGTTTGAATGGGTTTCAATGTGCACATTTTTGTGGAAGGTGTGGGAGTGCTATACTTTTTGTTTACGTTGTTGACAATGGGTTAGGAAATTAAAAATCCATTAGAAAAAGTTAGAACTCACAAAATACACATCCTGATGCAATTATAAGCTAGTTGCACAAGAAATGGATGAGATATGTTAAAAATAAAATTCAAAAAACACATAAATGTGTCAAGGTGTAACAGAGGGTTAATTAATCATTTTTCTTCTCCTCTTATTCCACTCCTTCAGACCAGACCCATGTACTGCAGGGTCAACCTGGCTGTGCCTGTCCTGGACAGATTTTTTAATGGAGGAGACACCAGGCAGGACTTCAGGCTGAGCAGAGAGTCCTGGCAGTGCTGCTGAACCTGCTCCACCAGGATCGGAGGCATGGATGGGGTGCCACACTAGAGACCTTGGTGTTCCTCTTCTGGCTGGCGAGTGGGGCATCATACAGGGTGGTTTCACGGGGTGTTTGGGATGCCTCGCTCCACTGTCCACCGGATCGTCCACCGAGTTACTGAGGAGGTGGTGGCCATTCGCCAGAAGGTCATCCACTTTCCAAGGAGCGCAGAAGACCTGGCGGCAGTAACTCGGGGGTTTGCAGGGCTGGCAAGACACCAAGCTTTTTCTAAAGCTGCTGGTGCGATCGACGGCTGCCATGTCAGGATAAAGCCACCAAGCGGCCCTGATGGTCAGTGCTACATGAACAGGAAGCTGTTCGCCTCCATCATTTTGCAGGCAGTCACTGACCATCAGGGCCGCTTTTTGGACACGTACGTGGGCTGGCCGGGGTCAGTGCATGACGCCAGAGTACTCCGGCACAGCCCACTGTACAGACAGGCTGCTTACCCTCCTCCAGGGCACTTCATCCTTGCAGACGGCGGGTACCCGTGCCTCCAGCATCCACTCCCCCTCATCACTCCCTACAAGCAGCCTGTTCAAGGTGTGGGAGCCCAGCGCTTTAATGCCCATCATTCCAGGGCACGCTCTATTATTGAGCGTGCCTTTGGAATGTGAAGAGCAGGTTCAGGGCCATTTTTTTTAAAGCGCTGGAGGTGCACCACACCTTTGTGCCTCAGGTAAGTCATCACAAAACATGATTCTTATTTTTGAGTACTGAAACAGAGTAAATCAAAATGAATGAAAAAATTCTTGTTCATTTTAGGTCATAACAGCATGTGCCGTCCTGCACAACATCTGCCTGGGAGCTGGTGACATCATGCCCCCAGAGGATGAGGTGCAGGATGTCATGCCGGAGGATGAGGGGGAGAGAACGGGCTGGAGGCCGTCAGTGGTGCTCCGTGGCGGGACCGTCTGTCTGCGGAGGTTGTCTGCTCTGGAGGAGGGTATCCTGATCATGACTATCTTTAGTTGGTAAGTAACATAACTTTAAGCCATTATTCCTACTTGAAGTGTTTTGTAGATGGTTTTGTTTGTTGTAATAATTTATTGTCATTATATTTATATTATTTAAACTGTGTAATAATAATTTGCCTCTTTCTTAAAAAATTCTTAGTGACATGGCAGCCGTCGATCAAGTCATCCCTGCAAACCCAGGACGATGTGGTGGACACTGGAGACCGGACCCCCAAACACCCTGAATGCCACCCAGATGATGTCCCACTGGCCGACAGAAGACACCAGGGTCTTTATTGTGGCATCCCATCCATCCCAGCAGCACTGCCAGGGACTCCTGTTCAGCCTGTTATTGTAAATAATTAGGAATTTCATTAATAATCTATTTAATTATAATAGTTTTTGTTCATAATTATAGTTGTACATATTTTTTAATAATAATCTGTAAATTGTAAATAGTTAGTTCTGTTGTAATTGTGTAAATAGTTGTAAATGTCAAGATTTGTTTTCTATTAAATCACTTGTCAAATCACTTATCAGTTTTTTTTTTACTTTATTGAATGAAAGTCAGTAGTATTTAAGCCACCCTCTTCGATACTCTTGACCACATCAGCTCTTCTGATGTACTGGCATTTATTCTTCCAAATAAATTTGAAGTTTAAATTATTATAAGTTTAGTCATTTTGTCTGAAATTTCTAGTGAAAAGGCAGGATAAATAGCTCTTGACAAACTCTCCATTTTAGAAAGCAGAACCCTCCCAAATACAGTAATGTCTCTCTGTAACCAAGAGTTCAGAATAGTTTTTACATTTATCCACATTTTTACAAACATTTTCCCTCTCCCTTATTTCTTTATTCTTGATAATAACTATACCCAAATATTTCACTTGACTTTTGACCGAAATGTTACATATTGAGAGTGCAAATATTTCACATTTATCAATATTTAGTTTCAAGCCTGACGCTTTGGAAAAAATGTTGATGGAGTTTAATACTTTAGGAGTTTGCTCTTTATTTTTTTTAAATAAAGTTGTATCACCTGCAAATTATTATATTTCTTTCCAAAATATTTATTCCTTCAATACCATTATTTTTTATCATAATTGATAATAGCTCGGCTACCAGAATAAATAACAAGGGAGAGCTGTTGCAACCCTGTCTAATACCCCTATTTACCTGAAATCTTGGGCAGGTACCTTGTTCCAAAGCTACACAACTATTAATATCTTTAACATACCAATCAGGTTTATGAAATTTTTGACCAAAACCAAAATAATCTAAAGTACTTAATATGAAGGGGTGCTCCACAGAATCAAAAGCCTTATAGAAGTCTAGGAAGAGAATGAACCCCTCTCTGATACTACTACATGACTGTAATCGATCAGATCCAAAACCAGTCGTATGTTGTTGTGAATAGATCTTCCATTTAGGAAGCCAGATTGCGTTTCATCAATAAGTTGTGACAAACCATTTTTAAGTCTAGCAGCTATACATCCTGACAGCAATTTATAATCAGTGTTGAGAAGTGTAATAGGTCTTAAATTGTCCCTGAAAAGTAGCACTTGATGCTGTTTGCTAACACTTTTATAAATTGTACTTAAGTTGTAAGTACGAAATGCAAGATGACATGTGACAATATAACAGTAATTTAATTTTTAAAACATAAAAACTTATTTACAGCAGGAATTCAGAACAACATAACTATAAAATGAAATAACTATATACAATATAAAATTGAAATTAAATAAATAGATAACTAAAATGAATAACTACAACTAATTAACTATATACAATATAAACAAAACTAACGCCGCTCCACCAGTCTCTCGAGGAGAGAGAAAAACCTCTCCATTCTCTCCCGGCTCTCTCTCTCTCTCCTCTCCTCGCCTCCCTCTGCTGCCTCATGTCCTCCCTCAAGAGGTCCAGCAGCTCATCCCTCTCCCTCCTCCTCTTCCTCCGGGGCCCCGGGAGACTGGCTGCTCCTCCTCCTCCTCTTCTCCCTCTTCATCTCCCTCCTCCTCCTCCTCCTGCTGACCCACCGCTGCAGCTGGCCCTGGTGTGTCCTCAGGGAGTGAGGCTATCAGGACAGGGGGGGCGATGGACGGCCTCTGTCCCAACACACTCATCCATGACCTCAAACCAGGCCAGGTTGCAGCGGTGGGCTTCCCGCTGACCCCCTCTCCTGTCCCTGGGTATTTGCAATCCTAAGGCAGTGGAAATCATTCACGTCAGCAACTTTCAGCAAAGTATGTATTTTATTTGGATGGTTATAACAAATATAAGTTCGTTTCCACATCATCATTTCAAATCTGTACCTACCTTATATTTTTTTTTTAAATTATCCCATTTTTTCTTTGCCTGTTGGGGCTCCACCTTCCCCAAACAGGCCCATCTTTTCCAGTACGATTCTAAACACAGAGAAACAAGAGAAAAGGTAAGCACAAGATCACATTAACACGAGGATGCAAAGATTTAGAAGTGGACATCAGGACACTGACAAATGGCCTATTTATTATTGCTTACCTCCACCCTACTGCCGCCGAATGTTTGGCCCCTGTAAATAAATGCTGGTTCGCCCCTCTCATCCTTAATGAATTTCTCTGTCTGCTCTTTGCTCCCTAAAACACAATAAAAACATATTTTGTGTTACAACAAAGAAAAAGGGTTAAAATATTTTTTAAAAAATCATAATGATTGATTGATTTATCTATCTATTTATTTATTTACTCACTCCAAACGTTTTACTAGACTTTAGAATTTACAGTCTGTAAAAATAAAATAAATTTTATTTTAAATCAACATAAAATAATATAAATTTATTGGTCTTTTTATGTACATTTATATGAAGCAACCTCTGAACCTCAAACATTTGAAAGTGAAGTTTTTATAGCATCAAGCTAACCATTACTCAGCATTAATAGTCACCATATTTTAACTGAATTTTGGGGTTTTGGTTTAACATATATGGCGTTGGATGTTCAGTGGATGGATGTGAGTAAAAAACCGAATATTTTGTTATAATATAAAGCTGAATACTTACATTTATACGTCGAATCCCCACTAGATGCCGCCATTTCAGTTCACTTTTTTCGACTGAGCAGCAGCAGCAGCACGCAAAGCATCTTGGGATACGGGAGCCCGCGAAGGATAGTAGCGGTGCATCCTCCGAAGCGGCACCCAACGGCTGAGAAGGAGGACACATTTGAAGCGCGCATTTGAAGGATCCTTCGAATTTGGATGAATTGGGACAGGCCTTCGCGCATGTGTTGTGACGTAACTGGCCTTCAAATGCGTCCTTCGAAGGATGCAGACCCTGAATTGGGACACAGCTTTTGTCAGATCGTTCCCTACCTTCATGGAGGACTTTTCAACGCTCATGACCTGTCTGATCTCGGGTTGCCTACCCTGCCTGCATTGGACTCACCTGCTCTATCTGATCTCTGGGAAACCACCACAGCCTTCTGTCCCTGAGCCTGTGATCTGCTTCTGTATTCCTGATGTTTGTCTGCCTGTCCCTGTGGCTGGTTGGTGTTTCCCTCTGTGACGTGGCAGTGTGCTTGGTCTGTCTGCTCACCTGGTCCCAACTTCGCTGCCTGGCCCCAACTCCGTGTGTCTGGTCTGTCTGCTCACCTGGTCCCCACTCCGCTGCCTGGCCCTGGTCGGTCTGCTCGCCTGGTCTGCCTCTGCTCACTCTGGTCCCAACTTCACTGCCTGGTCTGTCTACCGCCTGGTCTGTCTGCCCGCCTGGTTTGTCTGCCCGCCTGGTTTGTCTGCCCGCCTGGTCTGTCTACCCGCCTGGTCTGTCTACCCGCCTGGTCCGACTTCTCCATCTGGTCCTCACTACCCTGTGGCTAATCCCTCATCTGCTCATCTGTCTGGTCTGTCTGCTCCCTCTGTCCCTCAGTTCGGCTCTACCCAATCCCTGAGCCCGAAGTTGAACTGTACCTGTGTTTTCTTGTCTGCCCGGGTTCTTATTTAGCCTTCCTGAACAATAAAGGTCATTACCAACGCTCCCTCCTGTTTGGTGTACTGCAATTGGGTCCTAACCACATCCGTAACAGATAATGCATCAACAGACCTTTTTCATGTAGGAAACTACTTTCTTTCTGCTGTAGAATCGACAGGAACTACTTTCTTTCTCTCTACAAGACAGAAAGTAGTTCCTCAATGAGAAATGTATTTCTCTCAATATGACTAAATTTAACTTTTTGATATTCTGTAACAGAAATAAAAAGAATACAAAAGAAAAAGCCAAATTATTCACAGAAAATATTGAAATAACTCGGGTTCCTCACGTTAAATTCTTTGAGTCATATTAGAGGCAATATTAACATGGAAATACCATATTGAATTTGTCTGTAAAAAGACTAGAGTAGAGTTTGTTCACTAATATGTCATTCTTCTATTTTAATGGTTTATTATAGCTTAATGTATCCTTATATTATATATCGTAATACTGTGTGAGTCGCCACATGTCCCATTTTTCTCAATAAGATTTCGCTAATCCGAAAGAAATTTGTGAGAATGATTAACTTTGCTAAAAGATGTGATTCATCTGCTCCTCTTTTCAGAAAATACAAACTGTTATCAATTTTTAATGTGAACATAAACCAGACTTGTGTGTTAATGTGTAAATATGTGAACCTAACTCATGAATGAACTTTTCCATAAAGTTTTTCTCAGACATTCACTCATATTATACAAGAGACTCAAAAGACTTTCATCTTCACAGGTTACTTCTAATCTGACAACCAAAAAACCTATTTTATATTACAAGGGTTCCATCTAGAACCCACTCAAGGGATTCTACCAAGAACCCTTTTATATTCCAAGAGTTTTATCCAGAACTCACTCGGGGAATTCTACCCTTTCATTTTATGCTGTAAAGATCCTTCAAAGATCTCAAAAAATCCTTAAAGAACTCTCTCTTCCATAAAAAGTTCTTTGAATGAAAAGTGTTCTTAATGGAACTCTGTCTTACAAAGAACCCTTGATGAACTCTTCCTTGTAACAAAAACGTTCTTCACAAGCAAATGGTTCTGACAAGAATCTCAGCCCTTCAGAAACCCTTTTGAACCCTTTAAGATATCAACACTAAAAATCATATTTTGACACAAATGGACCATTTATACAGACTTTTATAAATTGGACACATAAAGCTGTGTATCATCAGTGTATGAATGAAAATAAAAACCATAATGGACGTGTAATTAATTCACTGTAAAGATAAAATCATCACTTCACACAGTGTTTTTGTTGCAGTCAGGCTTTTTCTGCAGTTTATTTCCTTCATATTTTACAGATCATGTACATTTACTTGGTGTCTTCATCTGAAGGACACTGCAAAGGACACGTTTCTTCACCAGGGTCCTGTCATTGTAACAAACAGAAACACACAACAAGTGTAGTACAGTAAAATATAAACAAACTGCTCAGTTTAAAGCTTAAAGAATATGTGTCAGAACAGTTTTCATTCTGTACTGAATCATTCAGTAAATTTAAAGCGAAGCATTAGTTCAGCGGTTCTCAAACTTTTTCTGGCATGCTCCCCTTCAGGAGCTGAAAAAAACTTCACAACTTTATTATCAATCATTCACAACAACTGGAGAAGCAACTGATGGAAAAAATGATTTCAAACTGAATTTTAGTGAAATAAAGACTAGCATGATAACATCAGTAAACTCTTGTTTATTTCCCTTCATAAATCACATTCATTCAGCTTTGTTTCACTCTGTATTTCTCTCCTGGTCGTCCACGTCTCCCCTGCATCTGCTTCTGTTCCCCTCAGAGGGGCCCGACCCCAACTTTAGAACCACTGCATCAGTTTATTTTATTTTATATATTTGTATTTTATCTGCTGAAAGTTTCATTAAATCTAAAACTGATCATTTTTCATCATAGATTTGGAGAAGAGAGATGCAGATGTAGGTGAGACGTGGATGCTAATGGGACAGTAGATGTGGCAGGATGAGTTATAGCATGCCAGATGTGGTGGCAGACTGGCCAGATGTTGAAGTGAGAGAGACAGCTGTAGATGTGAGCGTTTATGTTGGATTAGCAAATATAGATTCAAGAGGGCCAGATGTGGGACTGACAGAGACAGATGTAAATAATTGGTGAGGTTTTGTGAAGTGGGCCGGATGTGTTGGGAGAGGCCCAGATGTTGTTGTGAGTGAATCAGACATAGATGTAAGTTGGCCAGATGTTGAAGTGAGAGGAGCAGAAGTGACTATTTGCACTTAGAGCATGTTTGAGTAATTTTAAGTCCTCGATAGTCTCTCAGACTTTTATCGAGCGGTAACTTAACTTCAGGAAACAGGTTAGCACCCCCCAGTGTTTTATAGAGGTCTGTCAGAGTCTGACTCTGCAGAAACTTACCACCGGCTCCAACATTGTTGTCCCAGTGTGCACTTGCGATCCACATCTTCCTCTTGGGGTTGTAAACAGCAGAATGCCGACCAGACAATGGAGGGAATATTAACCCTGTTATTGAGATATTGGGTGCCGGGTTGTGCTCCAGTCACCAGAAAGCCTTGAACCTTTTTGTTGTTGTCTTTGCAGAAAGTGTCCATGACACATTTGATGCAGTCCTCCATATTCTTCCATCTTCCTGGTTGAAATCTTTTGCTTGTGGAACGATGTTGGTCAGGGTCATGGTGGACTCTTTGTCATCGTCGGTGGAACCATAAGTGCTTGGATTTAAATGGCCCTTGTCATAAATTTTACTTTCATAATCAGTGCTGCTGGCCTGGTTGGTGTAGGTTTGGCCTTTTCCTTCATCCTCCATGTTCTTGTTAGGTTCGTTTTCATCCTCAAGCTGTAAGAGTTAAACACTCGGTTATTGATGCAGACAGAGCAGCCATACTTAACAAAACTCCCACTAGAGATGTCAAAATCTGTGTGTGTTTTGCAGAGACATTAGAGATGAAAACATGCTGATGTATTGCAAGACTTCGTATATCTCTTAATGGACGCACGCGTGAAAATATCACGAGATCGATGCCATGTTTACATGCTATCTGGGAGGCTACAGTTGACATTTAGGCTAAAAACATGGTGTAAATGGCGTCTTTTGTGGTTAAATTTTAATGTCGCGGCTCACAGACACTTGGATTACACCACACGAGCAGGATGGAGATATTTTGTGTTTGTTTTGTGTTCTTTTTTTTACATTTTATCCGTGGTCACCATTCACTGCCATTATACCGGATTTGGTTGCAACACTGTTTTCTGCTGAAACTCCAGGATTGTTTTGTGAACTGAAGATCTTCACCCATCATCACATCGGCACAGGGGTGAGTACATAATGAGTGGACTATCATGTAAGAGTGGAATATCCTTTTAAGGATAGCAATGGTCATATTTTGGCCAGGAAAGACAGTTGGTTTGATAGATGAGCAAAAGAAGCCATTTTTGACCTGGAATGACCATCCCTCAACAGAGGAGGAGGTCTACAACACAATCTATCACGCATATACCCCGCAGGACTAAGATCACCCTCTGGCAGATTAACACCCATCTATTACCCCCCTCCCCCCCAACTATATTTTTATTAATTTTGTCTGTTATGAGTCAGAGAAAGAAAAACATACCTGTGGTTCTATCTTCCAGTAGCCTGTGGGTCTTCCCTTGTCTTTAATCCCGATGTACTTATAAGCAGAAAACACAGGGATCTTGTTATTGATGTCGTAGAGCGTCAGAAACCTCCTCTGGTTGTTATAAGTCTGGCAAATGGGTTTGTATCGGTTCTGGTTCAGGATGTCCCCATCCTTCAAGATGCCTGGGATCTCTGGTGGAGTGTCCTGAAGGAGAAACTGCTTACAGTCTACCACAGATTTCACCACCTCAGCCACTGTGGGAACAATGGAGAGGAAGAGGAAGGCAGCGAGGAACAAGAGATACCCCGTCTTCAGAGACGTCATCGTCAAACACTGTGAATCAGAGGAGAGAACAGAAACTGTTAAACATCACAGTTAAGTTACAGTTTGAACCACAGCAGGAAAGTAAATATATATTATCCATTGGAGTGAAGGTGTAGAGTTCTCTGGTTTTATCAAGCTTTGGATTTCTGCATGGGGGTGCAGTGAGAGAAATACTTGGGATTTTCAGTGTTTGGAGGAGGGTGTATTTATTAGATTTTTAAAAAATCATTTCCAGAAACAGATTAAAGAAGCAACCCACCAGCTTCAACGTTTTTACTGGTACAGTAAAGTACATAATTTCTAACATACAGGCATTTTTAATTTAGTAAAATAATGAGATTTTCACAATCAGTAGTAGGAAAGTGGCAGAAATATGACTGTATGTTATGAATTATGTTTGATATTCAGACTATTTGTTTATTTATCTAGTTCAGCTCTCCTTAAACTGACTGCTGCAGCCAACAGGCTTCAAAAGAGTTCAAAAAGCCAAACCTTTATTTTGAAGGCCAGCTGCCTCTGTCTGCAGCTCTCAATTTACTTTTTTCAATTTTCATTTTACGAGTTTGCTAATGGAACGAGCTGATTGCAGCCGCTTTTCTGTTTAAAAAGACAAGAACAGATAAAATGTTTATCTGTATTTGTTCAGAAGAAAGAAACAATAAAAGTCACTTTTCTGTTTGCTGGTTTAAGAAACAAAGAGGCATTTTCATGTTACAGTGTGAACAAGAGCTGATGAATTATACTTCATACACAGACCGAGCTGTTTACAGATTCTCGGGGAAACAATAAATAGGGAAACAGTAAAACAACACATACAATATTCATTCATATTTGTTAAGATAAAAAGAAAAAAAATCACACTGCCCCTTTCTGACGTTTTTCAAGATACAATGTGAATAACTGTAGATGAATTATACTTCACACTTGGCCCAGCTTGTTTCCTGATTTTGGTTTTCGCATTTTGAAATAAAAAGCTGTTGCCGACCAAGTACACTTTCCAAACAAAAAAAGAGGAAAGGGGTCATTTTCCATTTTTTGTTTTATTTCTAAATGGAAATGGAAATCCATTAGTGCAAAGTACACTGACCCATTTGGTCCAAATTTTCTGATGGTGGAGGGAACTCTGCGAATTGAAAGGTCTGAAAACGGACGCAGAGGTCGCCGTCTTTCTGCTGGACAAATGAGCAACATTAGCTTTGCGGTGCTTCACATAACAGTAACAGCCGTCGGGCATTCATCATGTTGTCTAATCTGCCAAAATGTACTGTTGTTGTGATGTTATCTATTTATAATAGCAGTTGAGTTGTGGGTACAGTTGTCTGATGGGTCAGCTAACCTTAGCTTCGCGGCTTGGCAGTGCGCTAACCCACAACTTGGTTATTTCAGCTGCTTTACTGCTGCTTTAGTTTCTACGGCTGTTTCCATGAACTTCGGGGATAGAGCCCGGGGTGGAATATGAAGGGAGGGGTGGGTCTGTATTCATTTACACTTCAAATATCAACAACCTCTCTACTTGTTTTCTCCCACATCGCTAACTACACCTTTAATTTAGTCTTTTATGAGTCAGAGAAAAGAAAAACTTACCTGTGGTTCTCTCTTCCAGTAGTTTGTGGATCTTGGTGAGAATAAGAGCTCAGTTCTACAGCAGTTCTTCAGAACAAACCTGCAGAGACGACGAATGAACAGCCTTGAAGTTCGTCACACTTTTATACATTTCATGTCTTATCAGAACCAACAAATTTGGTTAACTTTTCCTGTTTATTACTCAATGATTCTTACAAAGAACTCTGTGATGGAACTGTTTCACCAGAACTTACAACATACACATGTTGAAACAGAAAAATACAGTGACTTGGCCATTTTGATCACAAACAAGAGTTACAATATCAAGTTTCCCATGACACAGAATACTTTTCATTTTGTATTGAACCATTGTTTAAATTGTCTTTATAAACTAAACTTAATCATAATAATAATTATAGCTGCTGCGCAGCAATGTTCGGGGCCGGGCAATTTTAGGCAAAATTAGGCAATTCTGAGCAACAAGCAGAGTGTAGGAAGATGGAAAAAAAAGGTGGCATTCTAATGTGCATTTTACATCAGTTGAGGCTTGAACTCACAATTTCTGGCACAAGAGACTCTGCATATTGACTGGTAGCTAAGCCAAATAAACAGGGAAAAGAGACAAGGGATAACAGGGAAACGTGTTGATAAAGAGTATTTGTCTCTTCCCAAAACTGCCTGAATCATAATTATTTAAATCTTAGCAGTCTCTAATCCACATAGCATGATACCTGAACATAAGGCTTTGACATTTGAAAGTCCATCCTGCCTTAGCTGACACTCGAACTCACGACTTCTGACACTGAAGTCCGTCTTTTATCTCACTGAGCTAATTGGCAAGTGACAGTTCACGTGTGGCTTCACAAATTGACTAAGCCAAGGATCAGGGTGCCAGGCAGCAGCCATCCATGCCATGGAAAAGCAAATTTCAAAGTGAAAGTTCCAAAGCTGTAGCACATATGGTTGATTTGTTGTGAATTTTCAAAGTTTTGAAATTTAGAGGCTTGCTGTAGCGCCACCATCAGGACTATTGTCTTGTGTTTCCAGTTGAGGACATCTGGCATGGGACTGGACCTTTGTGAAAAGTTTGGGCAGATTTCTCATATGGAAATGTTGTACAAGCTGAGGCTTGAACTCACAACCTTCAACACCAAGAACCATCCTCTATCTCACTGAGCTAATTGGCAAATGGAAACACCACTTGTAGCTTCACAAATTGACTAAGCCAGTCACCTGTGTGCAAGACAGCAGCTGTTAGCATGTAAAGGTAGATTTCAAATGGCTGTCAAAAATTCAGTTATTGAGACAAAAATCCCAAAATACAGACAGCATGGAGATGTTGGTCATTAGTTTTTAACAATGATTTATTGGCTCCATAAGTGAAAAACGATGTTTAAAAATGCCATTTTTACATTGACTCCAATTGTTCGCATGAGAGTGAAATTCAAAATGCTGTAAAAAATTCAGTTTTTGAGATAAAATTCTGATATTTTCCAAACATCATCTACCATGACTCCAAAATTTTGTCTTTTTTTTTCATGAACATTGAAAATGTATTTAGCAAGAATTTGCAAGTATATGTTTATAATACCATTTACAGTCAAACATTTTGATGCACTGTAGGCTCAATTTTCAATAAATCAAAAATCTGTGTGGATCGTTTGTGTAGGACAGTCTGAAGATGCTCTGTAGCAAGTTTGGTGTCAATTGAGCAAAAATTGTGGGAGGAGATAGGTTTAATAAGTTTTACAGTTTTTGAAAAAAAACAGAGTGATGGACTTCATAATTTGCAATAGGTTTAAATGTACAAAAGTTTCTTCAGTATCGGGGCTACATTTTGGTGAAAGTTGTAAATCTATAGCACATATGGTTGATTTATTATGAATTTTCAAAATTTTGAACTTTAGAGGCTTGCTGTAGCGCCACTATCAGGACTATTGGCCTGTTTTTGCAGCTGAGGCAATCTGACATGGGGCTGGACCTTGGTGCAAAGTTTGGTCATTTTTCATGCATGGGAAGTAGGATTTCCTCGGAAGAAGAAGAAAGAAAGAAAGAAAGAAAGAAAGAAAGAAGAACATGCAGGATTACAATAGGGTCCTGGCAGCTTAGGCTGCCCGGCCCCTAATAAACAATTGTTTAATCACAGATTAAAGGCTTCTTCTGATTGTCCCAACTTTTCACCAAAGTTATATTTTCTCCTCATGCAGGGTGAAACCTAAATAAACATCTGGACACACAGATGTGATAAAGAGAGATGCAGAAGGAGTCGAGGTGTTGATGTGAATGTGCTATAGAAAGAAATCAGACAAGATAAAGTGGACCAGATGTTGTAGTGGGAGGGCCTAATACATGTTTGAGTGGGCCAGATGTTGTCGGTAGCAGGCCAGGTGCATATTTGAGTGGGCCAGATGTTGTCGTTAGATGGCTAGATGATGTAATGAGAGGGCCAGATGATGTGAGTGTACCAGATGTACAACCCCAATTCCATAAAAGTTGGCACATTGTGTAAAATGCAAATAAAACCAGAATGCAATGATTTGCAAAACTTTTCAACCAACATTCAGTTGAATGAATTGTTCCTGAAAATCTTGAATACCTGATGAAAAATGTGAATATACATACATACACACACACACACACACACACACATATACATATATACACATACATACATATTTATATATGTATGTATACATATATAGACATGGAAGAAATAGAAGCCACTGATATCAAGACAAGGGAGCTCCTACGATGCATGGAGGGTTTCACCCTAAATCCAGTGTCCTGAGACTATACACTAAGCGGGAAAACAGGAGGCTGCGGACTAGTGAGCGTCAGAGCCACTATCCAGGAGGAAACAGCAAGCCTCTGGGAGTACATCAGGAAGATGGCCCCCAATGATGACCTGCTGAGTGAATGCCTCAAGCAGCAGAAGCCCAGTAAGGAGGAGCCAGAAGGGTTGGCATGGACAGACAAGCCCCTGTATGGCATGTACCATCGACAGCTTGAGGAAGTGGCTGACATAGCGAAAACATACCAGTGGCTGGAAAAGACTGGACTGAAAGACAGCACAGAGGCACTGATCATGGCCGCACAAGAGCAAGCCCTGAACACAAGGTGAATAGAGGCCAGGATCTACCACAGCAGACAAGACCCCAGGTGCAGGCTGTGCAAAGATGCCCCTGAGACAATCCAGCACATAACAGCGGGGTGTAAGATGCTGGCAGGGAAGGCATACATGGAGCGCCATAACCAGGCGGCCAGCATCGTACACAGGAACATCTGTACCGAGTATGGGCTGGAGGTCCCAGGATCAAGGTGGACGACACCTCCAAAGGTGATCCAGAACGACCGAGCCAAGATCCTGTGGGACTTCCAGTTCCAGACAGACAAACTAGTGATGGCAAACCAACCGGACATAGTGGTGGTAGACAAAGAACAGAAGACAGTCACAGTGGTGGATGTAGCAATCCCAAGTGACAGTAACATCAGGAAGAAAGAGCATGAGAAGCTGGAGAAATACCAGGGTCTCAAGGAGGAGTTGGAGAAGATGTGGGGTGTAAAGGCAAAAGTGGTCCCAGTAGTGATTGGGGCACTCGGAGCTGTAACCCCCAAGCTGGGAGAATGGTTCCAGCAGATACCAGGAAGAACATCTGAGATCTCTGTCTAGAAGAGCACACTCCTGGGAACAGCCAAGATCCTGCACAGAATCCTCATGCTCCCAGGCCTCTGGGACCGAAGCTTGAAGGAGGCACAATACTGCCCAGGCGGGGCGGGAGAATGGGATTAAAATAATAATAATAATAATAATATATATATATATATGTGTGTGTCAAGTTTCAAAATGTTGCCCTTCATTTTTCTCAAAAACATTGTTTTAAAAAGATAATCTAAACTTCCTGTTTCACTTCCTGTTTCTGGTTTACAGGAAGTTTAAGATTATCTTTTTATAACAATGTTTTTGAGAAAAAACGTTTTGAAACTTGCAACTTCAGAACAATTTTTAAATATGTTTGGTGCCCATATGTTAACATTGACAAAATGATTGATTTTTGAACAAAATTGAATCTAAACTTCCACAAGCTGAGGTTGGGTGTATGGATGGCATGAGATGAACTGATAATAGGTGTGGTGATTTTTGAGACAAACTAACAAACTGACAAACAGGTAAGTCAGGAGAAGTTAGAGGTTAGAAGGAGAGGTTAACAAAAATCAAAAGCTACAATATCTGGGGCATAACAACTCAAACCCAAAAGAGAAACTGGGGCTACAGTATCAACTCCTCAAATCAAAAACCCACCCCAAGCTAACGTTACAGGATCTGACAACAGACAACTCTATGTCTCCTTGAGCCAGTTGCTCAGACAAACAAGCTTGTTTACATTGTCTGAGTGTAAGGCTGCCCTCTTCTTTTGTATGATGTTACCTGCAAGTGAAAAGAGTCTCTCACATGGCACAGACGTGGCAGGAGTAGCCAGGTATTTGCGAGCAAGAGAGGACAGTTGTCCATAAGCTCCTGCGTGAGCTGCCCACCACTCCAGTGGACACTCATGCATTCCAATGCACGGCTCAGCTTTGTAGCGGGCTAGAGGCCCCTGCTCATCCTTGTCCGAGTCAGAGTCTGAAGACAGCAGGAGGAGGCTCTTCTTTGCTGCTGGCTCGTCCTCTGTGGGTTGAGGGGCAGCAGGTCCCGTTTCTGATCCTCGCAGCATCTCCTCAATCCAGGTCCACACCTTAAAAGAGGGAAAATTAATTTGTTGCATAGGACTTTCTAACCAAAGCACTCGCAAAACACTGGTGTTCTCAGTCACACACATACCTCATCCCTCTCATTCCTGTGTATGCTCTTCAAGTCCTTGAATCGCGGGGTCGAGGGCTGTAGCCACCTTCAGCCATCTGTTGTTGATGTTGGCCGTGCGTGCGTCTATGTCCTTTGAAAAGGTGGTCTTGAACTTTATCATGTAGCCCGGATCCTCATCAGTGGGATCCATGACCCGGTTGAGATGGCAGAGTGCGGGGAGCACCACAGAGCATGAAACATAGCTCTCACCTCCAAGCAGCTCGGTCACATACAGTATCTGCAGTGGAACAAAAATATGGCAATAATGAACTCACATCATTACTGACGTGTGTGTTTGTGTGTGTGATGTGAATGAGAGACAGTGGTGTATGGGAGGGAGGGAGAGGTGAGTGTATGAAGGGGGAGAGAATGAGATGTGAGGTGTGTGTGTGTGTGTGTGTGTGTGTGTGTGTGTAGTGAATGAGAGACAGTGGTGTATGGGTGTATGGGAGGGAGGGAGAGGTGAGTGTATGAAGGGGGGAGAGAATGAGATGTGAGGTGTGTGTGTGTGTGTGTGTGTGTGTGTGAGTGAATGAGAGACAGTGGTGTATGGGAGGGAGGGAGGGAGAGGTGAGTGTATGAAGGGGGAGAGAATGAGAGGAGAGGTGAGGTGTGTGTGTGTGTGTGTGTGTGTGTGTGTGTGTGTGTGTGTGAGAGAGAGAAAGAGAGAGACAGAGAGAGGTGTATGAGAGGGAGGGAGAGGTGAGTGTATGAAGGGGGAGAGCAAGAGGTGAGGTGTGTGTGTGTGTGAGAGAGAGAGACAGAGAGGTGTATGAGAGGGAGGGAGGGAGAGGTGAGTGTATGAAGGGGGAGAGAATGAGAGGTGAGGCGAAGTGAGGTGTGTGTGTGTATGTGTGGGAGAGTGAGAGTGTGGAGTGTGCGTGCGAGGAGAGAGGGACATACTTGCAGGGTTCAAGAACGACCTCCAGCTTCTGTAGTTTGTCACACTCTAGGTTGGTCAGTGTGGCCAGTTTGTGCTTCTGTGTGGCCAAAGTGGCATTCACAGCCTCGTGGTTCCTCAGGTACCGTGAGATCATCGAGAGCGTCGAATTCCATCTTTCAATAAAATAAAACAAAAACTGCATTAGTCCTGCAGGGGGGCTGTAAGTTTTGAGCAGCATGCTGTACATACAGTAGTTGCACTGAACCAAACATACACACCCACACACACTCACTCACACACACATCAGGAGCAAGAAAACTATCCAGAATCAATTACCCCAATAGATAGTAAACAGTCTCACCTTGTGGATACGTCCTGAACCAGGGGCTCTCTGGCTTGGCTGAGGGCAGTCTGCTGCTGGTGCAGTTCTTTTGTACTGGGAGGGCTATGCTTGAAGTGCCCGAATATCTTGCGGCACTTTGCCAGGGCGGTGTCAAAGCTGCTGTCCTCAAGGCAGACTGTGATGGTTCTTTGCAGCATATGTGCAGCACATGGGATGTGCTCGAAAGGCAGCTGACGTGTTGCTGCGACCATGTTTCTTGCACTGTCGGTTCCTATCGTTGTCACTTTGTTTTCTATCTCCCATTCCTTTGTCAAAGCATCAAACTGCTCGGCGCATGCATCGGCATAATGGTGGGTCACAGTTTTGCTCACAGTTAATGCAAAAGACTTGAGTTTCCACCCTCTATCGATGAGGTGTGCGGTGACTCCCAGGTAGTTATGATTGCTTACCGATGTCCAGTGATCGCCCGTTAGGGCGACATGGCAGGCCCCTGCCAACAACTCTTCTTTTGCGGTCCTCTCATCACTGTACAGCTGGTGAATTCTTTTCATCACCGTAGTTCTCGACGGTAGCTGGAAATTAGAGTCAGATGACGCTATCTGAAACACCTCCTTTAGGCCCTCGTCTTCCACGATTGAAATTGGCCTGCAATCAGCAGCAACCCACTTTGCGATTGAGTTTGTCAGTTTTTCTGTCGTGGCTTTGCTCATTCGTTTTCCTAACTCAGCAAGCGTGGGTTGGCGGAGTGAGCTCACGGTAGCACTAGCAGCACTAGCAGCAACTTTAACAGTGGAACTTGTCCGGACATGTTTAGCGTTTAAATGATAATTAGGCTGGAGCTGCTTCGGTGATAGGAAAATTCTTTTTTACACAAGGTACAAATCACTGCGTTCTTGTTAATAGTCCCGTCTTTGTTCTTTTTATAAATAAACTTGCCGTTCAAAGGTCCAAGTAAGCTTGCCTCGCTCTCCTGTGTCACGTCCATGTCTGTTGTCACCCTGCTTTTGACTAGTGGCGCAGGTAGTGACGTGCCACTGCAGCCTACAGGTCACTCAATGGGCCAAATTTAAAATGCTTGCGCATTGACTTGCCACTCATGATTAACTGCGTTAATTTTTATAGCGTGTTAATTTGCAGCGTAATTAATTAATCTAATTAGCGCGTTAAACTGACAGCCCTAATATATATATATATGTTTATATTTTAATATTACACAGTACTCCATCACATAAACATGGGGGAGGTGGTCCATTTTTTTATTTTTTTTTCTCCATTATCCATTTCTGGCTGTTGTCACAACCAACATCTAACTACTGTGTAAAATTTGAAGAACATTAATATCACCATCCTAAAAGGAACCTTCATCAGTTACTGATGGTCGCTGATTAATGTCGTCAATCCTGTTGCCTACTGTCACTGTCAACAGGCAACAGCAGACACGGTTGCCGAGCTGCCTGAGGGGTCAAAGGTCACAGACATTCAATGTTGGTTTTCAGTCTTGTTCCTTAATGTGCAGAGATTTTTCTAGATTCTCTGAATCTTTTAATGATATTATAGATTGTAGATGGTAAAATCTCTAAAATCCTGCAGTTTTCTGTTGACAAACTTTGTTCTTAAAGTGTTGGACTGTTTGCAGTTTTTCACAAAGTGGTGAACTTCACCTCATCCATGATTGTGAACCACTGAGCCTTTCCAGGATGCTTCTTTAATACCCAATCATGAAACCTGTTTCCTGTTACCAATTAATGAGGCCAGATATTGTTGTGAGTGTGTCCAATGCAAATGTGATTGGGGCAGAACAAAATCCCTATTTAGTGGACCAGGTGTGGAGTTGAGTGGGCCAGATGATGTAATGAGAGGGCCAGATGTGGGCCAGATGTTGTGAGTGTACCAAATGTATGACCCCAATTTAAAAAAAAACAGAACTGAATGATTTTCTGAAACTTTTCAACATGTATTAAGTTGAATACAGAACAGAGTCAAGATATTTAGTGTTCAAACTGATTAACTTCATTGGTTTTTCACTCTTTTGTGTTTGAGGAGGGAGGAGCAGCCCTGAAGAGCATCACACTGTCATGTCTTATCAGAAACAACATCCTCCGTTAAGTTCCTGTTTATTTCTTAGTGACAGTGACAAGCAAAGGTTTGGCAGAACTGGTCTAAACTAGTTCCACCCAGACCTACAACATACACGTTGACATGTGGCCATTTTCATCACAAACAAGAGTTACAATACCAATTTTTCCATTACACACAACAATTTTCATTCTGGATCAAATCATTTTTTTTGATTGTCCCAATTTCTCACTGAAGTTATATTTTCTCTTCATGCAGGGAGAAAACACAAAAAAAATTTGTATTTACAGATGTGGTAAAGAGAGATGCAGAAGGAGTCGAGGTGTTGATGTGAATGTGGCAGGACGAGATATAATGGGCCAGATGTTGTAGTTAGTGGGCCAGGTGTTGTCGTTAGTGGGCCAGATGTTGTAGTGAGTGGGCCAAATGTTGTAGTTAGTGGGCCAGGTGTTGTAGTTAGTGGGCCAGGTGTTGTAGTTATTGGGCCAGGTGTTGTAGTTATTGGGCCAGGTGTTGTGCGTGTACTAAATGTACAACCCAAATTTGAAAAATGTTGTCAAGTTGTGTAAAACGTAAATAAAACAGAATGTGATGATTTGCAAAGCTTTTCAACCTGCATTCAGTTGAATACAGTACAAAGATGAGATATTTCATGTTCAAACTTGGGATGTTAGTAGTTAACTGTTAATCAGTGAAGCAGTGAAAAATGTTTTTGATCGGTTACATGTTACACTTTCATAGCATTTGTTTCAGTGTCTCAGAATGTGTCTTGACATTGTCTCTCTAAGCAGGGACGTCTCTGAAAGACGTCATGTGATTGGCAGCATATGTTGCTCCAAAACCTGTATGTACCTTTCAGCATTATTGGGGCTTTCACAGACGTGACAGTTACCCATGATGCCATGGGCACTAACACACCCATTTCTTAACTTGTATTTGTAGATGCAGAGACAAACTGTGTTTACTGACAACAGTTTTCCAAAGTGTTCCTGAGCCCATGTAGTCTCCTTTATACAATGATGTGGGTTTTTAATGCAGTTTTTAATGCAGTGGTGCCTGAGGGGTCAAAGGTCACAGACATTCAATGTTGGTTTTCAGTCTTGCTCCTTAATGTGCAGAGATTTCTCTGGATTCTCTGAATCTTTTAATGATATTATAGATTATTGATGGTGAAATCTATAAATTCCTGCAGTTTTATGTTGACAAACTTTGTTCTTAAACTGTTGGACTGTTTGCACTTTTTCACAAAGTGGTGAACTTCACCTCATCCATGATTGTGAACCACTGAGTCTTTCCAGGATGCTTCTTTAATACCCAGTGTAGGAACACAGCCCTTGCTCACCAAGCCAGGACAGGCCTCGAACAAGGGACCTCCAATACTGAAGTATTTATGACTTTTAGGTAAACAACAACCTGAACAGATACACATTCTTTCAGAGAACTTTTGGCGCCATTCCCTTAAAAGGCGTTGAGAGAAGAATCCGCCAGGATGCTCACCCCTCCCCAGGGTGTCCTGATTCACATCACACTGACACGGGAAGCCGTTAGTCAAGACACTTACGAACCTTTGATATTCTACAACTTATCCCTAAACAACCACTTCACGGCTACTAAGCCCTGCTAAGAAATAAGCTTCTTTGTGTTAAAGACACTGAAGTTGTTCTAAGGACCAGTATTCCTTCTCCAGAACAACACTTTCTCCTTCTTTCTCTATCTTCTTACATTTACATCTTCTAGCTGATATAACAACCAAAGAATCCCCTTTTGCTCTGCTCCATCCTGCTCTCCCCTTCTCTCCTGATAAGACGCCAGATGGGGTTGTAAATCTCAAATTCCTTTGTAAGAACTGATTTTCTGTGTTAACAAACTCAAAACTTCTCCTGAAAATGAAAATGAACATTTAATCAAAGTCTGTGTACTGTATCCTTTTCCAGAACTCATTTCTGAATAATTTGATGCATCTCTCATTTCTATATGTTATATTAAACTATAATAGCTAGTTACAATTTCATGCATTTAATCACAAAATGTTACATGGAGTCACATTGCCATCTTTTGGCGACAGTTAACGAAGTTCTTGCAGGAATCTTATAATTATCATTTGAAGTTGAATGTGGTTAAATTGATTAATCAACATGTTTTTCCACAGTATGTTATCTTCACGTTTTGCATGTCCTGTGTTAAAGAAACTTAGGATAGTTTGTAGAGTTTCATAAGAAACGTTTATCACTCTGTTAAATGTAACATGATAATCTTGTTTAATATGTTTTGATGAAAACCGATTTTTGAACATAATGAGAAAAGTATGTGTCTATCGCGCATAATATTTAAAACCATACAAACCACGTTAAATTCGTTTAATTCGCTCCCGAATGAAAATAATCAAAGTCTAAAGTGAAGAGGCCCGCCTGCCAGAAACACGCCCACTCAAATGCGTCTGATAAAACTATTGATCTCGGCGCCTCTCATCACTTCTTCATCGTCTGCACTTCATCGCTTCTTCTCCTATCCTTCACTTCTTCTTCACTCTCTTAGTTCGCTCTTCTTCTTCGTCACAGTTTCTTCACACTTAGTAACTTTTTAAGTATTTTCCTTTTAAGAACTCCAGTTGCGTTTTTCAGCACATGCTTTTCCATTGAATTTGAATTTTGCTTTTCAGCTATTCTTATACGTTTTGCATTCATTCTTCAAGTGATTATCTTAATCACCTTGTTTTTACGTTTGCGTATTTTTACTCGAGTAACTTTTCTTCACAAGATTTTTATTTTTAACCTCATCCCGAGTTTTGACGATTTTTAAAAGTTGCATTCAGGAACGCCTCGGTTTTTCCTGGATTCTGCCTTTTTGCAACGCTTCAGACAACATTTTTCTTTCACGCGTTGATAATAATTTAGAAAACAAGATCGAACGGCCAACGAGATTGTTTTCAACTTTATTATAAGCGAGTAACTACAGTCATCAGACGGAGCTACTATCCGACCTATAACACCTCTATCACCAAGAACCACCTGGTCCAGAGCTGCCAGAGACTCACTGAAGTTGCTCTCAGTGTTGGTTTCTTTTTGCCGAACTAAAGACTCTGTAGCCACGGTAACGGACGTTTGAGGACCGCCTAGAACCATCGCCAAGGCCGCCACTCCACGCCACTGCGTCCCCGCTAGCATCGTCTCGTTGGGGGCTGTGTCCAAGGTCTGCTGGTGCCGCCACGAGGTTCGGGTCCGCCGAGCCCGTCCGAGCCTGATCCACGCTGCAGAGAAAGTAGGCAAAACTCACCCACCAACCGCAGCCGTTGTGATAAGAGTTGATGTCGGATAGAAGGCGTAGCTGATTTAATTTTAATTCTAATCTATGTTTGCTAAATAAGCGGTTTTACACATAGTCCACATCTACGTGTTTATAACCTCTATTTACAAACACATACTCTCTCATTATCGTCAACTAAAGTACCATTGAATTACCTACATTAATGTCCATACATATTATTGTATTTTGTGTATTCATCTACCTCCATTGATTATTCATATATTCATATGTTAACTCATTAATCTCTAATAAATCCTCATTTATCGCCAAGTCGTTGTCTGTGGATATCTCTTCTGATACAGGAATTAAGATCAATGTACGGAAGAATTCATAACCCAGATGAGATTGATTCATAACTAACAAGTGTACTGATCAATTAACAACTGATCTCCGTAGTTATTATTGTGTTACAGTAATTTTCCTCTAATTTTGAGGTGGTGCCCCCCTATTATTAATAAATGTTAATGTAGGAACATTTATTACGAGGTATTAATATCATATTCCCCTACAAGAGAGATCACACTTTGATGTCTTATCAGAAACAACATCCTCATTTAAGTTCCTGTTTATTTTTAGCGACAGTTATTAGCAATGGTGTGGTGAAACTGGTCTAGACAAGTTCCACCCAGACGCTACAACATACACATGTTGACACTTGGCCATTTTCATCACAAACAAGAGTTACAGTATCAATTTTTCCATTATACAGAACAATTTTCATTCTGTATTAAATCATTTTTAAATTAAGGTAATGCATTATCTTTAGTTTATTATATTTTTAGTTTGCATTTTAGCTGCTTACCAATTTTGAATGTTTCATTAAATCTTAAATATATTCATTAAATCACAGATTAAAGGCTTCTTTTGATTGTCCCAATTTTTCACCGAAGTTATATTTTCTCCTCATGCAGGGAGAAACACAAAGAAACATCTGTACTCACAGATGTGGTAAAGAGAGATGCAGAAGGAGTCGAGGTGTTGATGTGAATGTGGCAGGATGAGATATAATGGGCCAGATGTTAATGTTTAACTGTTAATCAGTTAACCACTGAAAAATGTTTTTGATGTGTTACACATGTCGCTTAATTTACATACACTGACTTTTCTCTTGTTTAGAAGGGAACCCTAGATTTGCATATTTGTACGCGCTGTTTATTCATTCTGCACATCTTAACAACAAACAAGATTATGTGCAATTCACTTTCATAGCATTTGTTTCAATGTCTCAGAATGTGTCTTGGCATTGTCTCACTGAAATAAGCAGGAACATTTCAGAAAAAGACGTCATGTGGTTGTCAGCATATGTTGCTCCAAAACCTGTATGAACCTTTCAGCATTAATGGGGCCTTCAGAGATGTGACAGTAAGGCACTAAGGCTGGAAATATACTTGCCTTTAATTACGTGTTCGCATACACACCCCTATGCATCCCTGGCTGCCTCGCGTATCCTGCGTCCATTTGGAGGGATGGTTGTGCGCGTCCTCAGAAATTAATGCTAAGTATACGCAAACGTGTGGTGAAACAGCAAGTATATCTCCGGCCTAACACACCCCCATTGTCATGGTAAAGTATTAACTTGTATTTGTAGATGCAGAGACAAACTGTGTTTACTGACAACAGTTTTCCAAAGTGTTCCTGAGCCCATGTAGTCTCCTTTATGCAATACTTGTCCCTTAATGTGCAGAGATTTCTCTGGATTCTCTGAATCTTTTAATGATATTATAGATTGTAGATGGTGAAATCTATAAATTCCTGCAGTTTTATGTTGACAAACTTTGTTCTTAAACGCAGTTTTTCACAAAGTGGTGAAACTCACCCCATCCATGATTGTGAACCACTGAGCTTTTCCAGGACGCCCCTTTAATACCCAATCATGATACCTGTTTCCTGTTACCAACTCACCTGTTTACCTGTGAAATATTCCAAACATGTGTTTTTTGAGCGTTCAACAACGTTCACAGTCTTTTGTTGCTCTTGTCCAAATTTTTTGAAACATGCTGCAGGCATCAAATTCAGAGTGAGTGTATATTTAACAAAAAAGAAACAAAGTTAATGATTTTGAACATTAAATATCTTGTCTTTGTATTCAACGGAATGCAGGTTGAAATCACTGAGTTCTGTTTTTATTTAAATTTTACACAACGTTCTAAGTTTTTTGGAATTTTTGGGACCAAAAAGACGCAGGAAGAACAAAACACTAAAAAAAAAAAAAAAAAAAAAAAAAATCAATGTCATTGCACACTGACCTTTCATAAATCAAATAAACTAAACACGTTTGGTTGTTTTTGTCCGTTTGAAAACTGGTCACCATTCACTTACGATTGAGGACAGATGAAACTATGAATGCATTTAAAAATGACTTGCTAGCGCAAAATTGGGATATTATATACAGGGAAAATAATATTTTTAAGGATATTCACATCACTATATGACAAAAATTGTCCAATTAAACAATATAGTAGAAAACATAAATATACGGATCGACCATGGATCACAAAGGGGTTACAAAATGCCTGTAAAAAGAAAAATACACTTTATAGAGAATTCATAAAACAAAGAACTAAAGAGGCAGAGAATAAATATAAAAAATGTAAAAATAAGTTAACCAATATTATAAGAGTTAGCAGAAAGGAACACTATAGTGAAATATTAAATATTAACAAAAACAATATTAAAGGAATATGGGATATATTAAATAATATCATCAAAAATGGCTCTAGACAATGTTACCCTCAGTATTTTATAGATAACAATTTACTTTACTACCACAATTCTCAAAAATTCTAGAAAAAATATTCAACAACAGATTAGACAAATTCATGGATAAACACAAATTACTCTCTGACAGTCAATACAGATTCAGATCAAACAGTTCAACATCACTGGCATTAATGGAATCAATTTAGGAAATCACCAACACTATAGATCATAAACTGTGCGCAATTGGAATATTCATTGACCTCAAGAAAGCTTTCAACACAATCGATCATGACATATTAATCAATAAAGTGGAACGGTATGGGATCAGAGGGATAGATTTGCACTGGGTGAAGAGTTATTTAGGGGACAGGAGGCAGTTTGTGAAGTTGGGAGATTGTGCTTCCTCATGCTTGGACATTGCCTGTGGTGTCCCCCAGGGGTCAGTACTGGGTCCAAAACTGTTCACTCTTTACATAAATGTCATCTGTAAAGTCTCTAAAGTATTGAAATTAGTTTTATTTGCAGACGACAGAAATATTTTTTGTTCAGGGGGGAATTTACAGGAGCTTCTGGGGATAATTACTGCAGAACTGTGTAAATTAAAGAAGTGGTTTGACAGAAACAAATTATCATTAAATCTAAACAAAACTAAATTCATGTTATTTGGGAATTGTAAAAGGAATACTCAAGCACTAATACAGGTAGATGGGGTTGACATTGTAAGGGTTCATGAAAATAAATTTCTTGGTGTAATTGTGGATGAAAAAATAACATGGATGTCTCACATAAAACATGTACAAAACAAACTGTCACGGAGCATCTCAGTACTAAGTAAGGCAAATGTCTATACTGCAAAAAAAAGAGCCATAAGGATAATTCATAACACTGGTTACAGAGAACATACAAATCCTTTATTCTTAAAATCAAAAACACTGAAACTCACAGATCTGGTTCATTTTCAAACAGCGCAAATCATGTACAGAGCAATAATTTGAGGGGATATAATTTGAGGGGGGAAATGAATTTAAAACATCTTTGTGCTCGCACAACTTTAAAAACTTTTTGTATTTCTATATGTGGAGTGAAACTGTGGAACAGACTGACGGGGGAGCTGAGGCAATGTCCAAGCATGAGCATGTTCAAACAGCGGTACAAAGATATGGTATTCATGAGGTACAGGGAAGAAGAAGGATGTGATGAACACTAGGGTTCTCACATATTTACATGTTTATTTATTTTATTTATTTTCTATTGTTGGCATAGGCAAATATGCTTATTTACTGTATGTGGAGTATGTGATAAAACAAAAAAACAAGAAAAAAACCCAAAAAAAAAACAGGTTACACAGGAAATAAACAGAATGAATATTAAGTGGAGAAGAGGTAGGATTAAATAAGCAAATGCTTCTTCCTACTCCTTTTCAAACATGTTAATACTGTTTCACTTGTTCTCAATTGATTTAAGTGTTTTTATTTGTTCTTTTGTTTTTGTTTTTGCTATTTTTTGTACTACTCTCACATGTTTGAAATAAAGCCTTCATTCATTCATTCATTCATTCATTGTTTGTGAGATTCTGCAGCACTGTTTTCCAGTGGAACTCCAGCTTAATTTTTGGGTGAACTATTCCTTTAATCAATGCGTTGAAACACAGAGGAGCATCTCTTTGGAACATCAACCTGCATCACTACAATCAACATCTACATTATGTTTGTTCTTTTTAGATCTCATCATGAATCTCAACTTGTAAACTTTCACTTCTGTGAATCAGTTTTATATCAGTACATCGTCTTGACACTTTGAAGTACGACTGTTATTATTAATAAAGGAGACGTCTCCTCATAAGCCTTTTTTTTTGGCTCCCAAACTCTCCTGCAAAATTATCTAAATTTGTATTATGTTTATTGTATTTTTATACACATACATAAAATGTGCAAATAAACTAAACTAAATGAAGCTGCTCACAACAGGGTCTGTGGATTATTTTGAATAACTGGTTCTGAATTGTTCAAATGTGCCTTTTAGTCCCAGTATATTTGAGAGAAAGCAGACGTCTCCAAAACTCTGTCATTCACACCAAAACAATCTAGATGGAAAAACGTGTTTTTGAGTTTGGGGTGAACTGTCCCTTTAACATTAATAATAGTCAGTAAGTTCAGGATGTTCCATTATTTTTTTTTTCTCTGTGAATTTTCTGCAGCATTTTAAATCACTGTTTAACTCTTTATTTGTAGGGGTTTGCATTAGACTGTCATTACACTGTTATAACCATACCATGACATCCATCCTCATCAAACTTCTCGTACAGAAGAGAAGAAACATTAAATTATCTCAAAGATTTAAACTGTCTGTTTTTCTGAACATGTTTCTGTTGGTTGTCAGATAGTTTCATTGCTGAACCAAACATGTTATATAAACTAATATCCATCAGTCTGTCATTGATCTGTATTTCACTCTGTCATGAGTCCTTCACTGACTGTGGCCCCTGAGCGCCATCTAGTGTCCTTTTTGTTTATGTCAGTTTGTACTGAACCGTATCACAGTGGTTCTCTGACGGGGACCTGTGGTTCTCTGTCAGCAGAGGGGTTCATTTATTTAAATTATGATGATATTATCTGTTTTTTATTTTTACAAAAGGTGTCATAGTTAAACAAATAATATTTTAATTGTTACAACAAAAATAGTTCACAGATTACCTTCTAATCTGACAACCAAGAACCTATTTTATATTACAAGGGTTCCATCTAGAACCCACCCAAGGGGTTCTACCTTTCATTGTATGTTATAAAGAACCCTCAACAATCCTTAAAGAACTCTTTCTTCCAAAAAGAGTTCTTTGAATGAAAAGGGTTCTTAGACTTGCAAAAAAAGAACCCTTTTGGAACCCTCATTTAAAAATGTTTAAGAACCCAGATATCAACTCTAAAAATCATATTTTGACACAAATGGACCATTTATACAGACTTTTATAAATTGGACACATAAAGCTGTGTATCATCAGTGTATGAATGAAAATAAAAACCATAATGGACGTGTAATTAATTCACTGTAAAGATAAAATCATCACTTCACACAGTGTTTTTGTTGCAGTCAGGCTTTTTCTGCAGTTTTATTTCCTTCATATTTTACAGATCATGTACATTTACTTGGTGTCTTCATCTGAAGGACACTGCAAAGGACACGTTTCTTCACCAGGGTCCTGTCATTGTATCAAACAGAAACACACAACAAGTGTAGTACAGTAAAATATAAACAAACTGCTCAGTTTAAAGCTTAAAGAATATGTGTCACAACAGTTTTCATTCTGTACTGAATCGGTTTGTAAATTCAGGCGAAGCATTGTCTTATTTTATATATTTGTATTTTAGCTGCTAATCAATTCTGAAAGCTTCATTAATCTGAAATATGATCACATAACCAGAGATCAAAGGCTTCTTTTGATTGCAGCAATTTTTCACCAGAGTAATTAATTTTCCTCATACAGAGAGAAACCCAAAGAAACATCTGTACTCACAGATGTGGTTAAGAGAGGTACAGATGTAGGCAAGATGTAGATGGTGCAGGATGAGATATAGTGGGCCAGATGTTGAAATGAGAGGGCCCAATGAGTGCCAGATGTTGTTGGGCAACTGGATGACGATATCGTCTATTGACAGTGGGCTGAATCCATCGCGATTGCTTTTTTGGCCGATTTTTAAGGGCGAGATTTGTCATTTTATTTTGCTAATGTAAAAGTCTGCAGAGTGACAGCCTCTGCTCTGCAGTGGTGCAGTTAACACCCACTCAGCTGACCATGAGTGCGCTGAGCTGGGTGAGGAGTGAGAGGAAAACAGCCTACAGAGTCAGACTCTTTACACTTTTTTCATGCTCTGAATTAAGGATTTATTTTGACCAAACCAGAGTTGGTGATTGTTAGAAGAGTGGACAGACTAACAAACACAGTTTTGGTGAGTTTTACATGTTTTTCTGTCGAGGTTAAATGAAGTGTGTTTTCAGAGGAGTTAACAAGCCAATTAAGGTCGTCTTAGTTCAGTAAACAGAGAAACATGAATTCAGAAGGTGAACGGTTGTATTTTTCTGTTTAAAATGGAAAATAAGTGTGAGAACATGTCATTTCTGGACACCTTCTGAGTTAATTTTGTCCACTGGATGTAGTGAACATCTGAAGCAGTCGTAACATGGTGAATTTGCAGCTTGCGCACATCTCCCAGCTGAGACCTGAGAGGATGGGAGGAGGTGGGAGGGGGGACGAAGATATCACCAATCACTGATGGATGGGCTGACGATGATCGTTTGGAAAATTTTAGCATATCACCCAACTCTAGTTGTGAGTGTACCAGATGAAAATGTGAGTGGGCCAGATGTGGTGGTAGGATGGCCATATGTTGTAGTTAGTTACCCAGATGTGGGAGTGAGTGGGTCAGATGCAGCTGTGACTGAGCGGGCCAGAAGTAGATGTATGTTGGCCAGATGTGGGAGTGTGAGAGTAGCAGATGCTGTAGATAATAGGCCAGATGTTGTTGTGTGAAGGCCCAGTGTTGTAGGGAGCGGCTCATATGTGTTGGGAGAGGGCCCGATGTTGTGAGTGTACCAGATGAAGATGTGACTGGGTCAGATTTTGTAGTTAGTGGGGCCACATGCAGATGTCAGTGAAGTGGGCCAGATGTGTTGGGAGAGGCCCAGCTGTTGTTGTGAGTGAATCAGACATAGATGTAAGTTGGCCAGATGTTGAAGTGAGAGGAGCAGAAGTGACTATTTGCACTTAGAGCATGTTTGAGTAATTTTAAGTCCTTGGTAGTCTCTCAGACTTTTATCAAGAGGACACTGAGTTCCAGGAAACAGGTTAGCACCCCCCAGTGTGTTATGGAGGTCTGTCAGAGTCTTACTGTGTAGATAATCAGGACCTGCTCCAACATTGTTGTCCCAGTGTGCACTTGCGATCCATGTGCTCTTCTTGGGGTTGCGGCAGCAGAACGCCGACCAGACAATGGAGGGAATATTAACCTTGTCATTGAGTTTTTCTGTGCCGGGTTGTGCTCCAGTCACCACAAAGCCTTCAATCTTATTGTTGTTGTCTTTGCAGAAAGTATCCATGACACATTTGATGCAGTCCTCCATCTTGTTCCATCTTCCCTGGTTGAATCGGTCCGCTTGTGGAACGATGTTGGTCAGAGTCATGGTGGACTCTTTGTCATCGTCGGTGGAACCATGAGTGCTTGGATTTAAATGGCCCTTGTCATAATTTTTACAGTTAACATAATCGGTGCTGCTGGCCTGGTTGGTGTAGGTTTGGCCTTTTCCTTCATCCTCCATGTTCTTGTCAGTTTTGCCCTCAAGCTGTAAGAGTCAAACACTCAGTTATTGATGCAGGCAGAGCAGCCATACTTAACAAACCCCACGAGAGTTCAAGACAATGTTCAAGAAATCTTCAGTCAAACAAAAGCATTTAGAAAAAGCTGCACAGAAAAGGTCACCACCTGTTAATTTACAGGTGATGTACTTAAGAATTAATCCACTTCAAAATCTGTGTGTGTAATGTAGAGACATTTGTGATGAATATGTATTAACAGGTTGAGTTTTTGTTGAATGGCGTGTCCGTGACGTGGTGTCGAATTTTAAAGTTTCACCATGAAAGAGGAAGTTGTTGTAACTTGAGTGTACAAGTCCCAAACTTCACGTTTGATAAGAGTCCCAGCCTGAAGACACCTACATACCAATTAGGAGTCATAGTCATAACGCCACCTACTGGCAACAGGACATTTTTTTCATACTTAGATGTGCTCCTAGCGGGTTGCCCAAATGTGGTCAGTAAAGCTTTGACAGCTTAACTTGGTGATGACAAATTGTGAAGATTGTTTCATTGAATGGTGTTCCTGTGGCTGTATAGCAAATTTTAATGTTTCACCTTAAACAGGAAGTTGCGGTAACTCAAACATACATTGTCCAACGTGTCTCAAACATCATTTTTGATAAGAGTCCTGGTCTGGAAACATCTAGGCTTCATGCCAGATAGAAATCATAGTCATTGTGCCTCTTAACTGCAACAGGAAGTTAACTTTGTGTGACATTTCATTAACAGTAAATTTTCTCTGTGTGGTCTGCACATTATACTGCAACACAACATTCGTGCCTGTTCTCTAGAGCCGCATAGTGGACACAAGAAATGACTGTGAACTTACTTGTTCAGTGTGCAAAACAAAGGAAAATTCAGAGCCGTGTCACCACTCAGTGTCCAGACCTGTTTATCGCTGCTTGTATCTTTATTTGTTATTAATCTTAGTAGCTGTAATGGTATGACTGTTGTTTTTAGTTGCTAATAGTTGTAGCATTTCAGCCATGGATGTGGACGCACTAACAGCAATCACTTGCACCCAATACAACTATATTTTTCACTGATTTTGTCTTTAATGAGTCGGAGAAAGAAAAACATACCTGTGGTTCTATCTTCCAGTAGCCTGTGGGTCTTCCCTTGTCTTTAATCCCGATGTACTTATAAGCAGAAAACACAGGGATCTTGTTAGTGATGTCGTAGAGCGTCAGAAACCTCCTCTGGTTGTTATAAGTCTGGCAAATGGGTTTGTATCGGTTCTGGTTCAGGATTTTGCCATCCTTCAAGATGCCTGGGATCTCTGGTGGATTGTTCTGAAGGAGATACTTGTTACACTCTGCCACAGAGTTCACCACCTCAGCCACTGTGGGAACAATGGAGAGGAAGAGGAAGGCAGCGAGGAACAAGAGATACCCCGTCTTCAGAGACGTCATCGTCAAACACTGTGAATCAGAGGAGAGAACAGAAACTGTTAAACATCACAGTTAAGTTACAGTTTGAACCACAGCAGGAAAGTAAATATTTAAACATACAGTCATATTTAATTTAGTAAAATAATGAGATTAATCACAGCACAGCACTGTTTTTCTGTATTTGTTCAGAGAAAAAGAAAAAAAACAATAAAAGCATTGCAGTCACTTTTCTGTTTCCTGGTTTAAGAAATGAAAATCCATTTTCATGTTACAGTGTGAACAACAGCTGATGAATTATACTTCATACACAGACCGAGCTGTTTACAGATTCCCATTTAGAAATAGGGAAACAATTAATAGGGCAACAGTCAAACAACAGTGGGCCAGATGTTGTCGTTAGCGGGCCAGGTGCATATTTGAGTGGGCCAGATGTTGTTGTTAGTGGGCCAGATGCATATTTGAGTGGGCCAGATGTTGTGAGTGTACCAGATGTACAACCCCGATTCCACAAAAGTTGATGTATAAAATGCAAATAAACACAGAATGCAATGATTGCAAAACTTTTCAACCTATATTCAGTTGAATACAGTACAAAGATTAATGTTCAAATGTGGGATATTAATGGTTAACTGTTAATCAGTTAACCGGCATGTTTTTGATCAGTTACACATGTTGGTTAATTTGCATACACACACACTGCTTGTGTTTAGAGGGGAAGCCTGATCTGTGTATTTGTATGCTTTGTTTATTCATTCTGTACAGCTTAACAACAAATAAGATTATGTGCAGTTCACTTTCATAGCATTTGTTAGATTTGCAAATTTGTACACCTTGTTTATTCATTTTGCACATCTTGACAACAAATAAGATTAGGTGCAGTTATAGCCTAACCTTCTTCATTTAAAGCTCTGAATCAGTTCCTTGTCAATATTAAATTGGACAATTTAAAAGTGTTTTGTTATGCGCAAGTTATTGAAAATACTGCAGGCTGGAGTGGGCGGATCAAGTGACAAAGCGGCAATCAGAGCAAGTTATTAATAACTTCCAGAAACAGTGTGCAATAGTCCATGTTTTACCTTCCTCTCCCACCTCTGTCTGTCTCCCTTTCCCTCAAACGCACACACATGCTGCTGCAGCGGTGTGCACAGCTGTGCATCCTGTCAGCTCAGCTGATCGATGCTTATAGCACAACAAAACAGGTTAAATCCTGAAACTGTGGACTCTTTTTCTTCTTTTTCCACACAGTGAAACCAAACAATCCATTTATTTAATAATCTAGCTTCTAGGGGTGTTTATCTCACTGACTGAGACAATTCGATATGTATCTCGAATCATGTTCAACGATACAATATATCTTAAAAATATTTAAATAGCCAATGATTCGGTTTGATATGATTCAGTCCTGTCATGATTCAATATATGATGCACTAGGAGACGAAGCAATGTGTGAATCTTTACATTTTGATTCTATTGTTACATTTGTAGAGAGCTGTTAGTTGCAAAAATAAATCCTGATAGTTTCACTAAATCCAGTAACAGAGACAGACAGAAGGAGACATTACAGTGGTGTTAACATCTTATTATCATGTGTAAATGAGAATCTGAACAAACTTTAAAACAGTTTAAAATCTGAGTATTTTTGCAGTAAGATGATCAGCTGCTCTGTTTCATATGAAGAGTTCTGTGGTTCTGATCAGTGTGTTTGATCAGTGATGCTCCGTGTTTCCTGCTCTCACAGTCACATGACGTCTCTGTGGGTCAGACTCGTGTCTCTGTTCTCTGCTGTCAGACACGTTTTACATCAATGATCTGCAGCAGAGTTTCTCATCTTTATTATAAAACACAAACTTATTCTACACTTGCGCGTTATTAAAGTTTGTTGGTGCGACGCGGTACAGTGTGACTTCTGTCTGTTTTGAGGAAGTGAAGAGGAGACACAGGAGAGGGAGGAGGGAGCCAGGCAGCAGGTGTGCAGTGAGCGGTGCAGACAGAGACAAGAGGAGAGAGAAGGAGGAGGAAAGTTACAGTTGCAGCTTCTTGAAGCCAAAAATGAAACACATGTGCGTCCAAATGAGACGTATCGATAAGTTAGTGCTGCATCGATTTGTTTCCTAATTGACGTTTAGCTTTTTACCGACACAAGCCGTCTGAGCAGATGTACCTGTGTCTCAGACACTCAGCTAAAATGTGATTGGACCCGCTGCCCTCTGACAGGATGAAGAACATCTCCCTGTGAACTGATGAGAACTCGCGCTGGAGACGGTCCGAGTGCCGCGCGGTCTTCACAGCTGACTTCCGCCTTATCGCTCCGTCATTACCATGTTAATTTACATATAGAGGATTGATTTTTGACTTTGATGAATCGATTAAGAGTCATTGATTATTTCCCTCACCCCGACCTCTACAGCAATATGTCTTTCAAAGTCTTTATTAAATAATACACATGGACTCACCAGTCTGGAGGAGGAATGAGCAGCCTTGAAGAGCACAGCACGTTGATGTCTTATCAGGAACAACGTCCTGATTTAAGTTCCTGTTGATGTCGTAATCAAGCTTACACCCACCCAGTCCCTACAACATACGTATATATATGTATATATATATATGTATAAATGTATGTGTGTGTGTATGTATATATATTTTTATATATATAAATATATATGTATATGTATGTATGTATATATATATATATATATATATATACATATATGTGTGTGTGTGTGTGGTGTGTGTGTGTGTGTTGTATCTTGTTTGTGTCAGTATTTTTCTACATGTTGAAATAGAAAAATACTGAAAATACTGACACAAACAAGAGGTACAATATCAATTTTCCCATCACGCAGAACAATTTAAATTCTGCATTGAACTGCTTTGGTAAAATTAAGATAATGTCACAGTTTCATCCTCCCTGTCTCCCCTCCTATTCCTCTGCCCCAGAGTTCTCTCATTCTCCCAGTTTCCCCCCTGTTTCTCTGCCTCAGTTATTTTCCACTCTGCCTGCCTCTGCTCCACTCTACCTGCCAGCCACTCCCACCTAATCAGCCCAACTCCATTCACCTGCAAGCCCAGCTGCAGCTCATCCCCAATCAGCCCAGCACATCAGGCTCTCCAGCACACTCACTCTTTGTCAGATCGTTCCCTACCTTCATGGAGGACTTTTCAACACTCATGACCTGTCTGATCTCGGGTTGCCTACCCTGCCTGCATTGGACTCACCTGCCTCATCTGATCTCTGGGAAACCACCACAGCCTTCTGTCCCTGAGCCTGTGATCTGCCTCTGTATTCCTGATGTTTGTCTGCCTGTCCCTGTGGCTGGTTGGTGTTTCCCTCCTGTGACGTGGCAGTGTGCTTGGTCTGTCTGCTCACCTGGTCCCAGCTTCACTGCCTGGTCTGTCTGCTCACCTGGTCCCAACTTCGCTGCCTGGCCCCAACTCCGTGTGTCTGGTCTGTCTGCTCACCTGGTCCCCACTCCGCTGCCTGGCCTGGTCGGTCTGCTCGCCTGGTCTGCCTCTGCTCACCTGGTCCCAACTTCACTGCCTGGTCTGTCTGCCCGCCTGGTCTGTCTGCCCGCCTGGTCTGTCTGCCCGCCTGGTCTGTCTGCCCGCCTGGTCTGTCTGCCCGCCTGGTTTGTCTACCCGCCTGGTCTGTCTACCCACCTGGTCCCGACTTCTCCATCTGGTCCTCACTACCCTGTGGCTAATCCCTCATCTGCTCATCTGTCTGGTCAGTCTGCTCCCTCTGTCCCTCAGTTCGGCTCTACCCAATCCCTGAGCCCGAAGTTGAACTGTACCTGTGTTTTCTTGTCTGCCCGGGTTCTTATTTAGCCTCTGAACAATAAAGGTCATTACCAACGCTCCCTCCTGTTTGGTGTACTGCAATTGGGTCCTAACCACATCCGTAACAGATAATGCATCAACAGACCTTTTTCATGTAGGAACTACTTTCTTTCTGCTGTAGAATCGACAGGAACTACTTTCTTTCTCTCTACAAGAAAGAAAGTAGTTCCTCAATGAGAAATGTATTTCTCTCAATATGACTAAATTTAACTTTATGATATTCTGTAACAGAAATAAAAAGAATACAAAGAAAAAGCCAAATTATTCACAGAAAATATTGAAATAACTCGGGTTCCTCACATTAAATTCTTTGAGTCATATTAGAGGCAATATTAACATGGAAATACCATATTGAATTTGTCTGTAAAAAGACTAGAGTAGAGTTTGTTCACTAATATGTCAATTCTTCTATTTTAATGGTTTATTATAGCTTAATGTATCCTTATATTATATATTGTAATACTGTGTGAGTCGCCACATGTCCCATTTTTCTCAATAAGATTTCGCTAATCCGAAAGAAATTTGTGAGAATGATTAACTTTGCTAAAAGATATGATTCATCTGCTCCTCTTTTCAGAAAATACAAACTGTTATCAATTTTTAATGTGAACATAAACCAGACTTGTGGTTAATGTGTAAATATGTGAACCGAACTCATGAATGAACTTTTCCATAAAGTTTTTCTCAGACATTCACTCATATTATACAAGAGACTCAAAAGACTTTCATCTTCACAGGTTACCTTCTAATCTGACAACCAAGAACCTATTTTATATTACAAGGGTTCCATCTAGAACCCACTCAAGGGATTCTACCAAGAACCCTTTTATATTCCAAGAGTTTTATCCAGAACTCACTCGGGGAATTCTACCCTTTCATTTTATGCTATAAAGATCCCTTCAAAGATCTCAACAATCCTTAAAGAACTCTCTCTTCCATAAAAAGTTCTTTGAATGAAAAGTGTTCTTAATGGAACTCTGTCTTACAAAGAACCCTTGATGAACTCTTCCTTGTAAAAAAAAAAACGTTCTTCACAAGCAAATGGTTCCTCAGGACCTCAGCCCTTCAGAACCCTTTTGGAAACCTCATTTAAAAATGTTTAAGAACCCAGATATCAACACTAAAAATCATATTTTGACACAAATGGACCATTTATACAGACTTTTATAAATTGGACACATAAAGCTGCGTTATCATCAGTGTATGAATGAAAATAAAAACCATAATGGACGTGTAATTAATTCACTGTAAAGATAAAATCATCTCTTTCACACAGTGTTTTTGTTGCAGTCAGGCTTTTTCTGCAGTTTATTTCCTTCATATTTTACAGATCATGTACATTTACTTGGTGTCTTCATCTGAAGGACACTGCAAAGGACACTTTTCTTCACCAGGGTCCTGTCATTGTATCAAACAGAAACACACAACAAGTGTAGTACAGTAAAATATAAACAAACTGCTCAGTTTAAAGCTTAAAGAATATGTGTCACAACAGTTTTCATTCTGTACTGAATCATTCAGTAAATTAAAGCGAAGCATTAGTTCAGCGGTTCACAAACTTTTTCTGGCATGCTCCCCTTCAGGAGCTGAAAAAAACTTCACAACTTTATCATCAATCATTCACAACAACTGGAGAAGCAACTGATTAAAAAAATGATTCAAACTGAATTTTAGTGAAATAAAGACTAGCATGATAACATCAGTAAACTCTTGTTTATTTCCCTTCATAAATCACATTCATTCAGCTTTGTTTCACTCTGTATTTCTCTCCTGGTCGTCCACGTCCCCCCTGCATCTGCTTCTGTTCCCCTCAGAGGGGCCCGACTCCAACTTTAGAACCACTGCATCAGTTTATTTTATTTTATATATTTGTATTTTATCTGCTGAAAATTTCATTAAATCTAAAACATGATCATTTTTCATCATAGATTTGGAGAAGAGAGATGCAGATGTAGGTGAGACGTGGATGCTAATGGGACAGTAGATGTGGCAGGATGAGTTATAGCATGCCAGATGTGGTGGCAGACTGGCCAGATGTTGAAGTGAGAGAGACAGCTGTAGATGTGAGCGTTTATGTTGGATTAGCAAATATAGATTCAAGAGGGCCAGATGTGGGACTGACAGAAACAGATGTAAATAATTGGTGAGGTTTTGTGAAGTGGGCCGGATGTGTTGGGAGAGGCCCAGATGTTGTTGTGAGTGTATCAGACATAGATGTAAGTTGGCCAGATGTTGAAGTGAGAGGAGCAGAAGTGACTATTTGCACTTAGAGCATGTTTGAGTAATTTTAAGTCCTCGGTAGTCTCTCAGACTTTTATCGAGAGGTAACTTAACTTCAGGAAACAGGTTAGCGCCCCCCAGTGTGTTATAGAGGTCTGTCAGAGTCTGACTCTGCAGAAACTTACCACCGGCTCCAACATTGTTGTCCCAGTGTGCACTTGCGATCCACATCTTCCTCTTGGGGTTGTAACAGCAGAATGCCGACCAGACAATGGAGGGAATATTAACCCTGTTATTGAGATATTGGGTTCCGGGTTGTGCTCCAGTCACCAGAAAGCCTTGAACCTTTTTGTTGTTGTCTTTGCAGAAAGTGTCCATGACACATCTGACGCAGTCCTCCATATTGTTCCATCTTCCCTGGTTGAAATCTTTTGCTTGTGGAACGATGTTGGTCAGGGTCATGGTGGCCTCTTTGTCATCGTCGGTGGAACCATAAGTGCTTGGATTTAAATGGCCCTTGTCATAAATTTTACTGTCATAATCAGTGCTGCTGGCCTGGTTGGTGTAGGTTTGGCCTTTTCCTTCATCCTCCATGTTCTTGTTAGGTTCGTTTTCATCCTCAAGCTGTAAGAGTTAAACACTCGGTTATTGATGCAGACAGAGCAGCCATACTTAACAAACTCCCACTAGAGATGTCAAAATCTGTGTGTGTTTTGCAGAGACATTAGAGATGAAAACATGCTGATGTATTGCAAGACTTCGTATATCTCTTAATGGATGCACGCGTGAAAATATCACGAGATCGATGCCATATTTACATGCTATCTGGGAGGCTACAGTTGACATTTAGGCTAAAAACATGGTGTAAATGGCGTCTTTTGTGGTTAAATTTTAATGTCGCGGCTCACAGACACTTGGATTACACCACACGAGCAGGATGGAGACATTTTGTGTTTGTTTTGTGTTCTTTTTTTTACATTTTATCCGTGGTCACCATTCACTGCCATTATACCGGATTTGGTTGCAACACTGTTTTCTGCTGAAACTCCAGGATTGTTTTGTGAACTGAAGATCTTCACCCATCATCACATCGGCACAGGGGTGAGTACCCCCCCCCCAACTATATTTTTATTAATTTTGTCTGTTTTGAGTCAGAGAAAGAAAAACATACCTGTGGTTCTATCTTCCAGTAGCCTGTGGGTCTTCCCTTGTCTTTAATCCCGATGTACTTATAAGCAGAAAACACAGGGATCTTGTTAGTGATGTCGTAGAGCGTCAGAAACCTCCTCTGGTTGTTATAAGTCTGGCAAATGGGTTTGTATCGGTTCTGGTTCAGGATGTCCCCATCCTTCAAGATGCCTGGGATCTCTGGTGGAGTCTCCTGAAGGAGAAACTGCTTACAGTCTACCACAGATTTCACCACCTCAGCCACTGTGAGAACAATGGAGAGGAAGAGGAAGACAGCGAGGAACAAGAGATACCCCGTCTTCAGAGACGTCATCGTCAAACACTGTGAATCAGAGGAGAGAACAGAAACTGTTAAACATCACAGTTAAGTTACAGTTTGAACCACAGCAGGAAAGTAAATATATATTATCCATTGGAGTGAAGGTGTAGAGTTCTCTGGTTTTATCAAGCTTTGGATTTCTGCATGGGGGTGCACTGAGAGAAATACTTGGGATTTTCAGTGTTTGGAGGAGGATGTATTTATTAGATTTTTAAAAAATCATTTCCAGAAACAGATTAAAGAAGCAACCCACCAGCTTCAACGTTTTTACTGGTACAGTAAAGTACATAATTTCTAACATACAGGCATTTTTAATTTAGTAAAATAATGAGATTTTCACAATCAGTAGTAGGAAAGTGGCAGAAATATGACTGTATGTTATGAATTATGTTTGATATTCAGGCTATTTGTTTATTTATCTAGTTCAGCTCTCCTTAAACTGACTGCTGCAGCCAACAGGCTTTAAAAGAGTTCAAAAAGCCAAACCTTTATTTTGAAGGCCAGCTGCCTCTGTCTGTGGCTCTCAATTTACTTTTTTCAATTTTCATTTTACGAGTTTGCTAATGGAACGAGCTGATTGCAGCCGCTTTTCTGTTTAAAAAGACAAGAACAGATAAAATGTTTATCTGTATTTGTTCAGAAGAAAGAAACAATAAAAGTCACTTTTCTGTTTGCTGGTTTAAGAAACAAAGAGGCATTTTCATGTTACAGTGTGAACAAGAGCTGATGAATTATACTTCATACACAGACCGAGCTGTTTACAGATTCTCAGGGAAACAATAAATAGGGAAACAGTAAAACAACACATACAATATTCATTCATATTTGTTAAGATAAAAAGAAAAAAAAATCTGCCCCTTTCTGACGTTTTTCAAGATACAATGTGAATAACTGTAGATGAATTATACTTCACACTCGGCCCAGCTTGTTTCCTGATTTTGGTTTTCGCATTTTGAAATAAAAAGCTGTTGCCGACCAAGTACACTTTCCAAACAAAAAAAGAGGAAAGGGGTCATTTTCCATTTTTTGTTTTATTTCTAAATGGAAATGGAAATCCATTAGTGCAAAGTACACTGACCCATTTGGTCCAAATTTTCTGATGGTGGAGGGAACTCCGCGAATTGAAAGGTCTGAAAACGGACGCGGAGGTCGCCGTCTTTCTGCTGGACAGATGAGCAACATTAGCTTTGCGGTGCTTCACATAACAGTAACAGCCGTCGGGCATTCATCATGTTGTCTAATCTGCCAAAATGTACTGTTGTTGTGATGTTATCTATTTATAATAGCAGTTGAGTTGTGGGTACAGTTGTCTGATGGGTCAGCTAACCTTAGCTTCGCGGCTTAGCAGTGTGCTAACCCACAACTTGGTTATTTCAGCTGCTTTACTGCTGCTTTAGTTTCTACGGCTGTTTCCATGAACTTCGGGGATAGAGCCCGGGGTGGAAAATGAAGGGAGGGGTGGGTCTGTATTCGTTTACACTTCAAATATCAACAACCTCTCTACTTGTTTTCTCCCACATCGCTAACTACACCTTTAATTTAGCCTTTTATGAGTCAGAGAAAGAAAAACGTACCTGTGGTTCTCTCTTCCAGTAGTTTGTGGGTCTTGGTGAGAATAAGAGCTCAGTTCTACAGCAGTTCTTCAGAACAAACCTGCAGAGACGACGAATGAACAGCCTTGAAGTTCGTCACACTTTTATACATTTCATGTCTTATCAGAACCAACAAATTTGGTTAACTTTTCCTGTTTATTACTCAATGATTCTTACAAAGAACTCTGTGATGGAACTGTTTCACCAGAACTTACAACATACACATGTTGAAACAGAAAAATACAGTGACTTGGCCATTTTGATCACAAACAAGAGTTACAATATCAAGTTTCCCATGACACAGAATACTTTTCATTTTGTATTGAACCATTGTTTAAATTGTCTTTATAAACTAAACTTAATCATAATAATAATTATAGCTGCTGCGCAGCAATGGTCGGGGGCCGGGCAATTTTAGGCAAAATTAGGCAATTCTGAGCAACAAGCAGAGTGTAGGAAGATGGAAAAAAAAGGTGGCATTATAATGTGCATTTTACATCAGTTGAGGCTTGAACTCACAATTTCTGGCACAAGAGACTCTGCATATTGACTGATAGCTAAGCCAAATAAACAGGGAAAAGAGACAAGGGATAACAGGGAAACGTGTTGATAAAGAGTATTTGTCTCTTCCCAAAACTCCCTGAATCATAATTATTTTAACCTTAGTAGTCTTTAATCCACATAGCATGATACCTGAACATAAGGCATTCACATTTGAAAGTCCATTCTGCTTTAGCTGAGGCTCGAACTCTCAACTTCTGACACTGAAGTCCACCTTTTATCTCACTGAGCTAATTGGCAAGTGACAGTTCACGTGTGGCTTCACAAATTGACTAAGCCAAGGATCAGGGTGCCAGGCAGCAGCCATCCATGCCATGGAAAAGCAAATTTCAAAGTGAAAGTTCCAAAGCTGTAGCACATATGGTTGATTTGTTGTGAATTTTCAAAGTTTTGAAATTTAGAGGCTTGCTGTAGCGCCACCATCAGGACTATTGTCTTGTGTTTCCAGTTGAGGACATCTGGCATGGGACTGGACCTTTGTGAAAAGTTTGGGCAGATTTCTCATATGGAAATGTTGTACAAGCTGAGGCTTGAACTCACAACCTTCAACACCAAGAACCATCCTCTATCTCACTAAGCTAATTGGCAAATGGAAACACCACTTGTAGCTTCACAAATTGACTAAGTCAGTCACCTGTGTGCAAGACAGCAGCTGTTAGCATGTAAAGGCAGATTTCAAATGGCTGTCAAAAATTCAGTTATTGAGACAAAAATCCCAAAATACACAAATTGCATCTAGACAGCATGGAGATGTTGGTCATTAGTTTTTAACAATGATTTATTGGCTCCAAAAGTGAAAAACTGATGTTTAAAAATGCCATTTTTGCATTGACTCCAATTGTTCACATGAGAGTGAAATTCAAAATGCTGTAAAAAATTCAGTTTTTTGAGATAAAATTCTGATATTTTCCAAACATCATCTACCATGACTCCAAAATTTTGTCATTTTTTTCATGAACATTGAAAATGTATTTAGCAAGAATTTGCAAGTATATGTTTATAATACCGTTTACAGTCAAACATTTTGATGCACTGTAGGCTCAATTTTTGATAAATCAAAAATCTGTGTGGATCGTTTGTGTAGGACAGTCTGAAGATGCTCTGTAGCAAGTACATGAAATGTACAAAAGTTTCTTCAGTATTGGGGCTATATTTTGGTGAAAGTTGTAAATCTGTAGCACATATGGTTGATTTATTATGAATTTTCAAAATTTTGAACTTTAGAGGCTTGCTGTAGCGCCACTATTGGCCTGTTTTTGCAGCTGAGGCAATCTGACATGGGACTGGACCTTTGTGCAAAGTTTGGTCATTTTTCATGCATGGGAAGTAGGATTTCCTCAGAAGAAGAAAAAGAAAGAAAGAAAGAAAGAAAGAAAGAAAGAAGAACATGCAGGATTACAATAGGGTCCTGGCAGCTTAGGCTGCCCGGCCCCTAATAAACAATTGTTTAATCACAGATTAAAGGCTTCTTCTGATTGTCCCAACTTTTCACCAAAGTTATATTTTCTCCTCATGCAGGGAGAAACCTAAATAAACATCTGGACACACAGATGTGATAAAGAGAGATGCAGAAGGAGTCGAGGTGTTGATGTGAATGTGCTATAGGAAGAAATCAGACAAGATAAAGTGGACCAGATGTTGTAGTGGGAGGGCCTAATACATGTTTGAGTGGGCCAGATGTTGTCGGTAGCAGGCCAGGTGCATATTTGAGTGGACCAGATGTTGTCGTTAGATGGCTAGATGATGTAATGAGAGGGCCAGATGATGTGAGTGTACCAGATGTACAACCCCAATTCCATAAAAGTTGGCACATTGTGTAAAATGCAAATAAAACCAGAATGCAATGATTTGCAAAACTTTTCAACCAACATTCAGTTGAATGAATTGTTCCTGAAAATCTTGAATACCTGATGAAAAATGTGAATATACATACATATACACACACACACACACACACACACACACACACACATATACATATATATACACATACATACATATTTATATATGTATGTATACATATATAGACATGGAAGAAATAGAAGCCACTGATATTAAGACAAGGAAGCTCCTACGATGCATGGAGGGTTTCACCCTAAATCCAGTGTCCTGAGACTATACACTAAGCGGAAAACAGGAGGCTGCGGACTAGTGAGCGTCAGAGCCACTATCCAGGAGGAAACAGCAAGCCTCTGGGAGTACATCAGGAAGATGGCCCCCAATGATGACCTGCTGAGTGAATGCCTCAAGCAGCAGAAGCCCAGTAAGGAGGAGCCAGAAGGGTTGGCATGGACAGACAAGCCCCTGTATGGCATGTACCATCGACAGCTTGAGGAAGTGGCTGACATAGCGAAAACATACCAGTGGCTGGAAAAGACTGGACTGAAAGACAGCACAGAGGCACTGATCATGGCCGCACAAGAGCAAGCCCTGAACACAAGGTGAATAGAGGCCAGGATCTACCACAGCAGACAAGACCCCAGGTGCAGGCTGTGCAAAGATGCCCCTGAGACAATCCAGCACATAACAGCGGGGTGTAAGATGCTGGCAGGGAAGGCATACATGGAGCGCCATAACCAGGCGGCCAGCATCGTACACAGGAACATCTGTACCGAGTATGGGCTGGAGGTCCAGGATCAAGGTGGAAGACACCTCCAAAGGTGATCCAGAACGACCGAGCCAAGATCCTGTGGGACTTCCAGTTCCAGACAGACAAACTGGTGATGGCAAACCAACCGGACATAGTGGTGGTAGACAAAGAACAGAAGACAGTCACAGCGGTGGATGTAGCAATCCCAAGTGACAGTAACATCAGGAAGAAAGAGCATGAGAAGCTGGAGAAATACCAGGGTCTCAAGGAGGAGTTGGAGAAGATGTGGGGTGTAAAGGCAAAAGTGGTCCCAGTAGTGATTGGGGCACTCGGAGCGGTAACCCCCAAGCTGGGAGAATGGTTCCAGCAGATACCAGGAAGAACATCTGAGATCTCTGTCTAGAAGAGCACACTCCTGGGAACAGCCAAGATCCTGCACAGAATCCTCATGCTCCCAGGCCTCTGGTAGAGGACCGAAGCTTGAAGGAGGCACAATACCGCCCCAGGCGGGGCGAGAATGGGATAAAAAAAATAAAAAATAATATATATATATGTGTGTGTATATATATATAATATATATATATATATATATATATATGTGTGTGTATATATATATATATGTGTGTGTGTGTGTGTGTATATATATATATATATATATTATATATTATATATATATATATTCGGTCCTCTACCAGAGGCCTGGGAGCATGAGGATGAGGGTGAAATCTCTAAATTCCTGCAGTTTTCTGTTGACAAACTTTGTTTTTAAACTGTTGGACTGTTTGCAGTTTTTCACAAAATGGTGAACTTCACCTCATCCATGATTGTGAACCACTGAACCTTTCCAGGATGCTTCTTTAATACCCAGTCATGATACCTGTTTCCTGTTACCAATTAATGAGATGCCAGATGTTGTTGTGAGTGTGTCCAATGCAAATGTGATTGGGGCAGAACAAAATCCCTATTTAGTGGACCAGGTGTGGAGTTGAGTGGGCCATATGATGTAATGAGAGGGCCAGATGTGGGCCAGATGTTGTGAGTGTACCAAATGTACGACCCCAATGCCATGGGCACTAACACACCCATTTCTTAACTTGCATTTGTAGATGCAGAGACAAACTGTTTACTGACAACAGTTTTCCAAGTGTTCCTGAGCCATGTAGTCTCCCTTATACAATGATGTGGTTTTTAATGCAGTTTTTAATGCGTGCTGTCTGAGGGTCAAAGGTCACAGACATTCAATGTTGGTTTTCAGTCTTGCTCCTTAATGTGCAGAGATTTCTCTGGATTCTCTGAATCTTTTAATGATATTAAGATTGTAGATGGTGAAATCTCTAAAATCCTGCAGTTTTATGTTGACAAACTTTGTTCTTAACTGTTGGACTGTTTGCAGTTTTTCACAAAGTGGTGAACTTCACCTCATCCATGATTGTGAACCACTGATGTGTTTCCAGGATGCTTCTTTAATACCCAATCATGATACCTGTTTCCTGTTACCATGTGAGTGTGTCCAATACAAATGTGATTGGGCAGAACAAAATCCCCATTTAGTGGACCAGGTGTGAGTTGAGTGGGCCAGATGATGTAATGAGAGGGCCAGATGTGGCTGATGTTACAATTAGTAGTATTGTCACGATACTAGAATTTCTACTTTGAATACAATACCTTGAAAAATATTGATATTCGATACCATTTTGATGTGATGAGAGGTGGAGAGCGGCCCAGATGTGTTTCAGGAGACAGTCATACGTGCTGTGAGTGTGGCAATTGCAGATGTGATTGGGCCAGAACACAATCCCTATTTAGTGGACCAGGTGTGTAGTTGAGTGTGGCCAGATGATGTAATGAGAGGGCCAGATGTGGGCCAGATGTTGTGAGTGTACCAAATGTACAACTCCAATTTAAAAAAAAAAACATAATTGACTGATTTCTGAAACTTTTCAACATGTATTCAGTTGAATACAGAACAGAGTCAAGATATTTAATGTTCAAACTGATTAACTTCATTGTTTTTTCACTCTTTTGTGTTTGAGGAGGGAGGAGCAGCCATGAAGAGCATCACACTGTCATGTCTTATCAGAAACAACATCCTCCGTTAAGTTCCTGTTTATTTCTTAGTGACAGTGACAAGCAAAAGTTTGGTGGAACTGGTCTAAACCAGTTCCACAAAGACCCTACAACATACACATGTTGAGTTATGGTATCAATTTTTCCATTACACGAACAATTTTCATTCTGTATTAAATTTTTTTTTTTGATTGTCCCGATTTTTCACCTAAGTTATATTTTCTCCTCATGCAGGGAGAAACACAAATAAACATCTGTATTCACAGATGTGGTAAAGAGAAGTGCAGAAGGAGTCAAGGTGTTGATGTGAATGTGGCAGGACGAGATATAATGGGCCAGGTTTTGTAGTTAGTGGGCCAGATGTTGTAGTTAGTGGACCAGGATGTTGTAGTTAGTGGGCCAGGTGTTGTAGTTAGTGGGCCAGATGTTGTAGTTAGTGGACCAGATGTTGTAGTTAGTGGGCCAGGTGTTGTAGTTAGTGGGCCAGATGTTGTAGTTAGTGGGCCAGGTGTTGTAGTTAGTGGGCCAGGTGTTATAGTTAGTGGGCCAGATGTTGTAGTTAGTGGACCAGTTTGTAGGTAGTGGGCCAGGTGTTGTAGTTAGTGGGCCAGGTGTTGTGCGTGTACTAAATGTACAACCCAAATTTGAAAAATGTTGTCAAGTTGTGTAAAAAGTAAATAAAACAGAATGTGATGATTTGCAAAGCTTTTCAACCCGCATTCAGTTGAATACAGCACAAAGATGAGATATTTCATGTTCAAACTTGGGATGTTAGTAGTTAACTGTTAATCAGTGAAGCAGTGAAAAGTGTTTTTGATCGGTTACATGTTACACTTTCATAGCATTTGTTTCAGTGTCTCAGAATGTGTCTTGACATTGTCTCTCTAAGCAGGGACGTCTCTGAAAGACGTCATGTGGTTGTCAGCATATGTTGCTCCAAAACCTGTATGTACCTTTCAGCATTATTGGGGCTTTCACAGACGTGACAGTTACCCATGATGCCATGGGCACTAACACACCCATTTCTTAACTTGCATTTGTAGATGCAGAGACAAACTGTGTTTACTGACAACAGTTTTCCAAAGTGTTCCTGAGCCCATGTAGTCTCCTTTATACAATGATGTGGGTTTTTAATGCAGTTTTTAATGCAGTGTGCCTGAGGGGTCAAAGGTCACAGACATTCAATGTTGGTTTTCAGTCTTGTTCCTTAATGCAGAGATTTCTCTGGATTCTCTGAATCTTTTAATGATATTATAGATTGTAGATGTGAAATCTCTAAAATCCTGCAGTTTTCTGTTGACAAACTTTGTTCTTAAACTGTTGGACTGTTTGCAGTTTTTCACAAAGTGGTGAACTTCACCTCATCCATGATTGTGGAACCACTGAGTGTTTCCAGGATGCTTCTTTAATACCCAGTCATGATACCTGTTTCCTGTTACCAATTAATGAGGCCAGATGTTGTTTTGAGTGTGCCCAATGCAGATGTGACTTGGACAGATGTTAGTGTTGTCACGATACTAGAATTTCCACTTTCAATACAATACCTTGAAAAATATTGATATTCGATACCATTTTTGATGTGATGAGAGGTGGAGAGCGGCCCAGATGTGTTTCAGGAGACAGTCATACGTGCTGTGAGTGTGGCAATTGCAGATGTGATTGGGCCAGAACACAATCCCTATTTAGTGGACCAGGTGTGTAGTTGAGTGGGCCAGATGATGTGATGAGAGGTCCAGATGTGGGCCAGATGTTGTGAGTGTACCAAATGTACAACCCCAATTTAAAAAAAACATAATTGACTGATTTCTGAAACTTTTCAACATGTATTCAGTTGAATACAGAACAGAGTCAAGATATTTAATGTTCAAACTGATTAACTTCATTGGTTTTTCACTCTTTTGTGTTTGAGGAGGGAGGAGCAGCCCTGAAGAGCATCACACTGTCATGTCTTATCAGAAACAACATCCTCCGTTAAGTTCCTGTTCATTTCTTAGTGACAGTGACAAGCAACAGTTCGGTGGAACTGGTCTAAACCAGTTCCACCCAGACCCTACAACATACACATGTACACATGTTCCTGAGCCCATGTAGTCATGTAGCATTATTGGGGCTTTCACAGATGTGACAGTTACCCATGATGCCATGGGCACTAACACACCCATTTCTTAACTTGCATTTGTAGATGCAGAGACAAACTGTGTTTACTGACAACAGTTTTCCAAAGTGTTCCTGAGCCCATGTAGTCTCCTTTATACAATGATATGGATTTTTAATGCAGTTTTTAATGCAGTGCTGTCTGAGGGGTCAAAGGTCACAGACATTCAATGTTGGTTTTCAGTCTTGCTCCTTAATGTGCAGAGATTTCTCTGGATTCTCTGAATCTTTTAATGATATTATAGATTGTAGATGGTGAAATCTCTAAAATCCTGCAGTTTTATGTTGACAAACTTTGTTCTTAAACTGTTGGACTGTTTGCAGTTTTTCACAAAGTGGTGAACTTCACCTCATCCATGATTGTGAACCACTGAGTGTTTCCAGGATGCTTCTTTAATACCCAATCATGATACCTGTTTCCTGTTACCATGTGAGTGTGTTCCAATACAATGTGATTGGGGCAGAACAAAATCCCCAATTTAGTGGGACCAGTTGTAGTTGAGTGTGGCCAGATGATGTAATGAGAGGGCCAGATTTGTGGCTTGATGTTACAAATTAGTAGTATTGTCACGATACTAGAATTTCACTTTGTGAATACAATACCTGAAAAATATTGATATTCGATACCATTTTTTGATGTGATGAGGAGGTGGAGAGCGGCCCAGATGTTTTCAGAAGACAGTCATACGTGCTGTGACGTGGCAATTGCAGATGTGATGGGCCAAACACAATCCCTATTTAGTGAACCAGGTGTGTAGTTGCGTGGGCCAGATGATGTAATGAGAGGTCCAGATTGTGGGCCAGATGTATGTGAGTGTACTAAATGTACAACCCAATTTAAAAAAAACATAATTGACTGATTTCGTGAAACTTTTCAACATGTATTCGAGTTGAATACAGAACAGAGTCAAGATATTTAATGTTCAAACTGATTTAACTTCATTGGTTTTTCACTGCTTTTGTGTTTGAGGAGGGAGGAGCAGCCATTGAAGAGCATCACACATGTCATGTTGCTTATCAGAAACAACATCCTCCGTTAAGTTCCTGTTTTATTTCTTAGTGACAGTGACAGAGCAACAGTTCGGTGGAACTGGTCTAAACCAGTTTCCACCCAGACCCTACAACATACACATGTACACATGTTCCTGAGCCCATGTAGTCCATGTAGCATTATTGGGGCTTTCACAGACGTGACAGTTACCCATGATGCCATGGGCACTAACACACCCATTTCTTAACTTGCATTTGTAGATGCAGAGACAAACTGTGTTTACTGACAACAGTTTTCCAAAGTGTACCTGAGCCCATGTAGTCTCCTTTATACAATGATGTGGGTTTTTAATGCAGTTTTTAATGCAGTGGTGCCTGAGGGGTCAAAGGTCACAGACATTCAATGTTGGTTTTCAGTCTTGCTCCTTAATGTGCAGAGATTTCTCTGGATTCTCTGAATCTTTTAATGATATTATAGATTGTAGATGGTGAAATCTCTAAATTCCTGCAGTTTTCTGTTGACAAACTTTGTTCTTAAACTGTTGGACTGTTTGCAGTTTTTCACAAAGTGGTGAACTTCACCTCATCCATGATTGTGAACCACTGAGTGTTTCCAGGATGCTTCCTTAATACCCAATCATGAAACCTGTTTCCTGTTACCAATTAATAAGATGCCAGATGTTGTTGTGAGTGTGCCCAATGCAGATGTGATTGGGCCAGATGTTACAATTAGTAGTGTTGTCACAATACTAGAATTTCCACTTTCAATACATACCTTGAAAAATATTGATATTCGATACCATTTTTGATGTGATGAGAGGTGGAGAGCGGCCCAGATGTGTTTCAGGAGACAGTCATTACGTGCTGTGAGTGTGGCAATTGCAGATGTGATTGGGCCAGAACACAATCCCTATTTAGTGGACCAGGTGTGGAGTTGAGTGTACCAAATGTACGACCCCAATTTTAAAAAAAACAGAATTGACTGATTTTCTGAACTTTTTAACATGTATTAAGTTGAATACAGAACAGAGTCAAGATATTTAGTGTTCAAACTGATTAACTTCATTGGTTTTTCACTCTTTTGTGTTTGAGGAGGGAGGAGGAGCAGCCTGAAGAGCATCACACTGTCATGTCTTATCAGAAACAACATCCTCCGTTAAGTTCCTGTTTATTTCTTAGTGACAGTGACAAGCAACAGTTCGGTGGAACTGGTCTAAACCAGTTCCACCCAGACCCTACAACATACTCATGTTGAGCTTACAGTATCAATTTTTCCATTACACGGAACAATTTTCATTCTGTATTAATCTTTTTTTTTTTTTTTTTATTTTTTTTTTCTGATTGCGATTTTTCACCAAAGTTATATTTTCTCCTCATGCAGGGAGAAACACAAAGAAACATCTGTACTCACAGATGTGGTAAAGAGAGATGCAGAAGGAGTCGAGGTGTTGATGTGAATGTGGCAGGACGAGATATAATGGGCCAGTGTTGTAGTTAGTGGGCCAGTGTTGTAGTTAGTGGGCCAGGTGTTGTAGTTAGTGGGCCAGATGTTGCAGTTGGTCGGCCAGGTGTTGTAGTTACTGTGTTTGCAGTTTTTCACAAAGTGGTGTAACTTCACCTCAATCCATGATTGTGAACCACTGAGTCTTACGAGGACGCCACTGGACGACTCAGATGTGATACGTCACCTGTTACCATTAGTGAGAGGGGCCATGTGTGTTGTGAGCGTACCCAACGCAGATTTGAGTTGGCCAGTTTGTAATTAGTGGGTGGCATGTGACTGGGCCAGATGTTGTAATTAGTCAGCTGGATGCAGATGTGACTGGGCCAGATGTTGTATTTAGTGGGTGGGATGCAGATGTGACTTGGCCAGATGTTGTAGTTAGTCAGTAGATGCAGGTGTGAACAGGCCAGATGTTATAATTAGTGGGCTGGATACAGATGTGACTTGGCCACATGTTGAAATCATAGTGTTGTCACGATGCTAGAGGAATTTCTACTTTCAATAAAATATCTTGAAAAATATTGATATTTGATACCATTTTTGGTGTGATGAGAGGTGGAGAGCGGCCCAGCTGTGTTTTGGGACACAGCTATATGTTCTGTAAGTGTGCCAAATGCATATGTGATTGGGCCAGATGTTGTAGTTAGTGGGCCAGATATCGATATGGGGGCGCACGATGGCGCAGTGGTTAGCGCTGCCGCCGCACAGCAAGAAGGTCCTGGGTTCGAATCCCGAGCCGCAGGGCCTTTCTGTGTGGAGTTTGCATGTTCTCCTCGTGTCCGCGTGGGTTCTCTCCGGTACTCGGCTTCCTCCACAGTCCAAAGACATGCAGCAGGTTAATTGGTGACTCTAAATTGCCCGTAGGTGTGAAATGTGAGTGTGAGTGGTTGTTTGTCTCTGTGTGTCAGCCCTGCGATGAACTGGCGACTTGTCAGGGTGTACCCCGCCTCTCGCCCAAAGTCAGCTGGGATAGGCTCCAGCTTCCCGCGACCCTCACGGATAAGCGTTACAGAAAATGGATGGATGGATGGATATCGATATGATGTGGGCCAGATGTTGTGAGCGCACCAAATGAAACAGAATGCAATGATTTGCTGAAACTTTTCAACATGTATTATGTTGAATATAGAACAGAGTCAAGATATTTAATGTTCAAACTGATTAACTTTATTGGTTTTTCACTCTTTGTGTTGAGACCTGCAACACGTTGGAGGAGTGAGCAGCCATGAAGAGCATCACACTGTCATGTCTTATCAGAAACAACATCTCATTTAAGTTCTTGTTTATTTCTTAGTGACAGTGACAAGCAACAGTTCAGTGAAATGGTCTAAACCAGTTCCATCCAGACTAAACATACACATGTTGACACTTGACCATTTTCATCACAATAAGAGTTACAGTATCAATTTTTCCATTACACACAACAATTTTCATTCTGTGTTAAATCATTTTTTAAATTAAGGTGATGCATTATCTTTAGTTTATTTTATATATTTTATATTTTATAGTTCATTAAATCTTAAACATAATAGTATAATCACAGTTTAAGGCACCTTTTGATTGTCCCAATTGTTTGTGTGTGTAAAAACGTGTGCAAACTTGATATCACCTGCAAACAAATGGTGCACACTGAGGCCTGCCAGTGTGCCAGAATGACTGAGCCTTTAATACCCAATCATGATCCTGTCACCTGTTACCAACTCACCTGTTTACCTGTGAAATGTTCCAAACAGGTGTTTTTTTTTTTTGAGCATTCAACAAGTTTCAGTCTTTTGTTGCTACTGTTCAAACTTTCTTGCTGCAGGCATCAAATTCAGAATGAGTGTATATTGAACAAAAAACAAATAATATTAATGAGTCTGAACATTAAATATCTTGTCTTTGCACTGTATTCAACGAATGCAGGTAAAAAAGTATTTGCAAATCTGTTTTTATTTAAATTTGACACAGCATTCTCAGTTTTTTGAAACTTTTTGGATTTAAAAAGATGCAGGAAACACTAATAGACCTTTGACCTGCCCTCTTCCTAATGAAATTATAACAGAAATACAGGATTAGTTTTTCCTTTTCACAGATCAGTTACTAATTCAACCACACTAAAATGACATTGTTGACAGTCATCTTAAAGGGACAGTTCACCCCCAAATCAAAAATAGATATTTTTCCTCCTGTCTGTAGTGTTCCTTATCTGTCTAGATTTTTCTCATGAGAGCTGCTGAATTTTGGAGATAGCAGCTGTAGAGATGGGACTGAATGGCACTTGGCTGTGGTGCTTAAAGTGCCAAAAAAAAAGGGTACATTTTAAAAAGTCAGAACCAGCATCTCTCTATAGAAATCATGACTCAGTTACAATCCACAGACCTTTTTGTGAACAATTTCATGTAGGAACTACTTTCTTTCTGCTGTAGAATCTACAGGAACTACTTTCTTTCTCTCTACAAGAAAGAAAGTAGTTCCTAAATGAGAAATGTATTTCTCTCAGTATAAATAAATTTAACTTTATGATATTCTGTAACAGAAATAAAAAGAATATAAAAGAAAAAGGCAAATTATTCATAGAAAATATTGAAATAACTCCAAAGAGTCATAGTTCATCATAGTCATAGAGTTTGTTCACTGATATATTATTCTTCTATTTTAACGGTTTATAACAGCTTAATTTATCCTTATATTATGTGTTGTATTACTGTGTGAGTCGCCACATGTCCCATTTTTCTCAGTAAGATTTCGCTAATCCAAAAGAAATTTGTGAGAATGATTAACTTTGCTAAAAGATGCAATTCATCTGCTCCTCTTTTCAGAAAATACAAACTGTTATCAATTTTTAATGTGAACATAAACCAGACTTGTGTGTTAATGTGTAAATATGTGAACCTAACTCATGAATGAACTTTTCCTTAAAGTTTTCCTCCAACATTCACTCATATTATACAAGAGACTCAAAAGACTTTCATCTTCCATATTGTCAGAAGTCCCTTAAAGGGATAGTCCACCGAAAAATTCAGTCATTATCTTCTCACCCTCATGCTGATTGAAGGTCAGGTTTAGTTTTTTAGTTCACAAAACTCGGCTGGAGTTTCACAGGAAAACAGGTTTGCAGAATCTCCCAAACAATGGAAGTGAACGGTGACCAGTTTTCAAATGGAAAAAAACAACTGGAAAAAACATAAAATGCCTCCACGCTGCTCGTCTGGTGTAATCCAAGTCACCTAAAGCCCCAACATGCCGTTCACTTGCACTCGCACACGTCACACCACACACACACACACCACGTGATGTTAAAAACTGGATTGTAAGCAGTCAGTCTTATCAGAGCTGATCTTAGATAAATGTTAGTGGTGACTCTCATGGGTACATGTGCGGCTAACTTTGCCACTTATAATGTATTATTGTGTATTTCTTACAGTAATTTGTGTTGTGCAGCCTGTACCTACCATTTCTATTGTGTAAGGCAGAGGCATTGCTAACTTGGTCACTTAAAAAATGTAGTAATTGTCTATATTTTATACTTTCATGCTTTATTTTGACCGTGCAGTTTGAACCTACTGTTTTTATCATGTGAGGAATCTGCACTGGTAACCTGGTCACTTTATAAGGTAGTTATTGTGTATTTCATATTGTATGTTGTACTGTGCAGTGTGTATCTACTGGTTTTATTGTGTTAGGCACCTGCAGTTACTGTAGTCTGTGTTGCACTTTAGTTTATTTGATTCATAAAAGGTCAATGTGCAATGACATTGATCATTTACGAGAAATTGCACCAGATTTAGGGAGACATTAATTTCCATCTGTAGTCCTGCACATAACAAGTAGATGCAATAAATAAAATGTAAACACACACGGTTCAGATGTTGTGCACGTTTGGTTGTTTTTGTCCGTTTGAAAACTGGTCACCATTCACTTCCACTGTTTGTGAGATTCTGCAGCGCTGCTTTCCAGTGAAACTCCGGCTTAATTCTGGGGTGAACTATCCCTTTAATCAATGCGTTGAAACACAGAGGAGCATCTCTTTGGAACATCAACCTACATCACTACAATCAACATTCACATTATGGTTGTTCAAAAAAAATCTGAAAAAGTCAGTAATTAGCACTTTTTGGATCTTATTGTCATGAATCTGAACTTATAAAACTGATTTACAGAAGTGAATGTTTACATCAGTACATCGTCTTGACACTTTGAAGTACGACTGTTGTTATTTATAAAGGAGACGTCTCTTCTTTTTTTGGCTTCCAAACTCTCCTGCAAATGTTCTAACTTTTATTATTTTATTGTCTTTTTATACAAAATGTGCAAATAAACTAAACTAAATGAAGCTGCTCACAACAGGGTCTGTGGATTATTTTGAATAACTGGTTTTGAATTGTTCAAATGTGCCTTTTAGTCCCAGTATATTTGAGAGAAGGCAGACGTCTCCAAAACTCTGTCATTCACACCAAAACAATCTAGATGGAAAAAACAGGACTATAAGTAAACATGTGTTTTTGAGTTTGGGGTGAACTGTCCCTTTAACATAAATAATAATCAGTAAATTCAGGATGTTCTGTTATTTTTTTTCTCTGTGAATTTTCTGCAGCATTTTAAATCACTGTTTAACTCTTTATTTGTAGGGGTTTGCATAAGACTGTCATTACACTGTTCATAACCATACCATGACATCCATCCTCATCAAACTTCTCGTACAGAAGAGAAGAAACATTCAATTATCTCAAAGATTAAAACTGTCTGTTTTTCTGAACATGTTTCTGTTGGTTGTCAGATAGTTTCTTTGCTGAACCAAACATGTTATATAAACTAATATCCATCAGTCTGTCATTGATCTGTATTTCACTCTGTCATGAGTCCTTCACTGACTGTGGCCCCTGAGCGCCATCTAGTGTCCTTTTTGTTTATGTCAGTTTGTACTGAACCGTATCACAGTGGTTCTCTGACAGGGACCTGTGGTTCTCTGTCAGCAGAGGGTTCATTTATTTAAATTATGATGATATTATCTGTTTTTTATTTTTACAAAAGGTGTCACAGTTAAACAAATAATATTTTAATTTTTTTTTAAGTTTTATATTACAAAGGTTCCATCTAGAACCCACCCAAGGGGTTCTACCTTTCATTGTATGTTATAAAGAACCCTCAACAATCCTTAAAGAACTCTTTCTTCCAAAAAGAGTTCTTTGAATGAAAAAAAAAAGAACCCTTTTGGAACCCTTATTTAAAAAATGTTTAAGAACCCAGATATGAACTCTAAAAATCATATTTTGACACAAATGTACCATTTATACAGACTTTTATAAATTGGACACATAAAGCTGTGTATCATCAGTGTATGAATGAAAATAAAAACATAATGGACGTGTAATTAATTCACTGTAAAGATAAAATCATCACTTCACAGTGTTTTTGTTGCAGTCAGGCTTTTTCTGCAGTTTATTTCCTTCATATTTTACAGATCATGTACATTTACTTGGTGTCTTCATCTGAAGGACACTGCAAAGGACACTTTTCTTCACCAGGGTCCTGTCATTGTAACAAACAGAAACACACAACAAGTGTAGTACAGTAAAATATAAACAAACTGCTCAGTTTAAAGCTTAAAGAATATGTGTCACAACAGTTTTCATTCTGTACTGAATCATTCAGTAAATTAAAGTGAAGCATTAGTTCAGCGGTTCACAAACTTTTTCTGGCATGCTCCCCTTCAGGAGCTGAAAAAAACTTCACAACTTTATCATCAATCATTCACAACAACTGGAGAAGCAACTGATTAAAAAAAGGATTCAAACTGAATTTTAGTGAAATAAAGACTAGCATGATAACATCAGTAAACTCTTGTTTATTTCCCTTCATAAATCACATTCATTCAGCTTTGTTTCACTCTGTATTTCTCTCCTGGTCGTCCACGTCCCCCCTGCATCTGCTTCTGTTCCCCTCAGAGGGGCCCGACCCCAACTTTAGAACCACTGCATCAGTTTATTTTATTTTATATATTTGTATTTTATCTGCTTAAAATTTCATTAAATCTAAAACATGATCATTTCTCATCACAGATTTGGGGAAGAGGTGTAGATGTAGGTGAGACGTGGATGCTAATGGACCAGCAGATGTGTCGAGATATAGTGGGACACGAGTGATAAGGGGCACATGTGGTGGCAGACTGGCCAGATGTTGAAGTGAGAGAGACAGCTGTAGATGTGAGCATGCCAGATGGAGGAAGTAAGTGGGCCAGATGTTTATGTTGGAGGAGTAAATATACCGTATTTTCCGGACTATAAGTCGCACTTTTTTTCATAGTGTGGCTGCTCCTGCGACTTATAGTCAGGTGCAACTTACATATCAAAATATATATAATTTAACATGTTTTTAAATGTTAATTCATACTGGCTGACATGAACCAAGGAGTAAACATACCGTCTACAGCCGCGAGAGGGCGCTCTAGGCTTGTGAGAACTATATGCTGCTCCTGTACCCCTGAAAAAATTAACTAAAACATTAACTTAAAGACAACTGAGAAAGACTGAACACAAACAAAATGAAAAGCCTATTCTGCAGATTACAAACTGCAGGTAGTAAAATATGCAGCCAAAAACAGTAATCGAGCAGCAGAAACAAAGTTTGGAGTGAGTGAGAAACTTGTGAGGGACTGGCAAAAAGCAGAGGTTACTCTTACTACAATGAAGAAAACAAAGAAAGCTAATCACGGGCTGAAAGCAAGATGGCCAGAGCTGGAGGAACGAGTCCACAGATGGGTGCTTGAACAATGTGCTGTCGGGAGAGGCTTGTCAATGGTGCAGTTACGTCTCCATGCCCTGGTAGTTGCCAAGGAGATGAATATAAATGATAAATGAGGCGGGCCTTGTTGGTGTTACCGCTTCATGCAATGGTCGTGCGACTTATAGTCCAGTGCGACTTATATATGTTTTTTTCCTCTCCATGACGCATTTTTTGACTGATGCGACTTATACTCCGGAGCGACTTATAGTCCGGAAAATACGGTAGATTCAAGAGGGCCAAATGTGGGACTGACAAACAGATGTTGTTGATAAGGGGCCAGATGATGAAGTGAGAGGGCCCAGTGGGCCAGATGTGATAAGGGGCAGATGTGGTGGTGGGATGGCCAGATATTGTAGTTGATGGGCTACTCGCAGATGTGACTGTGATGAAGATGTGAGTTGGCCAGATGTAGATGTTTGTGGGCCAGATGTTGTGAATGTACCAGATGAAAATGCGAGTGAGCCAGATGGGGTAGGTGTGAGAGTGTGAGATCGGCAAGGTAAGTGGGCCAGATGATGAAGTGGGAGGCGCAGATACAGATTCAAGTGGGCCAGATGTGGGACTGACAGAGACAGATGTTGTAAATAACTGGTGAGACCAAGTGTTTAGTGAAGTGGGCCAGATGTGTTGGGAGAGGCCCAGATGTTGTTGTGAGTGAATCAGACATAGATGTAAGTTGGCCAGATGTTGAAGTTAGAGAAGCAGAAGTGACTATTTGCACTTAGAGCATGTTTGAGTAATTTTAAGTCCTTGGTAGTCTCTCAGACTTTTATCGAGAGGTAACTTAACTTCAGGAAACAGGTTAGCGCCCCCCAGTGTTTTATAGAGGTCTGTCAGAGTCTGACTCTGCAGATACTCATCACCGTGTCCACAATTGATGTCCCAGTGTGCACTTGCGATCCACGTCTTCCTCTTGGGGTTGTAACAGCAGAATGCCGACCAGACAATGGAGGGAATATTAACCTTGTTATTCAGTTTTTGGATGCCGGGTTGTGCTCCAGTCACCACAAAGCCTTCAATCATATTCTTGTCTTTGCAGAAAGTTTTCATGACACATTCGATGCATTTCTCCATATTGTTCCATCTTTTCTGGTTGAAATCTTTTGCTTGTGGAACGATGTTGGTCAGGGTCATGGTGGACTCTTTGTCATCGTGGGTGGAACCATGAGTGCTTGGATATAAATGGCCCTTGTCATAAATGTTACTGTTATAATCAGGGCTGCTGGCCTGGTTGTTGTAGGTTTGGCCTTTTCCTTCATCCTCCATGTTCTTGTCAGTTTTACCCTCAAGCTGTAAAAGTTAAACACTCAGTTATTGATGCAGGCAGAGCAGCCATACTTAAAAACTCCCACTAGAGACGTCAAAATCTGTGTGTTTGCAGAGACATAAGAGATGAAAACATATTAAAAGCTTTGACTTTTGTTGACTGACACATCCACTGCATGACATCCAGTGTCAGCACTGGAGTTTAGCCATAGATCAGGAAGTTGTTGTAATTTGAGTGTACAAGCCCTAAACTTCACATGTTTAATGAGAGTCCCAGCCTGAAGACATCTAGACACTAGGCCTGTTACAGTACGCGCATTTGTCCCGTGATGTCATGGCACAGGCTTCATAGTTTCAGTACGTGGTATGTGCACAACGCATAGAAGAAATACACCTGTTTTTCTGACAGACTCAGTCACACTGTAGCCGGTCTGGCAAGTGTGGTAACACTCCAAACTAGCGGGGTTTAAATCACCTAAACGCTTTTTTTCAACCGCCATTTTAAAAAAGAACAGCTGAGGAAGACGACGCAGCAAAACAAGGAAAAGCATGAATGCTTTTCATTTTGTGAATTCGTCTCCTCCACTCACTCCCTCTCCTCACGTCTTAGCTTCACCCAGCGAGAATATGAGAGAGAGAAGTGATGAGGAGACGAAGCTGTGAGATGAAAAATCCTCTGTTCCTTTTAACATCAGTCTGAAGCGACGACAGTTATTGATAATGAGCTGATAACAGCTGTATCAGCTGTCAAACTGACTGGTATGATCCATTAAAAAGTGGTGTGACAGTGATCCCACAATACAAAGCTCTGGATCATTGCTGTACTAGACATTTTCCATTTTGTTCTGTTTCTTCCTGTTTGTGTCATTATTCAGAACATGCAGCGATTTGAAGTCTAATAACACTAATAATGCTTATAATCAGTTATTTTTTCATGAGCTCTTTGTCAAACCAAAGAACGTAAATATTCACATCAGAATCATTAAAGTGCTGCAGAAACTTCTGTCTGTCACTGGACTTTGATTTCCCTGCATGGGTCCTGATGATTCAGGATGACAATCACTGAAACTGTCCAGTCAGCATCACTCATCTTAATAAAAGACTTTTGAGTAGGATACACCAGTGTGTCCTCAGTCTGAGCTCCTCCCGGTAAATTGCACTACTCTCTGTTCAAAATAAATGAAAAGAAACTAAACCTTATGCATTTGGGATTTTTTGTTGCTGTTTCTGTGTTTTACTGTATTTGTATTTGTACAGTAACAGTGACCCAAAACCGGGGACACACAGAACCATGATTTTTGTTTACTGTGACACTCCTACTACATACTGATTAGGAGTCATACACTAAAGGTTTCTCATCGGCAACTGGAATTGCTCGGGTTCTTGAAGACTTTCACCTCTCATCTAAAATGCTTGTTTGATTTTAGTGGGGAGTTTCAGTTATTTAAGCTCTGTGGGGTCTTAACAGCTTGGACCCACTCCTCCAGCAAGTGAACGTTAGGGTCATCAGAGTGAAGGTGTGAGTGGGTGTTAAGGTCACTTGTTAGTTGTTGACTGTGGATGGGTGTTAATCTGCCAGAGGGGTGATATTAGTCCTGCAGTGTATGTGGGTGATAGATTGTGTTGTAGACCTCCTCCTCTGTTGAGGGATGGTCATTCCAGCTTCTTTTGCTCATCTATCAAACCATCTGTCTTCCCTGGCCAAAATATGACCATTGCTCTCCTTAAAGGAGTGTGCCTTGGCATTGAGGTGTAGGTGGACTGCTGAGTCCTGACCTGAGGGATTGGCTCTCCTGTGTTGTGCCACACCCTTATGTAGTGGTCATTTACTTTGGTCAGTGTACAGGTCTGTCAAGTTTTTGCTTCAACGGTGTTGCTGGGCATGGGCATGTGGTGTTTGCTGAAAATCCTCCTGAGTTTTTCAGAAACGCCTGCAACGTATGGAATAAATAGTTTGGAAGCTTTGGAAGCTTGTGTACGCAGTCCAGTGTGGCGAGAAATGCACAGACCTGTACATTGAGGAAACTAACTACCGCTACATAAATGCATGGCACAACACAGGAGAGCCAGTTCCTCAGGACAGGACTCAGCAGTCCACCTACACCTCAAGACCAGGGAAGACAGATGGTTTGAGAAAAAAGTAAAAGATGCAATTGTTGTTGACCTGGAACAACCATCCCTCAACAGAGGAGGAGGTTTATGACACAACCTTTCAGCCATATACACTGCAAGTCCATGAGTCACATACCTCTTAAGATGTTAACAACCCGACTGAGGTGAAATAAGTTGAGCTCCCGACTACTCAGTTAGAATCAAAGAAACCTCTTGGATAAGATGGTGAAAAGTGTTCAAGAACCTGAGCAAGTCCAGTTGCCTACGATAAACCTTTAGCCAACACCATGACCTGGATGACTGAGAATCATCAGATAGTAGAGGCCCTATCTTACACCAGCACAGTTGTCATTTTTGTCACATCTGCAAGATAGCAAATAAACTTGTGCTTTGTCTGTGCAGCCATGGGTAGGTCTAAAAATGAAGGCAAAATGAAGGCTATCTTGTGCATGACACATTGGAGTCAAAACCACTTGGTCGGAAGCGTAAAGTCTGTGGTGCAACAGGTCTGTCTGCAAGATAGCAACAGGTGTGTTTGGCTGAGGCACACACACGTCTCCACAATCACAAAACACCTTAATTTATGTTCAGTCTTTTCCCCTCACAGGAGGGTGGATTAGTAAAGTGTCCTTTGAACAGTTTCTATCAGAAATAAGGTGTAAATGTTGAAGTTAACAGCGTGCATGTGTGACGCGTAACGCAAGACACACACTTCTCCACAATCACAAAATACCTTTTTATTTTAGTTAATCAGCGTACGCGCACATGTATGCATGTAAAATTATTCTCCCAATAAGGAAAAAGGAATTATTATTATATGTATATATATAAAGTCTAATAAATCTCGGGATCACAGCTGTCAGATCGTTTTTAACAGATCAGTCACATTACAGCTGGAGCAGCTGGAGTGTTTGTGTCTGTGTGTTTATTGTGAACCAGAAAAACAAGAATTCAGTAAATTTGATCTATAACATACAAGACGTCATATTTGACCACGAGACCGGTCTGACCCGGGGAGAAAAAGGTCTGTGCACTTCTGTCAGAGCCTGATGCTGCTGTAAACTCAGTGGATAACCTGTGTGTAATTTTGCGCTCAGATTATTAAACTTTCTGAAAACTGTCAGCCACTTTCTGATTCTGTTTCCTCCAGCCACAGTAGTGTTAGCAGGCTGGAGGAGTGAGGATGAGGAGAAAGAGGTGAAGGAGATGAAGAATGGCTGGCCACGAAGCACCTCAGTCCAGTTCAGGTGGATTTAGGTGCAGCTTCGTGGTCAGACTCTCCCTGGCTCCTCACTCATCCCCCCCCCCTTCTGCCCACCGGCTCCTTATTCAGGATCTTCAGCCAGCTACATGATAATGTTGATGATAATAATGAATTAGAAAATACAATATAATTTCTAGGTGTTTAAATGTAAAACATTACCATTATTGAATAAATTTAATCCATTGTGCTTCAACTTGTGCTTTAAATCAGTGTAAGATAGGGCCTTAGTATTCATCATCATAGCACCAGTTACTGACAACACTAATAGATGCACTAACAGTAATTACTTATATCAATACAGTATAATTATATTTGTATTAATGTTTGTCTTTCATGAGTCAGAGAAAGAAAAACATACCTGTGGTTCTATCCTCCAGTCGTTTGGGGGTCTTCCTTCTTCTTTAATCTCGATGTACTTATAAGCAGAAAACACAGGGATCTTGTTATTGATGTCGTAGAGCGTCAGAAACCTCCTCTGGTTGTTATAAGTCTGGCAAATGGGTTTGTATCGGTTCTGGTCCAGGATGTCCCCATCCTTCAGGATGCCTGGGATCTCTGGTGGAGTGTCCTGAAGGAGAAACTGCTTACAGTCTACCACAAACTTCACCACCTCAGCCACTGTGGGAACAATGGAGAGGAAGAGGAAGGCAGCGAGGAACAAGAGATACCCCGTCTTCAGAGACGTCATCGTCAAACACTGTGAATCAGAGGAGAGAACAGAAACCATCAGAGGTCAAACTCTTTGTGTTCTTCAAATATTACAATTTTATTTTTCAAATATTACAAATTTGTTCTTGACAGATTAAAACTTTATTATGAAAAATATTATGATTTTCTTTTGTCTTGAAACATTACAGGGTTTATCTTGAACTGTTATGAGTTTTTCTGTATTCTTGCAACCTTGTATTCTTGAAATATTACAATTTTATTTTTGACACCTTAAAACTTTTTTTTAAAAATATTATGACCTTTTTCTTGAAACATTATGATTTTATTCTTGACATGTTACAGCTTTATTCTTAAGAAATATTATGATTTTATTTTCTCTTTAAACATTACAAGGTTTCTCTTTGAATATTATTTTTTTCTGTTCTTGTAACCTTGTATTCTGTAAATATTGACTTTATTCTCTGAATAGTACAACTTTGTTTTCAAAATATTATGACTTTATTCTCTAAGTATTTATATTTTTCAAATATTGCAGTTATAATCTTGACACATTAAAAAATGAATTCTCAAAAATATGATTTCCTTTTCTCTCAAAACATTACATTAAGTTTTTCTTGAACTGTTATGAGTTTTTCTGTATTCTTGCAGCCTTGTATTTCTGAAATATTATGACTTAATCTTTGAAATATGAGGACATTATTCTTGTAATATGATTTATGTATTTTGCACTCATTCTATTTTGACTTTGTCCTTTAAATATCATGAGTTTTTTTTTTAAATACCGCACCCTTGTATTCTTGAAATGTTCTTCTCAAAATATAACAAGGTTTTTCTTGAAATATCACGACTTTACTCCCTGAGTAGTACAAGTATTATCCTCAGATTCTCTAAATGTTACTGACTTGCTGACTTTATTCTCTGAATAATACAATTTTAATTCTCAAAATATTAAAAGTTTGTTTTTTAACTATTACATTATTACTTTATATGAAAAATATTACAGTTTTATTCTTGAAATATTATGAGTGAAAATATGAAAATATTTGTATGAAATACAAAATATTACAACTTTATTCTTGATGTGTTTTCTTTTTTCCTCAAAATATTAGATTAGTTCTTTTTTCAATATTAGGCTGTTCATGTTTTTTCTTGTAATATTAGATTTTTTTCTAAGTGTGGCTCTCATACTAATATGTAGAATTGTGACTTTAAAATCAGAACTAAAATAAATTTTTCACATAATCCTCTTTTTATAAGACCTCAATAACAGCTTCTTTTTTATACAGGAAAGCATTTATATTCCAGGCAGTTTGTTTCTCTACAGAACTGTTATATTAGTCAAAAATTAAAAAATAGAAAAAGCATGTTATATTCGGTCAAAACTGTTGAATATTTACTTCATATAAAGATAAAATCTGTAACCTCTGGCAAATGCATACTTACTTAAGAAAAACCTAAAATGGACCCAAATTAAGAATGAACAAAGAAGAAAAACACGTACCTCTGTGCACAGGTTTCCAAAAAAATCAGTCGAACTTCAGCCGTCAAATCAGCCGTCGTGGTGTTGATGCAGCAGTCGTCACCAGAAGAGCTGCTTCAAGTGTGAAACAAGCTCATGAGGGGAGTCTGATTTAAAGTGAAAACTGAGCAGTTCATGACGGAGGAGGAGAGAAATATTCAAACTTTAAATTATATGTTACTCATTAAACAGCCTTTATGACCCCAGAGACAGACTTCACACACTTCTTTTGTTCATTTCAGACTAACTGAACACACTTAAAGATGTTTTGCATAGTTAATAACTGTGACATGAAAATGTCATTAACGTGATGGATACATACAGTCCTGAGCCTGTAACAAAGAACAAAAAGAGTCTACAACCAACGTTTTACTCCAATTCAAATGTGGACCTGATAATAACTTTAGCCTCAGTCTTTTAGCTCTAGATTTCCTGGCTCCAGCTGATCAAATTTGCTTGTGACAGTTGTCATATCTGCCGATGATAACCGGCTATAAATGAAAAGAAGCTTAACTGTCTGAAACGATAATGTCCTTAATTACCACTGTGCCTGAACACAACCTCACAGAGCTGCTAGCATGAATGTAGACTCTCATTACCCAAAGATGATACTTGACTCGAGCCTCAAAGTCAGCTTTTAAATCGAACTGAAAGATGTAATCAGAAGTTTAATGACACCTAAATCATTTACTTTTTCTCCACAGTACTTTTAATGTGACTGTGCAGGATGTGATAAAAATGGAAACAGATTTGCAAAACAGCTGAATTTGTCAGACAATGTCAGTCCTCACTGGAAGGAAAATTCTGCTTCACATTAGGGCTGAACAAGAAAATCACAATATGGCTGAATGCAGAATAACCAAATCACAGAACCAGAGCCACACATGCATTTTTTTGAAAAAAGGTCAAATGTAGAAAAAACGGCATTACAGTGAAGAACTGCGCTCACGCGCCACTTTATTAGGTACACCTTGCTAGTGCCGGGTTGGACCCCGTTTTTGCCTTCAGAACTTCCTTAATTCTTCGTGTCATAGATTCAACAAGCTGCTGGAAACGTTCGTAAGAGATTTTGGTCCATTATTTACATGATAGCATCACCCTAGAGATGGTTGTGTGTGAAAATCCCAGTTAGATCAGCAGTTTTCGAAATACTCAGACCAGCCTGTCTGACACCAACAACCATGTCACATTCAAAGTCACTTAAATCAGCCTGATCCTTTTCTCATTCTGCGTCTGCCTCCTTCCCATCAGGTGTGGCTGCACAGCAATTAGAGTACCTGTAAAAAGGGGGAGGGGACTGCAGCTCACACTCGTCCCTCATTCTGGCCTGGCAGCAGCAGCAGAGATCTTGGTGGCGATTGTGTGACCTCATGTAGTTACTTTTGTTTTTCTTCTCCTTTGTGTTTCTGGTGGGTCCAGTAGTTCAGTTTCCGTGGCTTTATTTCTGTTGTTTAGGCTTTAGTTGGTTTATGTTAGGGTAGAGGGGAGAACCCTGTTCCGCCGGCCCCATGTGGGCTGGACAGTGGGGGCTCCCTGTCTTTTGTTCATTTAGTTTGGGAAGGGGGGGTTTATTTTAGCTAGGTTTTCTTAGGTTCTTTAGGATTTGAGTTGGTCACATCTGATGGTTTACCTTTTTCAATAAAGAAACATGTTTTTTTTTTTGCAACTCTTGGCTTGTCTAATTGTGTTTGGTCTCATGGGTACGAGCTAATTTAGGGGATTGTAACAGCCATGTCTTGCCCAAATGTATTGAGTTGCTGCCATGTGATTGGTTGATTAGATATTTGCGTTGACGAGCAGTTGAACAGGTGTACCTAATAAAGTGGCCGGTGAGCGTACAGTGCTGCAGAGATGCCCTGACCTAAAAATCTTGTTTGTTTGATACCTTTCAGCATTATTGGGGCCCTTACAGATGTGACAGTTACCCATGATGCCATGGGCACTAACGCACCCATTTCTTAACTTGTATTTGTAGCTGCAGAGACAAACTGTGTTTACTGACAACAGTTTTCCAAAGTGTTCCTGAGCCCATGTAGTCTCCTTTATACAATGATGTGGGTTTTTAATGCAGATTTTAATGCAGTGCTGCCTGAGGGGTCAAAGGTCACAGACATTCAATGTTGGTTTTCAGTCTTGTCCCTTATGTGCAGAGATTTCTCTGGATTCTCTGAATCTTTTAATGATATTATAGATTGTAGATGGTGAAATCTCTAAATTCCTGCAGTTTTATGTTGACAAACTTTGTTCTTAAATTGTTGGACTGTTTGCAGTTTTTCACAAAGTGGTGAACTTCACCTCATCCATGATTGTGAACCACTGAGTCTTTCCAGGATGCTTCTTTAATACCCAGTCATGATCCTGTCACCTGTTACCAACTCACCTGTTTACCTGTGAAATGTTCCAAACAGGTGTTTTTTGAAAATTCCACAACTTTCAGTCTTTTGTTTGCTCCTGTCCAAACTTTCTTGAAACATGCTGCAGGCATCAAATTCAGTTTTTTTTTTTATCAAAACAACATTAATGAGTCTGAACATGAATTCTCTTTTCTTTGCACTGTATTCAACGGAATGCAGGTAAAAAAGTATTTGCAAATCAGTGAATTCTGTTTCTGTTTACATTTTACACAATGTTCTCAGTTTTTTGTAGGGATGAACCAATTGACCGACCAGAGACGGGTGACATGTTTTCAGCATGACCGGCCCTGACCGGTGACCGGCCGGTCAGCACCACACATCCGATTCTGTTCTCGTCATATGCGCACATGTACTCTGCACGATGGTCGCGTCATGTGTGCAGCACACACTGGCCGATCATAGCAGCACACACTCAGACACATGCTCACATGAAGTCAGTGTTAGAGACAGACTCCAAGAACAGGATAAAGAGAAGACAGACAGTCTACAACGAGACAGAACAGCTGACGGTGTCGCCAAACAGCTGTAAACTTTGTAACTCTTCATGCTAATGTTAGCCAGCAGCAGACTGCTGTTCACAGACTGACAGTTAAAATCTCACCTCCTGTTCTGGCTGAAGAATAAACAACTTGTGTTGATGCGTCTCCTCAAACATTTTCTCATCCAGACTCGTTAAACTTCTTCTTCTGTTTTTCTCACTGCAAAGTTTTAACTGCAGCAAACTGTTGCACCGCGTCTGTCTCCGGTTTGTTTACATCGTCTTCTACACAAGATCACGTGAAATCACGTCCCGCGAAATCTCGCGAGATCGCCTTTCTTCTTGTACATAATATTAAATTAATCTTATAATAAGGCCTGCTGAAATCTAGAGCACTTTTGGAGAAAATATATGTTATGTAAATAGTCAGTGTTTTATTATGAACATCCAGTTTAGTTTTACAAGAAAAGTTGCGAAAATGTTTGTGAATGTTGTCAATTATAGTTCTTAGAAAGACTGAAAATCGGAATCAGCCAAAATCGGAATCGGCAGGTCAGACCCTTAAAAGAACTGGAAATCAGTGCATCTCTAATTTTTTGGAACATTTTTGGACTTAAAAAGACGCAGAAAACACTAATGGGCCTTTTACCTGCCCTTTTCCTGATGTTATTATAACAGAAATCAGAATAAATTTTTATTTTTCCTTTTTAAATTTTATATTTTCCTTCGAAACTCTACACTGCAACTCTTATTTTTAATGTGTGCTTTTATATTTATGTGTTGTTTTCTTATTTGCTGTTTTTAATCACCTTTTACATGCTTCTTTTATAATGTTTTAAATGTGTTTCTTTTTCCCCTGTTGTTGTATTTCAATGTCCTGTGTGAAGCACCTTGAATTGCCTTGTTGCTGAAATGTGCTATACAAATAAACTTGCCTTGCCTCTTCACAGATCAGTTACAATTTCAACCACACTAAAATGTCTTCGGTGACAGTCATCTTAAAGGGACAGTTCACCCCCAGAATCAAAAACACATATTTTTCTTCTTGTCTGTAGTGTTCCTTATCCATCTAGATTTTTCTCCTGAGAGTTGCTGAATTTTGGAGATAGCACCTGTAGAGATGGGACTAAACGGGACTCGGCGTCATTGCTGAACCAAACATTTAATATAAACTAATATCCATCAGTCTGTCATTGATCTGTATTTCACTCTTTCACTGTATCACAGTGGTTCTCTGACAGGGACCTGTGGTTCTCTGTCAGCAGAGGGTTCATTTATTTAAATTATGATGATATTATCTGTTTTTTATTTTTTACAAAAGGTGTCATAGTTAAACAAATAATATTTTAATTGTTACAACAAAAATAGTTCAGATTTACATTCTTATCTGACAACCAAGAACCTATTTTATATTACAAGGGTTCCATCTAGAACCCAGTCAAGGGATTCTACCAAGAACCCTTTTATATTCAAAGAGTTTTTATCTAGAACTCACTCAGGGAATTCTACCCTTTCATTTTGTGCTAAAAAAGAACCTTTCAAGGATCTCAAAAATCCTCTTTGTTCCATAAAAAGTTCTTTGAATGAAAAGTGTTCTTAATGGAACTCTGTCTTACAAAGAACCCTTGATGAACTCTTCCTTGAAAAAAGGGTTCTTCACAAGTAAATGATTCTGAGAAGAACTTCAGCCCTTCAGGAAGAACCCTTTTGGAACCCTTATTTAAACATGTTTAAGAACCCAGATATCAACACTAAAACTCATATTTTGACACAAAGGGATCATTTATACAGACTTTTATAAATTGGACACATAAAGCTGCGTATCATCAGTGTATGAATGAAAATAAAACCATGCAGGACGTGTAATTAATTCACTGTAAAGATAAAATCATCACTTCACACAGTGTTTTTGTTGCAGTCAGGCTTTTTCTGCAGTTTATTTCCTTCATATTTTACAGATCATGTACATTTACTTGGTGTCTTCATCTGAAGGACACTGCAAAGGACACTTTTCTTCACCAGGGTCCTGTCATTGTAACAAACAGAAACACAACAAGTGTAGTATAGTAAAATATAAACAAACTGCTCAGTTTAAAGCTTAAAGAATATGTGTCAGAACAGTTTTCATTCTGTACTGAATCATTCAGTAAATTAAAGCAAAAGCATTAGTTCAGCGGTTCACAAACTTTTTCTGGCATGCTCCCCTTCAGGAGCTGAAAAAAACTTCACAACTTTATCATCAATCATTCACAACAACTGGAGGAGCAACTGATTAAAAAAGGATTCAAATTGAATTTTAGTGAAATAAAGACTAGCATGATAACATCAGTAAACTCGTTTATTTCCCTTCATAAATCACATTCATTCAGCTTTGTTTCACTCTGTATTTCTCTCCTGGTCGTCCACGTCCCCCCTGCATCTGCTTCTGTTCCCCTCAGAGGGGCCCGCCCCCAAAACTTTGGAACCACTGCATGGGTTTTTATTTTTTTTTAAATATATTTGTATTTTATCTGCTGAAAGTTTCATAAAATCTAAAACATGATCATTTCTCATCATAGATTTGGAGAAGAGAGATGCAGATGTAGGTGAGACGTGGATGCTAATGGGACAGTAGATGTGGCAGGATGAGTTATAGCATGCCAGATGTGGTGGCAGACTGGCCAGATGTTGAAGAGACAGACAGCCATAGAAGTGAGTTTTCCCAGATGGGGGAAGTAAGTGGACCAGATTTTTAAGTTTGGGGGAGGAAATAGATTTAAGTGGGACTGACAAATAGATGTTGATAATGAGCCAGATGTTGCTAATAATGGGCCAGTTGAAGTGAGAGGGCTAGAGAGAGAAAGGGCCCAAGCTGTTGTTGTGAGTGTATCAGACAGATGTAAGTTGGCCAAATGTTGAAGTGAGAGGAGCAGAAGTGGCTATCGGCACATACCACATAGTTTAGTAACACTATGTTTTGGTCTGTCAATCAGTTCTCCCAGTTTTTTTATCGAGAATACACTCAGTCCCAGGAAACAGGTTAGTGCCCACCCCCAGTGTGTTATGGAGGTCTGTCAGAGTCTTACTCTGCATATACTCATCAACAGCTTCATCATTCTTGTCCCAGTGTGCACTTGCTATCCACTTTTTCGTCCAGGGGTGGTAACAGCAGAACGCCGACCAGACAATGGAGGGAATATTAACCTTGTTATTGAGTTTTTTGTTGCCGGGTTGTGCTCCAGTCACCACAAAGCCTTCAATCTTTTTTTTACGTTCATCGTTCTTGTCTCTGCAGTAAGTTTTCATGACACATTCGATGCATTTCTCCATATTGCTCCAACTTACTCCGTTGAAATCTTTTGCTTGTGGAACGATGTTGGTCAGGGTATAGGTGGACTCTCTGTCATCGCGGGTGGAACCATGACCCTTTGGATATAAATGGCCCTTGTTATACAGGTCAGGTTTGTTATAATCAGGGCTGCTGGCCTGGTTGTTGTAGGTTTCGCCTCCTTCATCCTCCATGTTCTTGTCAGTTTTACCCTCAAGCTGTAAAAGTTAAACACTCAGTTATTGATGCAGACAGAGCAGCCATATTTAACAAACTCCCTCTAGAGACGTCAAAATCTGTGCATGCATTGCAGAGACATTTGTGATGAAAACATATTAAAAGCTTGACTTTTGTTGACTGACACATTCACTGCATGGCATCCAGTGTCAGCACTGGAGTTTAGTACTTTGAGTGTACAAGCCCCAAACTTCACATGTTTAATAACAGTCCCGGGCTGAAGACATCTAGATACTAGGCCTGTCCTGTGACATCACGGCGTGGGCTTCATAGTTCAGTACATGGTATGTGCACAACGCATACAACAAATACATCTTTTTTTCTGACTGATTCAGTCACACTATAGCTGGTTTGGCAAATGTAACACAAACCAGAGGGTGACATTAAATCAAAAGAACAGCTGAGGAAAATAACGCAGCAAAACAAAGAAAACTATGGATGCTTTTCATTTGGTGAATTCGTCTCCTCCACTCGCTCCCTCTCCTCACGTCTTAGCTTCACCCAGCCAGGATTTGAGAGAGAGAGAAGTGATGAGGAGACGAAGCTGCGAGATGAAAAATCCTCTTTTCTTTTTAGCTTCAGTCTGAATCAACAACAGTTATTGATGATGAGCTGATAAACAGCTGTATCAGCTGTCAAACTGACTGGTACTAATGTCCACAGAAACAAACTGAAGAACGATTTTTGATTTAATCTTCAGCCAGCTGCATGATAATGTTGATGATAATAATGAATTAGAAAATACAATATAATTTCTAGGTGTTTAAATATAAAACATAGCCAGTTATATATCTGCATGATGTTTGGTTCATGTGTTGTATGACTCTTTTACTATTTACACATGAAGCTGCTTTGGAGACGCCCTGCCATCTCCATATATTGTGCGCTCTCACACTTTTACATCTCGAACCAGGAGATCTGTCTTCTTGCTTGAAAGTCTTTTCTCTTTGTTTATTTATCTGAAGGCAAAGATAGATTTAGACAAACCTTGAATAAATTTAATCCATTGTGCTTCAACTTGTGCTTTAAATCAGTGTAAGATAGGGCCTTAGTATTCATCATCATAGCACCAATTACTGACAACACTAACAGTAATTACTTGTACTCAATACAATATAACTATATTTTTTTATTAATGTTGTCTTTCATGAGTCAGAGAAAGAAAAACATACCTGTGGTTCTATCTTCCAGTAGCCTGTGGTGTCTCCTCCTTTAATCTCGATGTACTTATAAGCAGAAAACACAGGGATCTTGTTAGTGATGTCGTAGAGCGTCAGAAACCTGGGCTTGTCCTTAAAAGTCTGGCAAATGGGTTTGTATCGGTTCTGGTCCTGGATGTTCCCACCCTCCAAGATGCCTGGGAGCTGTGGTGGATTGTTCTGAAGGAAAAAACTGCTTACAGTCTGCCACAGATTTCACCACCTCAGCCACTGTGGGAACAATGGAGAGGAAGAGGAAGGCAGCGAGGAACAAGAGATACCCCATCTTCAGAGACGTCATCGTCAAACACTGTGAATCAGAGGAGAGAACAGAAACTGTTAAACATTACAGTTTGAACCACAGCAGGAAAGTAAATATATATTATCCATTGGAGTGAAGGTGTAGAGTGGAGGATTTCTCTGGTTTTATCGGAGTACAGTAAAGTACATAATTTATAACATACAGGCATATTTAATTTAGTAAAATAATGAGATTAATCACAGCATCCTTCACACTAATTAACATATTTTTCATAATCAGTTGTAGGAAAGTGGCAGAAATATGACTGTATGTTATGAATTATGTTTATTTAGACTAGTTGTTTATTTATCTAGTTCAGCTCTCCTTAAACTGACCGCTCCAGCCAACATGCTTCAAAAGAGTTCACAAAGCCAAACCTTTATTTTGAAGGCCAGCTGCCTCTGTCTGTGGCTCTCAATTTACTTTTATCAGTTTTTCATTTTACGAGTTTGCTAATGGAACGAGCTGATTGCAGCCTCTTTTCTGTTTAAAAAGACAAGAACAGATAAAATGTTTATCTGTATTTGTTCAGATAAAAAGAAAGAAACAATAAAAGTCGCTTTTCTGTTTGCCGGTTTAAGAAACAAAGAGCATTTTCATGTTACAGTGTGAACAACAGCTGATGAATTATACTTCATACACAGACCGAGCTGTTTACAGATTCTCAGGGAAACAATAAATAGAGAAACAGTAAAACAACACATACAATATTCATTCATGTTTGTTAAGAGAAAAAGAAAAAACAAAAAATCACACTGCCCCTTTCTGACGTTTTTCAAGATACAATGTGAATAACTGTAGATTAATTATGCTTCACACTTGGCCCAGCTTGTTTCCTGATTTTGGTTTTCGCATTTTGAAATAAAAAGCTGTTGGCGACCAAGTACACTGCAAAACCACTGCCCCCACTGTCAAACTCTGACCATAATACTGTCCAGTTAATTCCAATTTATAAGCCTGTTTTCTTGTTTTCTCCCACATCGCTAACTACACCTTTAATTTAGTCTTTTATGAGTCAGAGAAAGAAAAAACGTACCTGTGGTTCTCTCTTCCAGTAGTTTGTGGGTCTTGGTGAGAATAAGAGCTCAGTTCTACAGCAGTTCTTCAGAACAAACCTGCAGAGACGACGAATGAACAGCCTTGAAGAACATCATACTTTTATACATTTCATGTCTTATCAGAACCAACAAATTTGTTTAACTTTTCCTGTTTATTACTCAATGATTCTTACAAAGAACTTTGTGGTGGAACTGGTTTAGACCAGTTTCACCAGACCTTACAACATACACATGTTGAAACAGAAAAATACAGTGACTTGGCCATTTTGATCACAAACAAGAGTTACAATATCAAGTTTCCCATGACACAGAATGATTTTCATTTTGTATTGAACCATTGTTTAAATTGTCTTTATAAACTAAACTTTATCATAATAATAATAAACATAATTGTTCAATCACAGATTAAAGGCTTCTTCTGATTGTCCCAACTTTTCACCAAAGTTATATTTTCTCCTCATGCAGTGAGAAACCTAAATAAACATCTGGACACACAGATGTGATAAAGAGAGATGCAGAAGGAGTCGAGGTGTTGATGTGAATGTGTTATAGGAAGAAATCAGACAAGATAAAGTGGACCAGATGTTGTAGTGCAAGGGCCTAATACATGTTTGAGTGGGCCAGATGTTGTCGGTAGCAGGCCAGGTGCATATTTGAGTGGACCAGATGTTCTCCGTAGCAGGCCAGGTGCATATTTGAATGGACCAGATGTTCTCCGTAGCAGGCCAGGTGCATATTTGAGTGGGCCAGATGTTAGTGGGCCAGGTGCATATTTGAGTGGGACAGATGTTGTTAGTGGGCCAGGTGCATATTTGAGTGGACCAGATGTTGTCGTTAGCAGGCCAGGTGCATATTTGAGTGGGCCAGATGTTGTTGTTAGCAGGCCAGGTGCATATTTGAGTGGGCCAGATGTTGTTAGTGGGCCAGGTGCATATTTGAGTGGGACAGATGTTGTTGTTAGCAGGCCAGGTGCATATTTGAGTGGGACAGATGTTGTCGTTAGATGGCTAGATGATGTAATGAGAGGGCCAGATGTTGTGAGTCTACCAGATGTACAACCCCAATTCCGTAAAAGTTGGCACGTTATGTAAAATGCAAATAAAACCAGAATGCAATGATTTGCAAAACTTTTCAACCTACATTCAGTTGAATGAATTGTTCCTGAAAATCTTGAATACCTGATGAAAAATGTGAATATACATATACACACACATATACATATATATACACATACATACATATTTATATATGTATGTATACATATATATACATGGAAGAAATAGAAGCCACTGATATCAAGACAAGGGAGCTCCTTACGATGCATGGAGGGTTTCACCCTAAATCCAGTGTCCTGAGGCTATACACTAAGCGGAAGACAGGAGGCTGCAGACTATGAGCGTCAGAGCCGCTATCCAGGAGGAAACAGCAAGCCTCTGGGAGTACATCAGGAAGATGGCCCCCAATGATGACCTGCTGAGTGAATGCCTCAAGCAGCAGAAGCCCAGTAAGGAGGAGCCAGAAGGGTTGGCATGGACAGACAAGCCCCTGTATGGCATGTACCATCGACAGCTTGAGGAAGTGGCTGACATAGGTAACCCGGTAACCGGTAACCCCCAAGCTGGGAGAATGGCTCCAGCAGATACCAGGAAGAACATCTGAGATCTCTGTCCAGAGGAGCCAAATGTACGACCCCAGTTTAAAAAAAAACAGAACTGACTGATTTTCTGAAACTTTTCAACATGTATTAAGTTGTAGTTAGTGGGCCAGGTGTTGTAGTTGGTGGGCCAGATCTTGTAGTGATTGGACCATGTGTTGTAGTTAGTGGGCCAGATGTTGTAGTTAGTGGGCCAGGTGTTGTAGTTGGTGGGCCAGATCTTGTAGTGAGTGGGCCAGGTGTTGTAGTGAGTGGGTCAGATGTTGTAGTTAGTGGGCCAATGTTGTAGTTAGTGATGTAATGAGAGGGCCAGATGTGGGCCAGATGTTGTGAGTGTACCAAATGTACAACCCCAATTTAAAAAAAACAGAATTGACTGATTTTCTGAAACTTTTCAACATGTATTCAGTTGAATACAGAACAGAGTCAAGATATTTAATGTTCAAACTGATTAACTTCATTGGTTTTTTACTCTTTTGTGTTTGAGGAGGGAGGAGCAGCCATGAAGAGCATCACACTGTCATGTCTTATCAGAAACAACATCCTCCGTTAAGTTCCTGTTTATTTCTTAGTGACAGTGACAAGCAAAAATTTGGTGGAACTGGTCTAAAACCAGTTTCCACCCAGACCCTACAACATACACATGTTGAGTTACGGTATCAATTTTTCCATTACACGGAACATTTTCATTCTGTATTAAATCTTTTTTTTTTTATTGTCCCAATTTTTCACCTAAGTTATATTTTCTCCTCATGCAGGGAGAAACACAAATAAACATTTGTATTCACAGATGTGGTAAAGAGAAGTGCAGAAGGAGTCGAGGTGTTGATGTGAATGTGGCAGGACGAGATATAATGGGCCAGATGTTGTAGTTAGTGGGCCAGGTGTTGTAGTTAGTGGGCCAGATGTTGTAGTTAGTGTGCCAGGTGTTGTAGTTAATGGGCCAGGTGTTGTAGTTAGTGGGCCAGGTGTTGTAGTTAGTGGGCCAGATGTTGTAGTTAGTGGGCCAGATGTTGTAGTGAGTGGGCCAGGTGTTGTAGTTAGTGGGCCAGATGTTGTAGTTAGTGGGCCAGATGTTGTAGTTAATGGGCCAGGTGTTGTAGTTAGTGGGCCAGGTGTTGTAGTGAGTGGGCCAGGTGTTGTAGTTAGTGGGCCAGGTGTTGTAGTTAGTGGGCCAGGTGTTGTAGTTAGTGGGCCAGATGTTGTAGTTAGTGGGCCAGGTGTTGTAGTGAGTGGGTCAGATGTTGTAGTTAATGGGCCAGATGTTGTAGTGAGTGGGACAGGAGTTGTAGTCAATGGGCCAGATGTTGTAGTGAGTGGGACAGGTGTTGTAGTTAGTGGGCCAGATGTTGTAGTTAGTGGGCCAGGTGTTGTAGTGAGTGGGTCAGATGTTGTAGTTAATGGGCCAGATGTTGTAGTTAGTGGGCCAGGTGTTGTAGTTTTGTGGGCCAGATGTTGTAGTGAGTGGGACAGGTGTTGTAGTTAATGGGCCAGATGTTGTAGTGAGGGGGACAGGTGTTGTAGTTAATGGGCCAGATGTTGTAGCTAGTGGGCCAGATGTTGTAGTGAGTGGGCCAGGTGTTGTAGTTAGTGGGCCAGATGTTGTAGTGAGTGGGCCAGGTGTTGTAGTTAGTGGGCCAGGTGTTGTAGTTAGTGGGCCAGATGTTGTAGTGAGTGGGCCAGGTGTTGTAGTTAGTGGGCCAGATGTTGTAGTTAGTGGGCCAGGTGTTGTGTGTGTACTACATGTACAACCCAAATTTGAAAAATGTTGCCAAAGTTGTGTAAAACGTAAATAAAAGAGAATGTGATGATTTGCAAAGCTTTTCAACCTGCATTCAGTTGAATACAGTACAAAGATAAGATATTTCATGTTCAAACTAGGGATGTTAGTAGTTAACTGTTAATCAGTGAAGCAGTGAAAAATGTTTTTGATCGGTTACATGTTACACTTTCATAGCATTGTTTCAGTGTCTCAGAATGTGTCTTGACATTGTCTCTCTAAGCAGGGACGTCTCTGAAAGACATCATGTGGTTGTCAGCATATGTTGCTCCAAAACCTGTATGTACCTTTCAGCATTATTGGGGCTTTCACAGACGTGACAGTTACCCATGATGCCATGGGCACTAACACACCCATTTCTTAACATGCATTTGTAGATGCAGAGACAAACTGTGTTTACTGACAACAGTTTTCCAAAGTGTACCTGAGCCCATATAGTCTCCTATATACAATAATGTGGATTTTTAATGCAGTTTTTAATGCAGTGCTGCCTGAGGGGTCAAAGGTCACAGACATTCAATGTTGGTTTTCAGTCTTGCTCCTTAATGTGCAGAGATTTCTCTGGATTCTCTGAATCTTTTAATGATATTATAGATTGTAGATGATGAAATCTATAAATTCCTGCAGTTTTATGTTGACAAACTTTGTTCTTAAACTGTTGGACTGTTTGCAGTTTTTCACAAAGTGGTGAACTTCACCTCATCCATGATTGTGAACCACTGAGCCTTTCCAGGATGCTTCTTTAATACCCAATCATGAAACCTGTTTCTTGTTACCAATTAATGAGGCCAGATGTTGTTGTGGAGTGTGCCCAATGCAGAGTGTGACTGGGACAGATGTTAGTGTTGTCACAATACTAGAATTTCTACTTTCAATACAATACCTTGAAAAATATTGATATTTGATACCATTTTTGATGTGATGAGAGGTGGAGAGCGGCCCAGATGTGTTTCAGGAGACAGTCATACGTGCTGTGAGTGTGGCAATTGCAGATGTGATTGGGCCAGAACACAATCCCTATTTAGTGGACCAGGTGTGTAGTTGAGTGGGCCAGATGATGTAATGAGAGGGCCAGATGTGGGCCAGATGTTGTGAGTGTACCAAATGTACAACCCCAATTTAAAAAAAAACAGAATTGACTGATTTTCTGAAACTTTTCAACATGTATTCAGTTGAATACAGAACAGAGTCAAGATATTTAATGTTCAAACTGATTAACTTCATTGGTTTTTTCACTCTTTTGTGTTTGAGGAGGGAGGAGCAGCCATGAAGAGCATCACACTGTCATGTCTTATCAGAAACAACATCCTCCGTTAAGTTCCTGTTTATTTCTTAGGGACAGTGACAAGCAAAAATTTGGTGGAACTGGTCTAAACCAGTTCCACCCAGACCCTACAACATACACATGTTGAGTTACGGTATCAATTTTTCCATTACACAGAACAATTTTCATTCTGTATTAAATCTTTTTTTTTTTATTGTCCCAATTTTTCACCTAAGTTATATTTTCTCCTCATGCAGGGAGAAACACAAATAAACATTTGTATTCACAGATGTGGTAAAGAGAGATGTAGAAGGAGTCGAAGGTGTTGATGTGAATGTGGCAGGACGAGATATAATGGGCCAGATGTTGTAGTTAGTGGGCCAGATGTTGTAGTTAGTGGGCCAGGTGTTGTAGTTAGTGGGCCAGGTGTTGTAGTTAGTGGGCCAGATGTTGTAGTTAGTGGGCCAGGTGTTGTAGTTAGTGGGCCAGATGTTGTAGTTAGTGGGTCAGATGTTGTAGTTAATGGGCCAGTGTTGTAGTTAGTGGGCCAGGTGTTGTAGTTAGTGGGTCAGATGTTGTAGTTAGTGGGCCAGATGTTGTAGTTAGTGGGTCAGATGTTGTAGTTAGTGGCCAGGTGTTGTAGTTAGTGGGCCAGGTGTTGTAGTTAGTGGCCAGGTGTTTAGTGAGTGGGCCAGGTGTTGTAGTTAGTGGGCCAGATGTTGTAGTTAGTGGGCCAGATGTTGTAGTTAGTGGGCCAGGTGTTGTAGTTAGTGGGCCAGGTGTTGTAGTTAGTGGGCCAGATGTTGTAGTTAGTGGGCCAGGTGTTGTAGTTAGTGGGCCAGGTGTTGTAGTTAGTGGGCCAGATGTTGTAGCTAGTGGGCCAGGTGTTGTAGCTAGTGGGCCAGGTGTTGTAGTTAGTGTGCCAGGTGTTGTAGTTAGTGGGCCAGGTGTTGTAGCTAGTGGGCCAGATGTTGTAGCTAGTGGGCCAGGTGTTGTAGTTAGTGGGCCAGGTGTTGTAGTTAGTGGGCCAGATGTTGTAGTTAGTGGGCCAGGTGTTGTAGTTAGTGGGCCAGATGTTGTAGTGAGTGGGCCAGGGTGTTGTAGTTAGTGGGCCAGATGTTGTAGTTAGTGGGCCAGGTGTTGTGTGTGTACTACATGTACAACCCAAATTTGAAAAATGTTGCCAAGTTGTGTCAAACGTAAATAAAACAGAATGCGATGATTTGCAAAGCTTTCAAACCCGCATTCAGTTGAATACAGCACAAAGATGAGATATTTCATGTTCAAACTAGGGGTGTTAGTAGTTAACTGTTAATCAGTGAAGCAGTGAAAAATGTTTTTGATCGGTTACATGTTACACTTTCATAGCATTTGTTTCAGTGTCTCAGAATGTGTCTTGACATTGTCTCTCTAAGCAGGGACGTCTCTGAAAGACGTCAAAGTGGTTGTCAGCATATGTTGCTCCAAAACCTGTATGTACCGTTCAGCATTATTGGGGCTTTCACAGACGTGACAGTTACCCATGATGCCATGGGCACTAACACACCCATTTCTTAACTTGCATTTGTAGATGCAGAGACAAACTGTGTTTGCTGACAACAGTTTTCCAAAGTGTACCTGAGCCCATATAGTCTCCTTTATACAATAATGTGGATTTTTAATGTAGTTTTTAATGCAGTGGTGCCTGAGTGGTCAAAGGTCACAGACATTCAATGTTGGTTTTCAGTCTTGCTCCTTAATGTGCAGAGATTTCTCTGGATTCTCTGAATCTTTTAATGATATTATAGATTGTAGATGATGAAATCTATAAATTCCTGCAGTTTTATGTTGACAAACTTTGTTCTTAAATTGTTGGACTGTTTGCATTTTTTTTTTATTTCAAAAAACAAACAAACAAACAAAATCATCGTTCTAAAACTTACCCTTAATCTATTCCATCTTTTTTCATATTCATTCAGTTTTCCCTGTCTTGTAGCAATAATGCCTTCTAGCATAAAATAATGGTTTAAAAAGGAAAGAAAAACAGGGAGTCAAGCTCTCTTTTCCTTTCAATTCAAAAATAAATCTTTTACCTAATAATATAATAGCATTTAAAATGGTAGGACATCCATTTCTTAATTCACCAAGCATTATTGTTTGAGGGCACATGGTTAAAGAAATCGAGCTTGATGCAAGCCATCTTTTGATAGTCGTCCAACAAGTCGCCACATGAGGACAAAACCAAAATAAGTGCAACATATCTTCAATTTCAGATTTACAGAAACGACATTTTCCATCCTCTGCCATACCCCAACCAAGAAGCATTTTTCTTGTGGGCAATATTTTGTATAAAATTTTTTAATTGAAAATATTGTGACTTGGGATCTACAACAGCTTTATAAATTAGATTATACACTGTCTCCATGGCAGTGGAATATCAAATATCTCCTCCCAGTACGAATGAAATTTGTCTGGCTTGTCGTTTAAATCATATGCCCTCAAAAAGAATTTGTACATGAAAGCATTGATCTTTTTTCGTTTTAGCCAAAAACTGTTTTTCATCAAAGGTTGACACATTAACAGTTTTCTTCCAGCATTTCTCACTTTATTTCTCCAAGCTAAAGGCACTGCAGCTATTAATTGAATTCTGAACAGAATACTCCAAATATGTCACAAAATAGTTGATATGAATAAATATTACCATTCACATCCATTATTTCATTTATAAAAATAATGCCCTTTTGAACAGATTGTTCCCAAAAGATAGGTAATCTATTAATTAATATACTGGAATTAAACCATAAAATTTGCTGCAAGTGTAACCAAGCTTGAACCATGTCTTCAAAAAAGGGTGATAAATTGGTGAAGATCTTTTGTATGTGTTGAAAATAGGCTTTTGATATCTGGACAAATGGAAAAAGTTTATATTTGAAGATTGGATGAATGTCACAAATTAGTCGTGAGGAACTCCACTCAGGATTCCAATATATTTTCTGTGTCCATGATGCTTTTAACGCCAAGTGTAATGCTTTAAGATTAATTAACTTAACTCCTCCTTCATCCAAACCATTATACAAATATTTATGCTTTATTTTTTCTGGTTTATTATTCCATATAAAATTAAATACAACTTGATTATATCTATTGTAAAATGTTTCATCAGGGGATGAAAGAGACATCAACAAGTAAGTAAACTGAGAGCAACACAGTGAATTAACAAGGGTGACTTTACCAAATAAGGATAATGGTGTTGATTTCCACGGACATAAGATCGTCTCCATTTTTTGAAGCTTGCGTTCAAAATGAGTTTTAACAAGTTCAACCATCTGTTCTGGAATATGAATACCAAGTACATCTATTGGTCCATCCGACCATATAAGTGCTGAGTTGCATGATAGTGTAAATGTAGAACCATGAAAAGAACCGAATCGCAAAATAATACATTTACCGTAATTTGGCTTCAAACCAGACAGAGCTGCAAAACCATCCGAATCCTTAAGGAGAGCTTTCAAATAATTGTGTTTCTGTGACAAAAAAAATTGTATCATCTGCATATAACAAAATCCATTTATTTAATTTAATATGTGTGTTATTTCAAATTTTTATCGCTAATGTTTCTATTACCAGTAAGAACAAATATCGGGATAGGGGGCAGCCCTGGCTAACTCCCCTAGATAGTGAAAAGCTTTGTGATAGATGGCCATTGTTTATAATTTTACTTAATGGATTATTGTATAGCACCTTAACCCAACTTGTCAAAGAGCTACCAAAATTAAAAAATTCTAAACACTTACAGATGTACTCTCATCTCACTGTATCAAAAGCCTTTTCAAAATCAGCCACAAAGATTAGACTGTTTTTTTTTTTGTTTGTTTGTTTGTTTGTTTTTTGTTTTTTTGTTTTTTTGTCTTTTTCATACAGTTCAATAATTTCCAAGAGATGTCTGATGCTATCTCCAATAAATCTACCCTCAATAAATCCACTCTGGTCTTCATCCATAATATCATGAATGACTTTTTCAATTCTAGAGGCAATACATTTAGCTAGTATTCTATTATCACAGCATAGTAGAGTTAAAGGTCTCCAATTTTTTTATTTAATTGGATCTCTGTGTTGACTATTTGCCTCTTGTTTTAAAAGAAGAGAAATCAAACCCTCCTGTTGAGTTCCGCTCACTTTACCAATCTGAAATGAATAATTGAAGCATGCTAGAATGGGATCTTTTATATAATCAAAAAATGTCTTATAGAATTCAATCAGAATCCCATCTAGACCTGGTGATTTACCTGATTTGAAGGAATTAATTGCTTCATATAGCTCATTCTCAGAAATCATACCTTCACAGTCCTTTTTCTGGGCCTCTGACAATTTTTTATGATACGAGGCGGGGAAAAACGACTGATAAAGGTCTGGTGGTGGGCAGCTCTGTTCCTCTACAGTATAAATATTTTGAAAAAAGGATTTTCCTTCTTCTAAAATTTCCACTGATGATGATAATATCGAACCATTCTCAGTCACATTTTTCCTTGTTTGATTCCTTTGCACAAGTTTTAAAAAATAAGCTGTGCATTTCTCGCCCTTCTCCATCCATGTAGCTTTAGAATTATTTATGATGTAACTGGCTTTTTTATGGTAAAATCTCTCTAACTCCTTTTGTTTGTTTTCCAGAGTCTCATAGATATCTGAAGAAGCTTGACTAACTTCATCAATTTTGTCACTTAAACTATTTATTTCTTGTAATAATTAATTTTTATAACTTTTAGTCAGCTTGTGTTTCCAGGAAGAATATTTAATGGAGTGTCCCCTAAACGAACATTTAAATGAGTCTCATACCGTATGAGGATTGGCACTACCAATGTTGTACTTAAAAAACTCAGAAATAAATGTTTTAGTTTTTTCAACAAAAAGATCATCATCTAATAAAGACTGATTAAACTTCCAGAACCCTGGAGCTCTGAGAACATCATCAGTCATCATGTGGAGTGTTATAAGTGCGTGGTCTGAACGCATATGTTCACTTATGTCTGTCAATGATATCTTGGAACACAGTGAGAAAGCTACAAGGAAATAATCAATCCGACTGGCCTGTTTTTTCCTACGCCAAGTATATCTGATTTTTTTTACGATTTTTAAGTCACCAGATATCAATTAAATCAAGGGTAGACATTAACGTTTGAATAGCTTTTAGGGCTTGTGGATGATAATTATCTGAATGACATCCAGTCCTATCTATCATGGAATTCATCACTGTATTAAAGTCACCTGTAATAATAATATGGAGCCCGCAACCTTTCAAGTTCTGGACAGTCTCCTGAATACATTCAAAAAATATTGCATCATCCGTATTAGGTTACGTCATTAACTCTTAGCATTACCATTATCATCATCGTCATCGTCATCGTCATCATTATCATCATCATCATCATCATCACTATCAGTTTTGTCCAGGTGCTGCAACATCCTGCCTGGGAACAATCCACAAAACTGAGGATGAGGATGAACCTCCCTCCTCACCTGGTCCTCAGGATCGTCCAGGACAGAGTTCAGACCTGTGGCTCTGACTATGCTGACTTGAGGGAGCTGGTCTCAGACTTGTTTACTTACTCTGTGGAGAACCAGGAGGTTCCCATGGAAACAGACCAGCTGGAGGAGGCGCTGATGATGAACAGTGTGGTGGTGAAGGAGGCTCTGCGGAGGGGCGTGCCTCCTCACCTCATCGAGCCAAAGCTTCGAGCCAAGATCCTGTCCAACAAAGTCGGCTACACTGACGTCAATGAGCTGCTCGCTGATCTGAATGTGAAATAAATAAAAACTACAAATGTGTCAATAAAGTTTTCCCAATTATTCACTGTGTAGTTGGTGAGTTTTCTTCCTGGAGAAATAAACTACAGTTTGTTCAAATATGGAGACATTTAATAATTGACATTCCCAATATCCATCTGAACCAATACAATTACTTTTTCTCTTAATTACAATCCATGAAGATGAGAAATGAAATTGCACAAATAAAAAAACTCATGCTTAAACAACCTTTCAGAGTCAGATTGAAACTAGATTTTTTTTTGGGTGTCTTCTGTACAGATGAAGAAAGAAACTGACAAAAGAAATTGAAATTGACAAACTTGATTTGATTTATTTATTATATTTGGGCTGCAGATCAAATGTTGATGAGAATAATCAGAAATCCTGAATTCAACAGTATATTAGGTAAGGATAACAATTCTTCAAAATATTAAATTCAATCATGATGTTTTTGAAAAACTGTCAACATTTTAATACAATTTTAATGCAATGTCGATGACTGGCAAAGACAGAATTAAGTATTAATCACATTTTGGCAACTCAAAGTACTTGGTGAAGCAAGTTTAACATTGTTATCAAGGTGACATTTACATAAGGAGTCACATGATGATTTTAATGACAGGAAATGAATTTAGACACTGTTATGCTGGCACATGACATTGGCACTGTCCAATACAATTATGCTTACATAGTTGTTTAATGAGGGATCAGCACAACAATATACAAAACATGTATATATACAATAAGTAAGAGGTTGAAAGGGGAGCTGCAGAAGACACAGGCCTATGAGTGGAGATTTTGAGAGTTTGGGGTTCAGACGTTGTAGGAATGAAGGTTGTTGATGTCTGGTTGGTGGTGTTAGTTTGGGGTTCGTAAGTTGTAGGAACAATTGTTGTGTTAGTTTGGGGTTCGTAAGATGTGGGAACGATTGTTGTTGATGGGGTCTGGGTGGTTGTGTTTGTCTGTGTTTTTAATGGTTGTATCAATGGTAGTCATAATTGTTGGGAGAGGTGTCGTGATTGGTGGGGCAGTGGTTGTTATAGTAGTTTTTGGTTTTTCTGTGGTTGTAGGTTCAGTTGTAGTTGTCGTAGTGACATGGCCAGATGTAGAGGTATTTTGAGATGTTGCCAAAATTGTTGGAACACCACCACCACCACCTCCCCCACCACCACCACCTCCTCCTCCTCCACCACCACCTCCACCACCACCACCATCTCCTCCCACACTACCACCACCTCCTCCTCCTCCACCACCACCTCCTCCCGCTCTACCACCACTTCCTTCTCCACCACCACCTCCTCCTCCACCAACACCACCTCCTCCTCCCCCCCACCACCTCCTCCCACACTACCACCACCTCCCCCACCTCCAGCACCACCTCCTCCTCCACCACCACCTACCCCCCCCCCCCCCCACCACCACCACCTCCCGCACTACCGCCACCTCCTCCACCACCACCACCTCCCCCACCACCACCATCTCCTCCCACACTACCACCACCTCCTCACATACAGCAACACCTCCTCAACCACCTCCTCCACCACCGCATGCCAGTTGTGGTAGTGGGAGGTGCAGATGTGGTTGTTGAAGCTTGGGGTGGGCATGAGCATTGGCTTTTTACAGCAGTAAGTTCTTCTTTGAACTCATCCATATTTGAATGGAGAGGACACTGTGTTCTGGGAAACACCTCAAATTTTGAGCCCAGTTTCTGATAGAGCTCTGCCAAAGTCTTTGCCTTCAAATCTTCTGGTCCATCTGCGATGTTATCCCCCCAGTGTGCACTCGCTAGCCACTTTCCCTTGCTTTGACTGTAACAGCAGAACGCTGTCCAGAGAAGGGACGGTATATTAACCTTATTTTTGAGTTTGTTGTTCTTGCTGGGCCATGCTCCGGTCACTACAAAGCCTTCGACAACACTATTGTTGATGCAGTTATTTTGCATTAAATATTTGACGGAGGTCTCCATTCTATTCCAGCTCCCATTATTGAAAGACACTGCTTGTGGAACGATGTTTGTCAGGGTAAATGTTGACTTCTTGTCATCTTCATCAAATGCATGACAAGATGGAAATAAATGGCCCCTATTATAGACTGTGGCATTGCGATAATCATCTTTACTGGCCTGATCTTCAAGCTGCAAAAGTTAGAAGCCTTAGTCAGTGGTATTGATATTGTATTGTATGATAAAATAAACAACTATACATGTAAAGTTATTTGTTTGCAGATTTTAAAGATTTCAGAGTAATCCAGACTAATCATACTGAATCTGACAATTCTCATAATACACCTTGATTAATAGAACACTGAGGGTGTTTTCACGCATACCATGTTTGGTTCAGTTAAAACGGGCTGTGCTCCGTTTGCCTGTACAGTGTGATTCCTGTGGGCTGGTGTGAAAGCTGTCGCTCGAACCCTGGTGCAGACCAAACAACCGGACCAAGTCCACCTGAAAATGTTCGACTTGGTCCGGTTCCAGACAGACTCTGGTGCGATTTGTTTGTATAAAAGTCAATGTGAACACAAACCAGATCAGAACTAAAATTCAACAATATTTAATTTTTTTCTTTTGGTCCAGACCAAATGAACCAAACCACAGGAGTGAAAACACCCTCAGAGGTCATCTCAGTAATCAGAATCAGAAATACTTTATTGATCCCCGGGGGGAAATTGTTAGTGTTACAGTTGCACCCATTCAAGAAAGACTCGAATATTAGTAAAATTAAATATATAACATATAGAAATATAAAATATAGAAATTAAGATAGAAATATTATGTAGAGAGCAACAGTATAATAAAGTTACAGGTGCAACACTTTCCTGAGGTCAACAGATATTCAGTTATCGTCTGTTGACCTTCATCAGATTAAACCCACCGAATGGAAACGCTATTCATTTTTTTTAAAAAAAAGGAAAAGTTTTGGAAAAGATAATGTTGCTGTCTCTTTTTTTCTGTGAGAACACTGGTGGACTGCTGCCAACCTGAAGAGATGACAGATAAAATCCCCCTCCAGACTGACAGCAGCCACACTGGCTGAAATTAATTAATGATTGTATTTTCATGAGTCAGAAATAGAAAAGCTTACCTCTGGCTCAGTACGCCATTTGGACCTTTTAGGTCTTGTCCCATTTCCTTCCCCTCTGTACTTGTAGGCTGAGAACACCGGAATCTTGTTCTTGGTGTCGTAGAGCGTCACAAACCTTCTCTTATTCTTGTAAGTCTGGCAAATGGTTTTGTATCGGTTCTGGTCCAGGATTTTGCTGTCCATCAAGATTCCTGGAACCTGTGGTGGAGTTTTCTGAAGGAGAAACTCGTCACAATCTGACATCGAATTCACCACTTCGGCGACGGTGGAAACGGAGAGCAGAAGGAGGAAGGCAGCGAGGGGCAGCAGACACCATCTCTGACGGGACGTCATCATCATCATCATTCATCATCATCTGTGTTGTTTGGTCAGGAAACAACAAAGAATCATAGTTTACTTCACTACAACCACACTTATAGCTGCGTTTTTCTTTTGCCCAACCTTTTAAGGAAGGTGAACTTTGTTGCAATGTTGTGTTTGGATATCTTGGATAAATAATGAACCAGGAATGTTAATAAAGTCACATGATTCTCAACCAGCTTTATCACTGGAATGAGAGAGGAAAGCAAATCTGATTACAGTCTCTTTAGCTTCAGCTCAACATCATGGGCTGGTCTGCACTCTTCTACATAACCTTTCTTGTATAATTGGGTGGCATCTGCAGGAGTGAGTCCTAAAACTTGACAGCAGTCAGGTTTTATTTTATATATTTTTTTGCCCAGCTGGCATGATGCTTTAACAACTTTCCTCTCTGTATCTCTGAGTTTCAACAATGCAGAGCTGTCTGCCACAGTGTCCTTTTCTACACCGCCACTGGGGGGCAGTAAAGTTATAAATATTAAAATCTTCACTAAGTGGTTTTAACCTTTCAGAACGCAGAAGTAAACCATGACAAGCATGACGGGAGCTGAGAATATCAGTTAGTTAATGATTGTTAAACCACCGCTACTGCAAATCATGTTTTTTTTTTCCCTGAGAACCTGCATCACTGTGTCAACACAAACAAAATCTGGCCTTCCTTCCTGGATGGACGCCACAAAGGAAGGTTCAGAGAAGGTGAGTGAAAAGCTTCCTTCAAGGAAGTGCTCATTTGTGTTTTACTGGTTAATTTAGAAAGAATTAAAATACATTTTTTATGGTTATATAGTACATTATACACAAAACAATAATTAACCTGTTTATACACTTGTAGAAATAGACAGACAGATAAAACCTGTCTTGGCAAAGGAGCTGATGAACTTCCTCCTCAATCTGAATTGAAAAAAAGGTAACTGTATTCCATTACAGTTACAGGTAATGAAAGACACCATCAGATACAGTGGATGCAGTAAAAATGGGATTATTAGTAGAATTACAAATTAAAAATAAAGAATGATATACTACCATGCAACAATTCATTATCATGGAACAGCTGGACAAACTCATAAACCTAACGAAGCATTAAACACTGAAAGCATTAATCTATTGTTAATCAACTATTAAATTAATTTGCACTTATTTTGATAACTGATCAATCATTTTGGGTCATTTTTGAATTAAAAAAAAGTCACAATTCTCTGATTTCAGCTTCTTAAATGTGAATATTTTCTGACAGTAAACTGAATATTTTTCATTTGTGGGTAAAACAAAACATTTGAAGATGTCATCTTGGACTTTGATAAACATTTTTCAAAGATTTCTGACATTTTATGGACCAAACAACTTGAGGTAATTAAAAAGTAACGGAAAGTAATGAAGTTACATTACTTTAACATTGCGATACTTGTATGATGTTACTGACTGTATTTTTAACAGGTAATTAGTAACTGTAACTTTAGTACATTTTTAAAAAAAACCTTCCAGCCCTGGTTAAATCTGCCACCAGTATCATTGTAATCTGTAGTTTAAGAACCGAAGCTTGATTGACGTAGCAAGGGGGGCGGGGTTTAGCGAACGGTCAGCTTCCGTCCTTGACATCACACAGGTGGTTGTGGAACTGCATGACGACATAAGCTAACGTCTAGATCCGCTCTCGGCTTCACGGAGAACACAGTCGGTAAAACTCCTGCCATTTGGGTGTTGGTTGGTGGGTCTGGTGGGTTTCAGCCATGATGGCGAAGATGTTCTTTGAGGATTCAGCTTTTTTTGTGAGGAAGGAAGAAAGGTGAGTGAGTTTGACCGTTAAATGTCAGTTGGTCGGTGCGTTTGAAGTGTGTGGTTGAGGCGGTTGACTTTTGGTGCGTTCAGGTGCTTCTCGGACGTCCCAGTGTTCCGACGTTAACGTGTTCAGGAGCTTTTAAGTCAAAAGTGAAAACAACATGTTCGGAGCAGAGGACTGGTTATCAGGGTTAATGATAATAAATAACATTTCTTATTAATCTAAATCACTATGTGCACAGTAACTAACGGTTACAATTTAATACTATTTTACAAATGACCAGGTTTGGGGAGTAACAGATTACATGTAAAGGGATTACACAATCTGGATACATAAAAGGCTAAGATACAAATAAAAAGAAGTAATCAGAATACAGTTACATTCAGTAAAATCTGGATTATTAGTAGGATTAGAATTTTAAAATAAAGATACTATAGAGCTGCAATGATTAAATTGATAAATTGATTATTAATTGACTACTAATTAGCTAATCAGTTTGAGTAATTTTTTAAAGAAAAAAGTGAAAATGCTCTGATTTCAGCTTCTTAAATGTGAATATTTTCTGGTTTCTTTACTCCTCTCTGACAGTAAACTGAAAATCTTTGAGTTGTGTCCATTTGAGGACGTCATCTTGGGCTTTAATCAACATTTTTCACGATTTTCTGACTTTTCATGGACCAAACAACTGATCAGTTAATTGAGAAAATAATCAACTTATTAATTGGTAGTGAAATAATCATTGCAGCCCCACAAACACAATATTAGGTGAAACAATTTCACCATATTTTATGTGACTAATGTTACTGAATGCTGTAAAATAAAATATATATATATATATATATATATATATATATATATATATATATATATATATATATAAGCCATATATAATATATAAATATATATATATGGCTTCTGTTATCTCAGCCTCCTAAAGGAACAATATGTAGAAACTTTCCCCAGAATATTTTAGAGTGGACTCTTGAGTTGCAGCCCTAAAAACAAACACTATATTAGGCTAAAGTATTTCATCATTTTGTATATTGAGGTAATCCAAAAGCAATGGAAAGTAATCAAGTTACATTACTTTAATGTTGTGATGCTTGTATCACATTACTCACTACATTTTTAAGAGCTAATTAGTAACTATATTAGAATATGTTTAAAGTATTTTTTAAAGTGACCCTCCCAGCCCTGTCTGCAGGTCTCAGTCCTGATGTTTAATATCAGCAGTGTTGTTATCGTGGTAGTTGTAACTTTGACCAGCAGGTGGCGACGTTACACTGAAAGTATTTCTGTCTGTTCGCCTCAGTAACACCAGCAGACTGTCGGTCCACAAATAATAAAGAATGAGGTGGTTTACAGCTCAGACATGCAAGAAGACTGGGATTAATGTGTGTGATTAGACACAACATATGGCCAAAAGTATGTGGACACACAAACCTTTGTCTCAGTCTCAGTCCAGCTCCATGTTCAATAATGTGCTGCTCCAACAGCCTCCAGAAATACAGGAATAAATATGTTTATGTATAAATAAAGCAATTAATAAATGTAAAAAGACAGGAATTGCCTTTTTCATTACCAAAAGTGATTTTTTAATCATTTATTAAATTAATAATTTCTGCATTTATTTACTCAAGTAATTTTTGTTCCTTCATAATAACGGTCTTATGACAGCCAGTGTGAAAACCAACCACAGAGGCAGTTTAATGTTAAAACATAAAGTTTGATACATAGGCCTGCTATGGCATGTTAATGACAGATTATGTTGTCTTGGTTAATGTTAGACTGTTATAACAAAGACATCTCAACAGTGTCAGCAAATGATATTTGATGACAACAGTCATAAAGGTCCATTAAAATTCCTTCATGTTTATGACGGGGTTATGACAGTATTATGCACATCCGTCCGAACAGAATTTTAAGAAAATATCTAATATTATAATTTTGGCTTGTTTCAGTATTGTTGTTATTCACACAGATCTATGATCACAATTGCAATAAAATTACAATATGGCCAAGCGCAATATCTAAATCGCAGAACCAGAACCAAATCACAGTTTTTTGAAAAAGGTCAAATGTGTCAGAAAACATCATAATGAGGTACTGTAGAGCTGCAGAGATCAGCTGACCTAACAATCTTGTTCTCCAGATGAAGAAAAAACATGTTTGCTTTGTTCAGACCTCAAAAACTATCACATCATCACGATTTTAATAGTTTTTTTTGTTTTTTTTTTCAGTGAACAAGAAAATCGCAGTGTAAAACTGATCATTTCCACCAAGCATATTCCACATTGCAAGTCAAAATTATCGCTAAACAATATAACTTTTTTTTTGTTTGTTTTTTTTTACCAAAGTGTGCAGGTTTAAAAATGAAAGTTGGCCTCACAGCAGACCTAAATATGTTCCTATCAGTTATATCTGACAGTCCTGCTCCTGCAATCTCAACAATTAATGCAAATTCAACCGATACCTGTGAGTTCTGCACGACCATCAGCAGCAATTTGATAGTCCACTCAATATGTACTCACCCCTGTGCCGATGTGAGGATGGGTGAACCCCTAGATTATCATGTAGTGGTGGAGTATTGCTTTAAACTGGCCGCTGCAGCCAACAGGCTTCAAAACAATTCACAAAGCCAAACCTTTATTTTGAAGGCCAGCTGCCTCTGTCTGTGGCTCTCGACTTAATTCACCTCAATTTTCATTTCACAAGTTTGCTAATGGAACGAGCTGATTGCAGCCGCTTTTCTGTTTAAAAAGAAAATGTCAGATCAAATGTTTTTCTGTATTTGTTCAGATAAAAAGAAAGAAACAATAAAAGCTTTACAGTTGCTTTTCTGTTTGCTGGTTTAAGAAACAAAGAGGCATTTTCATGTTACAGTGTGAACAACAGCTGATGAATTATACTTCATACACAGACCGAGCTGTTTACAGATTCTCATTTAGAAATAAGGAAACAATAAAACAACATATACATTATTCATTCATATTTGTTAAGAGAAAAATAAAAAATAAAAAATCACACTGCCTCTTTTTGTTGGTTTAAGAGAGAAAAACAATTGAACCGAAGTGACTGACATTTTTCAAGATACAATGTGAATAACTGTAGATGAATTATACTTCAGACACAGACCAAGTTTGTTTCCTGATTTTGGATTTTGCATTTTGAAATAAAAAGCTGTTGACCACCAAGTACACTTTCCAAACAATAAACAGGAAAGGGGTCGTTTCTGTTTTTTGTTGCCTGAATAGAAGTGGAAATCTGTTTGTGTGAAGTACATTGACCCCTTTGGTCCAAATTTTCCACCTTAAATACCAAAATAAAGGCTGTAGCATAGGGCTGGGTGGTATGACAAAATTTTCATATCACGTTTTTTTTTAAAAATCATATCGGCTTCACTGTATTTGACGGTATTTTTTTTTCATGCAAGAGTGTTCTTACCCACATTTTCTTTTAATGAGAAAAGAATTCCTGCAGTTGATTGGCTTTAAATAGCCCATTTTACTGTCCTAAGGACTGTATCATGTGTTTTTTTTTCATGTCCAGACACAGGTAAAAGCATGACCCCTTCAAAGTATCAGTATCAGAGTAACAGTGGACTCATCAAGCCACAGCACATTTCTCAGCTTTGCATCAGTGCATCTTGGTTGTTGATCTATAGCTTTCATGTTGCATGGTGTGTTCCCAAACACATGTAGTCTCCTTTATACAATGATGTGGGTTTTTAATGCAGTTTTTAATGCAGTGCTGCCTGAGGGGTCAAAGGTCACAGACATTCAGTGTTGGTTTTCAGTCTTGCTCCTTAATGTGCAGAGATTTCTCTGGATTCTCTGAATCTTTTAATGATATTATAGATTGTAGATGGTGAAATCTCTAAAATCCTGTAGTTTTATGTTGACAAACTTTGTTCTTAAACTGTTGGACTGTTGGCAGTTTTTCACAAAGTGGTGAACTTCACCTCATCCATGATTGTGAACCACTGAACCTTTCAAGATGCTTCTTTAATACCCAATCATGATCCTGTCACCTGTTTACCTGTGAAATGTTCCAAACAGGTTTTTTTTTTTTGAGAACTCCACAACTTTCACAGTCTTTTGTTGCTCCTGTCCAAACTTTCTAGAAACATGCTGCAGGCATCAAATTCAGGTTTTTTGTTCAAAACAACATTAATGAGTCTGAACATTTAAATTATCTTGTCTTTGCACTGTATTCAACGGAATGCAGGTAAAAATGTTTTATTTACATTTTACACAATGTTCTCCGTTTTTTGGAACTTTTTGGACTTAAAAAGATGCAGAAAAAACTAATAGTTCTTTTACCTGCCCTTTTCCTAATGAAATTATAACAGAAATACAGAATTAATTTGACCTTTTCACAGATCAGTTACTAATTCAACCACACTCAAATGCCATTGTTGACAGTCATCTTAAAGAATAACTTCGGTATTTTTCACCCTGGGTCCCATTTCCCCATGTATATGTGTGTGTATGATTGATAGGTACAACTCGTTTTAAAACTGGTTCAGTATTGAGGGAGGTGGATGCAGCCGGCAGCCACGAACAGTAGATATGAGGGCAAATATGTCCCGTAAAAGTTTGTACATTAAAAGTGCTTTTTTTCACCACAGTCCGGCTCAGATCATCAGTCTGACCTCTGTCAACATGCTTCACTCACTGCTTGCTGTGTGTGCTCATCTGTACCTGATGGACTTGAGTTTGTAATATTATTATATGAGCATATTTTTTTTTATGCTAAATACAGCGCCTTTGAGGGATTCTGGACAATATTTGTCATTGTTTTTGGTTAATATCCCTGTAAGGCACATTTTGAACAAATAAAAATTTTGCGATTAATTTGCAATTAATCACAATTAAGACAGTAATGGATTAATCACGATTGAATATTTTAATTGATTGACAGCACTAATATGTATATTTCAGGCACAGTTTGTTTTTCTACAGAACTGTTATATTAATCAAAAATTAAAAAATAGAAAAAGCATCTTATATTAGGTCAAACTAAATCAAATTTAATTCTATTCTTTTATTTTATTCTTGAAATATTATGAGTTTAAAGAAAGTAGTTTTTTCTGGAAATACTTTGAACTCTATTCTCAAAATATTACAACTTTATTCTTGACGTGTTTCTTTTTTCTCAAAATATTAGATTAGTTCTTTTTGAAATATTAGGCTGTGCATCTTTTTTCTTGTAATATTAGATTTTTTTTTCTAAGCGTGGCTCTCATACTAATATGTAGAATTGTGACTTTAAAATCAGAACTAAAATACAATTTTCACATAATCCTCTTTTATAAGACCTCGATAACAGCTTTTTTTTTATATACAGGAAAGCATTTATATTCCAGGCACAGTTTGTTTCTCTACATAAAATAGAAAAAGCATGTTATATTAGGTCAAACTCTTGAATATTTACTTCATATAAAAATAAAATCTGTAACTCTGCAAATGAGTACCCACTGAAGTTTTCAAGTGAGAAAAACCTGAACCTAAAAACCTAAAATTAATACAGTATGTACAGTAATTAAGTATGAAGCAGGAAGAAAAACACGTACCTCTGTGCACAGGTTTCCAAAAAATCAGTCGAACTTCAGCCGTCAAATCAGCCGTCGTGGTGTTGATGCAGCAGTCGTCACCAGAAGAGCTGCTTCAAGTGTGAAACAAGCTCATGAGGGGAGTCTGATTTAAAGTGAAAACTGAGCAGTTCATGATGGAGGAGGAGAGAATATTCAAACTTTAAATTATATGTTACTCATTAAACAGCCTTTATGACCCCAGAGACAGACTTCACACACTTCTTTTGTTCATTTCAAACTAACTGAACACACTTAAAGATGTTTTGCATAGCGGTAACTGTGACATGAAAAAATGTTAACATGATGGATACATACAGTCCTGAGCCTGTAACAAAGAACAAAAGGAGTCTACAACCGGTTTTACTCCAATTCAAATTTGGACCTCATAATATCTTTAGCCTCAGTCTTTTAGCTCTAGATTTCCTGGCTCCAGCTGATCAAATTTGCTTGTGACAGTTGTCATATCTGCCGATGATAACCGGCTATAAATGAAAAGAAGCTTAACTGTCTGAAACGACAACGTCCTTTATTACCACTGTGCCTGAACACAACCTCACAGAGCTGCTAGCATGAATGTAGGCTCTCATTACCCAAAGATGATACTTGACTCGAGCCTCAAAGTCAGCTTTTAAATCGAACTGAAAGATGTAATCAGAAGTTTAATGACACCTAAATCATTTACTTTTTCTCTACAGTACTTTTAATGTGACTGTGCAGGATGTGATGAAAATGAAAACAGATTTGCACCACAGCTGAATTTGTCAGACAAATAGAACAAAAACACCTCAATGTCAGTCTCCCCAGGAAGGAAAATTATGCTTCACATTAGGGCTGCACAAGAAAACTGAAATATGGCTGAATGCAAAATACTAAAATGCCGAAATAGAGCCAAAAAAGGAAAAAATGTGTGAAAAACCAGAATTATAATGGGGAACTGTAGTGCTGCACAGATGCCTCGACCCAAAATTCTTGTTGTCTGTTTGGTACAGACCTCAACAAATGTCACATAATTAATGATTTTAATAGTTTTTTTTATCAGTGAACATGAAAATTTTAATGCAGAACTGATCATTTCTGTTAACTGTACCAGTATTTCAGTCAAAATAATCACAATAAGACTTTTTACCAAGCAGCCCTACTTCACATTGTGTGTTGTGGCTTGATATACTTTTGATATAACAAAGGACTTACTGTGTGTACATCATCTTGAGCTTCTTTAATCATTTTCTGACATTTTATGGACCAAACAACTGATGGATAACTGAGGAAATGATCAACAGATTAATCAATAATGGAAATAACCATTACAGGAATACAGAAAATCGATCCAAACATGGATGGATGAACACAGATGGAGCACACAGACGTACGTGTTTGGATCTGTTTTTTCAACTGACACGATTGTGACAGGATTGAGCACATTTTTTAACAGATACATTTTTAAAATTACCCTCCCAGCGCTGGTCACAGGTCAGTTAATTATGTCATATAGTTTATGATAACGTGACTGATTGTGTCTGTCGATCAAAGTGAATCAGAAGAGTATCAGTGATGCTGTAACTAAAGTTTTTACTGTTTTTACAGAACCAAAACACCTAAATAAATGTCTTAACGATATAAAAAAGTAAGGGATGTCTGAAATACATGAGCTGAAGATTTAATAAGGTAGCTGTACGTCAGGTGTGTCCACTCTGATGGACACAGAATGAAAGGACCTTTATTTCTTTCATTTTTTTAATGTAACGACGGCAATCGTTAATCAGCAAAGAACAGAACATTGATCACCTGACTGATCTGAAGATTTGGGCTCTGAATAGCCAAACAGCAATACGGTTTCTTATTTAATGTGTTTAAACTGGCAAAGACCTCAGAATTCATGTTGACCACCAGTTAAATTAGAGCGGTGGTTTTCACCCAAAAAGGGGCGGGGACATGACAGGAGCAAAAGTACCCAAAACCATTCACTGCTGTTCATAAAGAGTGATCTAGATTAATTAGACAAGTTATTTATCACCTTAAACCCTGAGAAGTCAGGTGAAGCAATAATTTTTTGGTGTTTCAGCAGAAGAGTTTTTGTTTTTATTTGGAAGTCATAGCGAGCTTATGAAGACTCAATAATACGAGCCACCATCACAATTTAGAGGAAAAGGCACCGAGCCACAGACGTAGGCTATAACACTTTTTATTTGACAGAATTTTAATTTGGTGTATAGGCTTCATGTTTTTACAGTCTCAAAATTTTAAGGCAACACACTGCAACAGATTTTTGAGTTTTGAGTCGAACTCAAACTTTTACGTTTTGAAATAAACTTTACAAAGTTTTGCCGACCTGTAATCTTTAGTTGAGATAATTTACTTTTCTTCTTTAGATAAACTTGAATCTTTGAGTTTTATAAACTTTTTATTATTTGGTCGCAGTGAGCTGTGAACCTGATTTGTCATTATTTTAAGTGAAAATATTAAAAATGTAACCATCATTGACTTTCATTTTTAAATACGATTTCTGTTTTTAAAACTCAGATTTAAGTTTGTCTAAAGAAAAAAGTAACTTATCACAATAAAAGATCAGAAGTTGGTAAAACTTCTTCAAAACTTAAGAGTTTTAGCCCAAAACTCAAAAATCTGATGCAGTCACCTTAATATTTTTTAGTTTTTTTCACAGACCGACAATGATGATAAATGCTAGCTAAAATAAAATCAGAGTTATTAATTTCCATATAATTTTTTTGTCAGAGTCACAGGGAGCCACTGGAGAGGAGCTGAAGAGCCGCAGGTTGTGGATCCTCGTTTTAGGGAATAAACTGGTGTTGGTCCTGTCAGCAGACTTAAATTAGCGACGCGAATCTTCAGTTGGATGCTGGTGTTAGCCAACCAACAAGAACAACAACAACCCGTCACTACACGCTGTAGCGTCCATTTTGTTTCCAGATTACGAGTTAAAAGCTCAGAAGGAACGACTTCCATAACGGGATCATCTGAGGATCCCGTCAACGTCCGAGTCGTACAGCGAGCAGCAGTTTGTGTTGTGAACGCAGCTTCAGTTTTTGCAGCTGTTCAGGGCTGTGAGCGTCACTGGCTGTGTGACTGACTGGATAAACCAACATAATTGGTGGATGAGTGGAACTACAGTTTATGTGATTGGTCCCTTCTCTCCACCCGGTTGGTCAGGTCCATCACGCCGTGTTCTCTTGTAACTGCCGTGACACCCTGAAGAGTGGCGGGTGACCACGGAGCCGAGGGCCAACATGGCCGCCACAGATGGCGTGAGTGGTGGAAGCAGCTGATTGGTCAGTTGATCAGTGTGGGGGCGGGGTGTCGGCCTCCAGAGCGTCAGAGATCATCATGCAGAGCTGAGAGAACGGCGGACGCCCCTCCGGTCTCTGAAACAGAGAACACAGGCTGTAAATTCAGACAGAATTATTTCAGACTGCCCCTGGTGGTGACCTGTAGAAGTGCAGCTGAGGTGGAATTTAATGAACTTAATGGTGCTCTAACTCCATCACGTTGTGTGGATCGATATCTGCTGCTTGTGATCACATCATGTTGTCATTTTAACAAACATCTTTACCAGTTTTATACCATGAAGTGCAGAGTTAAAGATGTTCAGAAAACACTTTGCTACACAACAGGCCCCATTAATGCTGAAAGTTACATACAGGTTTTGGAGCAACATATGCTGCCATCCAGACAACGTCTTTTTCTGAGACGTCCCTGCTTATTTCATCAAGACGATGTCAAGACACATTGTTCACATGTTCCAACAGTGTGTCTTCATAGTAAAAGAGTTCAGGTACTAGACTGACCTGCCTGCAGTCCAGACCTGTCTCCCATTGAAAATGTGTGGTGCATTATGAAGAACAAAATACGACAACAGAGACCAAACAGGACTGTTGAGCAGCTGAAGTCATTTATCAAGTAAGAACGAGAAAGAATTTCACTTTAAAACTTCAACAATTAGTGTTGTCACTGAGGTTCAGTGTGTGTCAAAAGAAGTGTTAAAAGAAAAGACGATGTATCACAGTGGTAAACATGATCCTGAACCAACTTCTTTGAAACATGTTGCAGGTGTCAAATTCAGAATGAGCGAATATTTACAAAAAAACAAAATCAGTTTGATTAATCAGTTTGAACTTTAAAAATCTTCCTTTGTGCTGGATTTCTATCTGTCAAAAAGTATTTGCAAATCACTGCATTCTGTTTTTATTTACATTTTACATAATGTTCCAGTTTTATTGTATTGGTTGTTTTACATGTTTATGAAAGGGGTCGTTCATAGTGATAAACCCACAGACCACAGAGGAGCCACAGCTGACGGCTGTTTTCAGATAAAAGCTCTAAAAACCCACCAAACACAACCTGCTCGGCAGTAAACAGCAGGTAGACACGTGTAGAAACTAGCTGCTGAACAACCTGGAGTATTAAGCAGCTAAAGAGACAGATATTTTGTTCAGGAGTTGGTAGCGACCATAAACCGAGCTAAAAGAGAATGAATATTGGACTAACATTTATCACGACTCCAAAATAATATTAATTCTGCTCCATGTATCTGCTGGATGTGTAAATAGGCAAGTGTTTGCTAACAAGTTCAACATTTAAGCATAAAAGTTGTGCTTCCAACTTGTTTCTGCTGCCCCCAAGTTGCCAAATTAATGAGACAGATGTTGTGAAAATGTGTTTTCTGCACCAGTGCTCCTGTCAGTACCATTTTTTTAGCAGATGCCTAAATCCAGACAAAATACAGCTTAAAACTGCACACTAACTAAGATTATCAGTTTAAAAAATAAAAATGGTGATGTTATCAGCAAAACGGAGGCTGTCTGGGAAATTTGGGAAGTGCACTGAAAGAGAAGTTTTCCCACGGTTCTCACCTCGCTCCAACAGTGCTGCATGATGTCATAGATGCCGGGCGTGGCCATTTTGGGCCTGTAGAGGCGGTGACCCTTGGTTACCAAGGTAACCACCTCGTGGTTCTGATTCTGTTCGAATGGCATACGACCCTCGGTGAAAACCTCCCACATCAACACACCTGGAGACAGAGACAAGAAGTTTAATATGAGTCCAGAGGAAAAGTTCACACGTTCAGCACTCAAGTAAAAGTACAGATACTTGTTTAAAACAGACTTTTTATCTTTTGTCCATGTCTTTTTTTCTTTTGTTTCATCTTTTAAGTTGTTTTCATCTTGTGACGTCTTGTTATGTCTTTTATGTCCTTTTTGTCTCGTTACAACTTTACATGTTTGGTACGTCCTTTTTGTCTTGTTGCGTCTTCTATATTATCATCTTGTTGTCTTTACATTGTTTTTGTCTTCTTACATCTTTTATGTCTGTTTTGTCTTTATACATTTTTTTGTTTTTTTTTACAATTTCTAGGCCCTTTATGTCATTTTCATCTTGTTACGTCGTTCAGATGGTTATTGTCTTGTTGTCTTTACATCCGTTGCATCTTGTTACATCTTTATGTCATTTTTGTTTTGTTACGTCTTATACATAGTTTTTGTCCTGTTAGGTCTTTCACGTTGTTTTCATCTTGTAAGATCTTGTTAAGTACTGTTACGTATTTATTACATTGTTTTTGTCTTGTTGTCTTTATGTTGTTTTGGTCTTGTTACATCCCTTACGTTGTTTTTGTCTTGTTACATCTCTTACGTTGTTTTTGTCTTGTTACATGTCTTACGTTGTTTTTGTCTTGTTGTCTTTATGTTGTTTTGGTCTTGTTACATGTCTTACGTTGTTTTGAGTTTGTTACACCCGTTCGGTCTTTTATGTCATTTTTGTCTTGTTGTCTTTATGCTGTTTTGGTCCTGTTACGTCTGCCGTGTCTGATCACCAGGGAATCGTCTTTTCTACGCGTTATTGTTCCATAAAGTTAAGTTGAAAGAGGCCTTGATGATGCATATTAAAAATAATCAATAATTTAAATTAAAGTAACAAGCCTGTTATAAAAATATACAAAGTAAAATGTACAGATGTTTGTGTTCAAATGTAGGAAGTTAAAGTAAAGTTGTCAGTAAAAATAAATACTCAAGTAAAGCACAGACACCTGAAAACTCTACATAAGTACAGTAACAAAGTATTTGTACTTAGTTACTTCTTGTCTCTGAGTGATATTAAAGTGTTCCTACCGTAGGACCAGACGTCTGACTTGCTGCTGTATTTGCAGAAGTTAAAGACTTCAGGAGGCGACCACTTCACTGGAAACTTGGCGCCTGATGAGCTGGTGTACTGGTCGTCTAACACGTATCTACAAAATACACATCAGCGTTTACAAAGTGGAGCCTCTCCTCCTGCGGACCTGTTTTAAGTCACTCTGGATAAAAGTGGGCAGATGAGTGTTTAATGTAAACGTGTTGGGGTTAGATTTGTACCTGGCCATGCCAAAGTCAGACACCTTCACCACCAGAGAGTCGTTCACCAAACAGTTTCTGGCAGCCTGCAGAGGAGACGAGAGGAGTGAAGAGAAGGAAACAGGAAACATTTACTCAACTTGGTTTGTGTGTTGTTTTTTAACAGCATCTGTGTGTCAGTCCTCTGCTTTGGTCCAGACTGAAATATCTCAACAACTACTGGATGAATTGTTGTGCAATTTGTTTCAGACATTCATGATGTACAGACAATGAACCATAGTGACTCTGGTGATCCTATGACTGTTCCTGTGTCACACTACAGTGTCACGTGGTTTCTTATCCATCAGGTTAACCACTGTTCATTTCACAGTTATCACTATGCAAAGTGTCTATAAGTTATCTTCAGTTAGTTTGAACTGAACGGAGGAACAGTGTGAAGTCTTTCTCTGGAGAAATAAAGACTGATTAAGAGTAATAAATTAAGTTTACATATTCTTCCCTCCGCTGCCATAAACTAAGGGTTTATTTCAGACAAACCAGAGTTGGTCATCGTTGGAACAGTTTTATTTTGCTTCTGTCGAGTTTGAATTAAGATTAAGATGTTAAAATGGTATGAACGTAGCCTGGTTAGTTTGGAAAGAGTGATCTTACTCTAATCTTAAGGTCTGTCTCTTTCCATAATGATGTCAGACACTAACAATAACAACCTGAGCCTGTCAGTGACAAAGACAGGAACTTTTATTGGACGTACTTTGGGTTCGCCCATGAGGGTTAGATTACAGCCTGTTTTGAGGTTGCAAGAAAACATGTCCATCCATCAGTGAATCTCATATTAATGTATATCAACACTGCTCTGTTTTGTTTTAGGATCTGAGGTGACCGGCAAACAGACTTCCTGCAACCCAACAGAAGAAAACACCTAGAATTACTGCCTCACGGTCGTAGGCCTCCATCAACCAATCAAGTTACAGTTTACATCCATCTGTGTCCAGACTCATATAGAGAACTGAACATTATGATGTCACAGTGAAGTTGACCTTTGACCTTTTGGATAGAAAATATCATCACTTAATATATTAGATATGCATGCATTTTGTCATAATAGCAAATTAATTCTTGAGTTAGAGTGAAGAACATGTTTTGTGAGGTCACAGTGACCTTTGGCCTTTAAATTCTCATCGGTTCATCCTCGACCCCAAGTGGACATTTGTACCAAATTTGGAGAAATTCCATCCACGTGTTCTTAATATCACCTCCATGAGAATGGGGCTGGACATGAGGTCAGAAAGACATTTTTTCCTCGAGTCTTAGTGGACATTTGTGCCAAATTCGAAACTCCATCAAGGTGTTTCAAAGATATCGTCTTCAAAGGAATGGAACACACATTAGGTGACCTTTGATCACCAATTCTAATCAGTTCATCCTTAAGTCCAAGTGGACTTTTGTACCAAATTTCAGGAGATTCCATCCACATCTTCCTAAGAACACAAACAATAAACACTTGGTTTCGGTCTAACATTGTTCCTAAGAACACGTGGATGGGGAGTGTTTCCTTACTCTTTTGAGGGTTTACAGGACAGGGGGTGTTGCTCATTGTACAAATTGTAAAGCCCCCTGATGCAAACTGTGATTTGTGATTTTGGGCTGTATAAATAAAATAAATAAAATTTGACCTGACTTGAAGACAGACGAACCGCAGGCACGGAGGCATTAAAAACAGTCTATCTTCTGCGTAGTGGAAACCAGCCGAAGTGTATTTTCTTTTCATTTCAAATGAAATTTAATGACACTCGACATTTTCACACAGGGTTCGTTTTTGACAAAAGGTCATGTCCAGTTTACCAGATCTCTGTGGATGAAGCCGTTGGCCTCCAGGTGCTCCATGCCCTCGCAAACGTCCAGGCAGATACTCAGCAAGGACCCCAGGCTGAAGCTGCCCCGCCGCTGCCTGAGGAAGTTGAGCAGGCAGCCGTGCTCCATGAACTCTGTGACGATGTAAATGGGCTTCTGCTGGCTGCACACTCCGTACAGCTGCACCAGCTTCGGGTGAGACAGTTTCCTGGAGAAAACACACAAAGTGTAGACAGAGTTTGGTTTGGTGGCAGACAGTTTTAATCAACACAGTTTGTCTAAACGGCCTGTGAGTTTTATTCACTGAAACCTGAAGCCTGTTGTTCCATCTTTACTCTATTTGTTGTCTTAAACATGTCAATACAACACATTGATTGTGTATCAGGCTGTTAGTGCTGCATATCTGTGTGCACAGTACAACAGCTGAATGGATCCAATGTGACACAAGGTGCAAGTTCTGAGATTTCTAGGGACATGGGAGAGGTTAGCCTTCAGGGCTTTCTGCCAGAAAGCCTATTTTGGCAGACATTAACCCAAAAAAACAGGAAACACCCCCTCCCATTTATTATGTTTATTAACATGACTGTGTTATAAGACTACATAAGTGTTAATAATAGCAAAATAAACATGTTTATTGTTAGATTATAAGACATTTATAAGCAGTCTGATAAGAAACTTGTTAACAGTTTATGGCTTAAGAATGTTAATAAAACCCTTGTGAGTTTCTTATACTTCTTTATAATAGCATTACAAACATTTAATATGTTTAACTTAGCTACTATATCACTGATAAACCTTACTAAGTGTTTATTGTTTGTTTACTAAGATTTTCTTGGCTTATTAAGACTAGAAATGTGATTGAGTCTCATTCAACATTATTTTCTGTTGGAGCCATTTGTTGAATAAGGAAACTTAAAACTGATTAAATTAAAATGTGGAGAAAAAAAATGTGTTTTATATCTTATTGATCATCGATCAGTCAAAGAAAATGCACAAAATTTGCAGCCCTAATCCGAACCTCATTAACCTCTTGCAGAGTCACCGTAAGGTCGGGCGCAGAAGGGCAAAGCGCTACAACCGCTACGTCCTGTCTGCCTGGTTTACAAACGGCTGAGCTACCTTTAGCTCTGAATTTATCTCAGTTCATGAAGTATGATTCACAAATCTTACAGCCCAACATGACTGTTCACATTTCGCTGTGCATTATGTTTACTAGGGAGATCGTGATCTGTTTTAATGTTCTGTTATGGATTTTGAGGAACCCTGGAACATTTTTCTTCAGTCGTGTCTGGAAGAGAACCCTTGATTTGCAAAACTCTCACGAGATTTGTGTATGTTGTTCTTTCATTGCAACGTTGCACAAACGTTAAAATGTTCATTTGCAAGATCTTACGGGGGTCTGGTGTTCCCTTCATGACTCGACCATCAGTTTCTCCCTCCTCTGCTTGTGTCACTTCCAAACATCTGTGGTCTCTTCTGTCCGCAGCGACTTTGGCTCATACTAAATTTGACAACTTTTCTATCCTGTAATAAAACTCTTCCAGTTTGAAATCAGAAGCACTGCGTGTAGAAGACAGTTATCAGTCATCCATCATTAATTTCATGCAGTCTGTTTGAAATAAAAGACCTTGTTTTTGAGCAAAACTAAAGAAAAAAATCCAGCTCAAAGCAGTTTTGTCTTTAAACGACAGTGTGCTGATATATGAGCTTCTTGTTGTGATCTCTGCACTGATCTTCCCTTTATTCACTGCTTTACTTTGGCAAAATGTGACTTTATAATTCACCTGCAGGCCAACACGTTTGCTGCTTTGCTGCTGTAGTTCTTATTAGTCTCCAGTAGATGGCAGCAGAGGTCAAAGGTAAAGACTGATCTCTGGTCATATATGTTTCTTTCACTCATCTTGGCCTTGTTTTTTATCCCCTTGTTCTTTTCTGTATTATTTTTTCCTCTTTCATCTCCTTTTCTTGATCTTGTTTGACTCTCCCCCCCTTCTTACATCATGACCTTGGCCTCCTCGATGAAGTCCTCCTCGTACATGGCTCCCTCTCTGATGGCCTTGATGGCCACTTTGTGCTGAGCCCTCCACTTGCCGAGCCTCACCAGACCGAACTGACCGCTGCCCACCTCCTTCATGAAGGTCAGCTCACTGGGGTTGATCTCCCACTTCTCTGCAGGGAGGGAAATACAGAGAGGAGGACGGTAAGGAGAGGACGCAGAGGTGCGTTCATGGATAAATGTTATTTAAAAGCAGACGTCTGTTGGGACTCACCATAGCTGAAACCAGCGGTGGACGGAGCAGACTTGTCCTGTTTCCCTACAGGATACCTCAACCTGGCAACAAGACCTGACATACAGAAAGACGAAGAGACGAAGAGAGACATTTTCATATAAATTCACCTAGCAAAAAGTAAATTTTGTTTCTCCACTGTAGCTGCTTGTTTATTTACAACATGAAACAAAGTGTCAACACGACCTGCGCTGAGTTTTTTTTTTTTTCCATTGTCGTTGAGTATTTATTCAGAGCAGGAAACATTCAGAAGCTTTAGGCACCAGAGGAAGTGGACTCAATTCAGACTCTAGTCACAAATTTGATGACTTTAGATTCAACTTGATAAAATCAAAAAAGACCACCTGACTTGGACTTTTAACACCAATGACTCGTTATGACTTCCCTTGGACTTGAGCTTATTGACTTGAAAAAAACAAAACCAAGATAAAAGTTTGTTATTTAAAAAGCATGAATCCACAAATCAGTTTATTTCCCTAAATTTCCCAAATCAACGGAGATTAAGGCTGTTTGTCCAGCAAGTCAACACTTAGTCCCACAGATCTGCTTTGTTTGATCCAATCTGACAGAATCCAGTCATGTTGCAGGAAAGAAACAACTAACATTACGTTACAGAGCTCCAGCTGGAAGAAAAATAGAAGGTAATTTCACTTGTGTATAAAAAATGGGGTGGTAAAAAAAACTGCACTGCAGTGTGCAAAACACGCGGGTCGAAAACTACAGAGACGCAACAACTTCTGACTTTGTTCAATATTTGAAGTTGCACAAAAATTTAAGTTGAGGCTAATATTAACATAGTTAGCACGCTAATGCTTAACTAATATTAGCTTAACAGCAATGATGCTGGAAACATACAGTTACATTATGACTCAAAACTTGATGTTCAGGACTTGGAACAACTCAGTCTTGATTTGGCATTTTACTTGGGACTTGATCTGGAAGTTGACAGTCTTGACTTGGGATTTAACCCAGGACTTGTCAGACTTGACTTCGGACTTGTCAGTCTTGATCTGGGATTTTGCTTGGGACTTGTCTGTCTTGGGATTTGACTTGGGAGTTGTCAGTCTTTACTTGAGAGTTGACTTGGGAGTTGTTAACCATGACTTGAGACTTGACTTGGGAGTTTCCAGACTTGACTTTGGACTTTTCAGACTTGACTTTGGACTTTTCGGTCTTGATTTAGGACTTCCTTGGGACTTGCCTGTCTTGATTTGGAACTTATCGGTCTCGATTCAGGATTTTACTTGGGACTTGACCTGGTACTTGTCAGTCTTGACTTGGGATTTGTCAGTCTTGATTTGGGACTTGACTTGGGATTTGTCTGTCTATACTTGGGACTTGACTTGGAACTTGTTAGTTTTGACTTGGGACTTGTGAGTTGTCAGTATTGACTTGAGATTTAACTCAGGACTTGTCAGTCTTGACTGCAGTCTTGATTTGGGATTTTACTTGGAACTTGTCAATCTTGAATTGGGATTTGCCTGTCTGTACTTGTGACTTAACTCAGGAATTGTCAGTCTTGACTTGTCAGTCCTGATTCAGGATTTTATTCGTAACTTGCCTGTCTGGATTTGGGACTCAATGTGTGACTTGTCAATCTTGATTCTCGATTTTACTTGGAACTTGTCCGTTTTGACTTGGGGACTGGACATGTGACCCTGCTTATATTTCAGAGATTCCTCGACATACCACCAGAGGGAGCTCTCGTTCCACCTGTGGTCCATGTGCCACAGTCGCAGTGACAGGTGGATGATGTGTTGTTTACCTGCTGCGTTGTGTTTGTGGTACTCGATCAGGTCTGGGATGGAGTTGAACAGGAGTTTCTCTGCCAGGTAAAACTGTTTAGGTGAGCCTTGAGTCTCCTTGATGTGGTAATGTTTAATAGCTGGACCTCCCTCCCTACAGACACACACAACAACAGTAACACAACAATGTAACTCACATCCAGATCAGACAGTTGTTTCATCTTTGCTGCTGCACTCTGCTGATTATCACTCTCTCCACAATAATGCTTCATAAAGTTTGACATGGAGTCTGCAGCTTCATTTAAGTTCATCCAAATTCATTTCAGTTCAGTTTCTGTGACAGGAAAATGATTTTTTGAGGAACTTGGTTGAATTGTGTAATCCTTCACACTGAATATCAGATGACCAAAGTCGAAGGGCGTTTTCTAAACAATCTGTAGCACAAAGTGCATGGCACACAAGTGTATTTAGAGTGTGCTCAACTCCACTGTGACAGTGAGGTGCAACACACAAAGGGGTTGTGTTTAGTCTCTAAATTAGTTTAGTCTCTCATTTAATCACTGGTGTGTTTTGGGCACAACATGAATTAAACCATTCACAGGATCAACTCTCATTGACAGGTGAGAGGTGGAGATTTGGCAGAGGTGGAAAGTAACTAAGTACAAATACTTAGTTACTGTACTAAAGTAGAGTTTTCTGTACCTTTCTGTACTTTACTTGATTATTTATTTTGATGACAATTTTTTACTTTTACTCCTTAACATTTTAAACACAAATATCTGTCCATTTTACTCCTTCCATTTTCAAAACAGTCTTGTTACTTTAGTTTTATGCATTTGAAGGGAATTATTGATAAGTTATATTTTGTATTACTGTGCACCGCATTCTCAACATCAAGACTGATTTCAACTTTTATGGACGGAACAATAACACACAGAAAAGACAATTCTTGGTGTGTCCATCAGTGCATATCACACATGACAAATGTAACACGACAAAAACAACATAACAACCAAAAAATAGTTTACAAGATGTGAAAAGACAAAAGATCTAACAAGACAAAAAGACAAAGACATAAGAGGCCAAAAAAGATAAAAACAAAACAAAACAAGGTAACAAGATGAAAAACAACAAGACAAGAAAGACGCAACAAAACAAAAATCAATGTAACAAGCGAATCCTAACAAAGGACAAAAGACTAAAACAAGATGAAAAAAGATAAATAACTACAAACAAAAGGACAAGATGAAAAATCAACCAGACAGATGACGCACAAAACAAAATCAGTAAAAGACTTAGAAAATAACTTTACAGGTCAATACTATGAAACAAGATGAGAGTCTATATTATAACTTTACATGCAAAAACAAGAGTACATACTTTTACTTTACAAAGGGCCTTTTGTTTACAGAAATCAGTAGTATGAAATGTCCTTTAAGAGGACGACTTTTTACTTTCATACTTTGAGTACATTTCAGTGAGAGTCTGTACTTTTTCTCTTTTACTGCAGTAAACAAGTTCAATCCATACTTCTACTTTTACCAAAGTTTTTTTTTACACAACTATGTGTACTTCTACTTGAATAAAGAATGTGTGAACTTTTGCCGCCTCCTGGATTCAGCAACATGGATAAGTGTTCAGTTTTCTCCTGATCGCTTCTCGTGCAAACTCAGATGGTGCTAGAATGACCCACTTGACACACCTTCAAGCAGAGTGGCCCTGTTCTAATGGAAATGCAGATCCCTGCCGTGTTGGGCTGACGTGCCAGTTAAACCGAGTCAAGCAAAGGCAGCACACGTGTGTGGAAAAGTGGTACAGGACTCCCTAGAAGAAGAGATTTAGTATCTCAGTGGGCCACCCTGGCTAAATAAAGTATAAATAAAAAATAAAATGAGCAAATGCACTGCTTTGTGCTGCTGCACATCTTGTGTGCGTGTTGTGAACCCGCTTATGTAAACTCATGCTTATTATCTGAATAATGCGTATATTAGCAGTAAAAGACCGCACCATTGACTTCAGACCAGATTTTTATTGGCTGATGACGCTGTTGCTTTCTGCCCTCTCAAGACAGCAGTGTGCCAACAACGTGCCTGACCACACCTGATTTTAAGACCAGCACAAGCCATGAGTGCACAAATGGGCCCAAGTACATTTGCTAACTGCTGTGGCACTGGGCGAGAAAATGACAAACGTTCGTGTTGGGTGTAAGATCAGGCCCAAAGCTGCGTTATCGTTGAGTTCATACTGTGCAGACTTCTCATATCAATCTGCTTCTATCTGCAGCAAGTTTCAACAGCCTGTTAATATATTTCCAAAGGCTGGGGGAGGCAGGAAAAATATTTAAAAACCTGAAACTCTCAAACAATTGATGTAAAACTTGTCAGACTTGTCAGACGTGGATGCTTGTTTGAGCTGAGACATGAGGACAGTGTGTTTACCCTGCTGTAGACTTGGTGTACAGAGAGACGGTGTAGGCTCCTGAGGTGCTCGAGTCTCTGACGATGAAGCCTCCTTCTTTGTCCTGCAGAGGGCGACACAGAGACAAACAGAGACTTTACATTTTGTTTTCTTGTGATAAAAAAAAGTTGGTTTGTAATTTTAAAGCTAATTTTCTCCAGTTAAAAACTTGACTTTTTCTCTGTGGAAGAGTTCAAAATGAATCGTTTTTTGTCTGTTTTTGATGTGCTCTATTTTATCACTTTTTAAAACTTTTGAGATGTGTACCATCTTTATAAGGTTTCCCTCAGAAATAAGACAGAAACGTGGGAAAATAAAGGGGAGAAAACAGTGAAGAAGTGATTATATAAGGGGGGAAGAAAGACAGTAAAGAGAGATTCGGCATGTTTCTGTAGACTGAAGGCTCACCTCCTTCCTCAGCAGCTCCTCTGCCTTGTTCCTGTTGACTTGTTTACTGTACCAACTGGAACAAACAAAGAAATAAACATCTTTATAACAAGTTTTCTTTTTCTTCTTTAGACAATTTCTCCAGGCCTCCACAATCTTTATAAGAAGGAGATCTGACTGTGCAAAGTTATAAATTGGCTGAATCCAAACTGAACAAAATGGACAAGTGCCTTAAATCTGTATTGTTTTTAATGGCCATGTTACGTGCCACTTTGTGTGTGTTGCTGAGCTCTCCTGTGCCCAGGTTCTGCCCCTCCTCCACTGTGCAGATGCAGTGATTGGCAGCAGCTGCAGCCACTCTGCAATCAGGGCCTGGGTGCTTAAAAGCTGGGAGAGTGCAGCATTTCAGGGCCAGTGGGCCATTCGGCAGCCGCAAGTCTGCATTTCAGGGCCTGTGGGCCATTCGGCAGATTGCGCGTTGCACTTCGGCAGTCTAGTCTTGCAGGGGCGGGCTAGACTGCTAGTATTGGCGTGTTTTGCCCCTAGTTTGTGTTCTGTGCTTTGCTAGCTCCCCAGCTAGTTAAAGTACTTGTGTTTGTGTTAATCATGTGTCTTGCTAGCTCCCCAGTTAGCAAGATACTCGTTGGGTGCCCCTATGTGCTTTGTAAGCCTCGCCAGCTTGCAAAGTACTCGTTGTCTGTCTTCTGTGTCTGTGTTTTGCTAGCCACTCCGGCTAGCAAGGCACTCGTTGTCTTTTGTGTATGTTTGTTGTTTGATTTAGGGAATTAAGTTAGCCCTTTGTTATTTAATTTGGTGTTAACTTAATTTTACACATTATTTGTTAAATAAAAGAACCTTCGTTTACACTTTTGCCTCAGTTCTCCTTCCTTCCTTTTTCACCCGGGTAAATTTATTTATTGTTACACCCCTCATCCCCTAGCACCACCTTGGGGGTCGTAACAGGCCAGCAGGGAGCGATCCCTTTGATTGAAATAAGAAGTTTGATTGTATTGAGTCTCATGAGAAAATAACTAATTCTCACTTTAGTTTATTACCTTATTAACCAGTTTCCTAATGAGTTTATGTTCTTCTACACAAAATTATGTTCATTTTTTAACTTATAGTCCCATTTAGAGTAAAATGCTTTAGGGCCTTTGTATAAATACTCATTGATATCAGCTGAGAAATAAACTTTTTATCTAGAAACGTCTGCAGAAAGTGTGACTTGATAAACTGTGGATTTGGCCTGGATGTGTATGAACTTAAGTCCAGTCCATTTGGATTCAGTCGATGTCCACAGTTACTGTACCTTCATTGTGAAAGTTAACTGCTGTTGATCTACTGTGAAATGATTAACAAACTCACACAAACTGCACCAGGTTTCCGGATTTCTTCTCGGTGACATAGTTACTTGGGATGTAGCCTTCCTCGCTGTGAAACACAAAGCCACAAAAACACAGACGGAGGCAGGTCAGGATGTCAGAACAGAGAAAAGAGGAGCTGGATTATTCACACCATATTATCATGTGTTATTAAAGTTAAAATATGAAACATTCTGCATTAAAATGTCTAAAAATGACCTATGTCATATATTTTGATAAGTTGTTTACTTGCTATAACCGCTGAGAAAACTCAGGATACATCAGATACATCAGAGCGGGAGGAAGGAAGTCAGCGAACATGACTAAATGTACCATGAATAAAACTTTAATATTATCTCATCCACTGGTGGACTCAAGGGAGTGGACACAGGGGCAATTGCCACCCTGGTGCCCCCATGCAAAAACGCAGTAAAAGTGCCCTCTTAGATGCCCCTGTGGTAGACAAAACATGATAAAGTGCCTGCTACAGTGGTCCAATGTCGAAGATAAGTGATAAAGGGCCTCTAGAGTGCCCTTTCAGTGGACCAAATGTGGTAAAGTGCCCCTGGAGTGGACAAAATGTGGTAAAGTACCCTCTAAAGTGCCCTTGGATTGGACTAAATGTAGTAAAGTACCCTCTAGAGTGCCCTTGGAATGGAGAAAATGTGGTAAAGTGCCCTTACAGTGGACAAAATGTGGTAAAGTACCCTCTAGAGTGCCCTTGGAGTGGACAAAATGTGGTAATGTGCCCTCTTGAGTGCCCTTTCAGTGGAGAAAATGTGGTAAAGTACCCTCTTGAGTGCCCTTGGAGTGGACAAAACTTGGTTAAGTTTTTAAGGACACTCTGCTAAACGAAGAGCGAGCAGCAGACAGAGTGACGGTGCTGCTCATACTGGAGCAGAAACTTAAAGGATGGGTCCATTATTATTTTTAATTTTTTTTAGGTTTTTATATTATTCTGTAGCTTCCTTAGTCTAAGTACATAGTTCCTGTGCACTTACCGTTAACTGCTGCTCACTATAATCACTATTATAACTCTCTTTAGCTGTAGTTAGCCTCCTAGCTGCTGTTAGCTCAGTTAGCTGTGCAGCTAAAGGTTCTACTATGACTGGAGTCTGTCTGTACGTACAGCTTGAGCATCAGGGACGTGTTTATGTTTACACCGTGGGAAACTGAACTGGGATCAGCAGCCTCTGAATGAGAACAGCTGAACCGAGACGAAAAACAGTCTCTGAGACCGCCGGGGACCAACAGGGAATATCGTACAGAGCTAAACGTACAATGGCTCTGATCAGGACTTGCATCAACCTATGCTGCAACTTTTTGCTAATGGCTGAGTGGGCGCTTCCATTTGAAAAACACAGAAAAGTAAAAATGGGGTCACCCTTTAATGTCAGCTGTCTGTTGTCAGTGTGGCAGTAAATGTACAGCTGCAGCTTTTCAAGACCAAGAAAAGTCACGTCTTTTATTTCCCAAAAGCTGGAAAAGTGACAGAATTAGCCCCAAAGTAAACTGAGCTAATGTTAAGGTGATGCTAACACTAGCGTCGTAACTTTACGACACTGACTCCGGTGGGATCGTATCCCTTCAAAGACGCTTTAAATGGTAGTGTCTTTTTTGGAGATGTGGCAAAATTATCCATGAAAGATTCAGCACCCAATGTCTTCTGTTCACTTCTTCAGTTATTTATCCAATTTTTAATGCTGCATGTTGTTAGCTGCCCACTTTTTTCAGATGTTTTAAATCTAAATTCTGGCCGTATTTCACACTCTGCTCCTTTGACGTACATCAACATCATGATTTACATACTCACCCGTACTGGTTGCGTGCCCTGTACCAGTTGGCGTCACACTTTTCCAGGATGATGTACTCGCCTCCTTTGACCAGACTCAGGTCGTGCGGCTCTGCGCCTGGGAAGTCGTACAATGCCACCACCACCTCCTCCTCATCATCGTCATCGTCGTCATCCTCATCGTCAGGGACACAGGGGAGGGGAGGAGGGGCCGCCGCTGCTCGACGAGGAGGAAGAACAACAAAATGCCTGTTTTGTTTTGACTGCAGTCAGTGTATTACTCAATCATCTGTGTGTGTGTGTGTGTGTGTGTTGGTGGTTACCCTCTCCTCTCCAGGAATCGGGGGTAAAGGTTTTCTGGAAACTAAAAAAAGAGGAACAGAAACAGTAAGCCGGGCAGAAACTTTGAATGTTTCTTCCTTATCTTCATCTTCCATGTCTGACCTTTGACCTCTCTCTGCTCCCTGTAATATTGTTTTATTATTACCTAATATTGATGATCAAGAACTGACTCTTATCATGCTTTTGCAGCTACGTCCGTCTGAATGAATCAGCCAACAGTTACAATTTTACCAAAGTGAGTTCCTGTTTTTCTTTCACAGTTGGTGAATCAAGTGTTTCAGGTTGTAACTATAAAAAAAGTATGTAAAATGAAAGTATTTTAAACCCTCAGTTACACACAGGGACATTTTTGTCCTTCTGCAATTTGATTTTTCGATCATTTTGGCGTGTTAATGCATATATTTTGGACAGAATGTGTATTTTTGGGTTCATTTTTTCAACTTCAGCTCCTGTAATAAGTCTATAATACACTGTGTGATCAAATAGTCCAACCAGAGGACACTTTTGACTTCCAGCAAAACTGCCATTAGAACATAAAACTATATAAAAACGTGCTAATAGAAGGTAAAACTTTGAAGGGTAAGAAGAGGAATTCAACACTATATATTAATAATATATACTATAAATAAGCAGGTGGTATTCTGTACTTTAGTCTAATCTAAGTATTTGACTAAAGGGGAAAATAATTTTTAAAACTGGTCCAGTACTGAGCGAGACGCTGCAGCCCGTCAGCTGTGAAACAGGCTGCAGAGTCCAGTGCAATAATCTCTGGGGGCGATTGACTGAAGAAGTCCCACCCCTGTTCTGTCTGTGTTCCAATAATAGTTGAGTAAACTGAGTATGCAGCAGAACCTCGGTCAACTTCCTCCCGTCCTGTTTCCTGAGAACTGAGACTGCTCTACCTGGGGTTGGGTAACATTTGGATTTTAACTGTTCGATTACGGTTCTGTTTGGCTTACGTCTTTTTCATCTTGGTACATCTTTTACGTTGTTTCTTGCCTTGTTACGTCTTCTGTCCAGCTATTTTTGTCTTGTTATGTTGTTATCGTCTTGTTACGTCTGTCGTGTGTGATATGCACTGATGGACACACCAAGGAATCGTCTTTTCTGCGTGTTATTGTCTCGTCCATTTAGGTTGAAATCAGTTTTGATGCTGGAAGGCGGCGCGCAACGATACAAAACTAAATTAAAGATTCCAGGGGTTTTATATAGAATCTACAAAGGGCATCCTTGTAAGAACCTTTTTATATTCCAAGGGTTTTATCTAGAACCCACCAAGGAGGTTATACCAAGAACCATCTCAAGTAAAGTACAGATAGCTGAAAAAGTACAGTAACAAAGTATTTGTACTTAGTCTACTTCCCACCCCTGGTACTGGGGGTAATTTGATACTTTTTCCCTTTTATTTTTTAGTTTTTGTAATGAATCATATTTGTCTGATTGCTATACAAGATAAATATGAATCAAAACTACTTTAAAATAGGTGGATAAAACTTATATTGTCTGTGTGAAGCTTGAAAAACTATTTGCTAAAAAAGGGTTGCAGAGGTGATATCGTATTGAATGTCAAGATAAACAAATGTCAGGTTTTGGTCAAATTTAGTGGTATTTTACTGTATCATGCAGTATTATTACTCTGTGGTGTGGGACTTTAAACTGATCAATATAATATACATTGATACATACATTCAGTGGTTTAGGTTGTGTGTGGGTGTGGTTCTTACTGTCTCCAAACAGGTTGTACTCCTCACAGCCCGGAGCCTGTTTTTCCACCTGGCGACAGCAGAGCCACGACCCCTCCTGCCAGAACTGAGGGTGAAACTTCGTCAAGACCACATGGTTGTCTTTGATCTCTGCAGACAGAAACGTTCTGTGTCAAGTCAAGTCGTGTGTGAACCGGAATCTGTGTTCTGGAATCATCATTTATATCCAGATATCCAGAACCTTCCTGTGTGGAGACTCATGTGAACAAAAACTGAAATATTTTTATGTTGAACACAAAAATGGTTACTACAGTACTTCAGTACTTAAAGGAACAGTACGAAAGAACTGCAAGATTTTGGCCACCTGTCGAATTCATAAACAAACAAACAGGGGGCAGCATATCACCATGGTAACACTAACTGCTGCTAACGGTAGCTGCCGTTAGCTAGTTAACGTGTAGCTCCCCTGGGCGGGTTCTAGATAAAACTCTTGGAATATCAGAATCAGAAAAACTTTATTGATCCCCAGGGAGAAATTGTTAGAATATAAAAATGTTCTGGGTAGAACACCCTGGGTGAATTTTAAATAAAACTCTTAGAATATAAGAAGGTTCTCAGTAGAACCTGCTGGGTGGGTTTTAGATAAAACCCTTAAAATATACAAAGTTTCTAAGTGGAACCCTGTGGGAGGTTTCTTGTTTGCACCCTTAGAACCAGTTAAGGATAGAAACCCTGGAGATTGTTCTGGGTGGATCCATTACACAATAAAAGGGTTCTCTGTAGAACCTCTCATGGGTTAAACCATTCACAGATGGTTCTAGGTATAAACCTTTATGTTGGGTTCTATGTAGAACTCTTTAAAAGGGTTCCAAGAGCAACCTTTATAAAAGATTCTCCTCTGAGGACAAGCTGAAGAACCCTTTATGGTTCTAATTAGCACCTTTATTTCTAAGAGTGCACTAATGAAAACATTTCTAACATATTCTGACAATAAAACTCTGTAAATCTCACAACAGAACATTAATGTGTGTAGGGCTGCAACTGATGATTATTTTCATTATTGATTTATCTGTCAGTTATTTTCTTGATCAATCGATCAGTTGTTTGATCCAGAAAATGTCAGAAAACGGTGAGATTTGTTGTTCAGTTTACTGTCAGAGGGGGAGTAAAGAAACCAGAAAATATTCACATTTAAGAAGCTGAAATCAGAGAATTTTATTTAAATAGTTGATGATTAATTAAATAGTCGATTAATAATTGATTAATCTTTGCAGGTTCTAATTGTGTGTTAGCCTCTGCTGTTGCTCACTTGCCAAAAAACGACTTACTTCCGGTTTTAAAAACACCAGCATGCACCTTTAATCTCACCCGGTATCTTTACTTCAACTGCAGCTCCTGAGCTGCAAAGAGACATTTTGGACACCTCGTGACGTTCCGTCCCTGAGAGGTGGAACTGAGGCACAGCTGTCATTTTCTCACCAGATGTCACAACACAGCTAATAGTTAACGCCTGACCTCGTTCCACCTGTCGGACTGCCGCGTCTCAGGTAGAACATCACGAACACAAAGTGCCAACAGCAGCGGCAGCAGTGGAAACAGCGGGGGCTGATGGGAACTTTGACCCCAAGTGTGAAAACCAACTTTAGTCGTGTGGTTCAAAGTGTGAAAACGTCTCTGCAGACTGAGAGAGTGTGAGGTGACACACTTACACAGGTACAAGATCCTCTGACGTTCTCTTCAACAGAACAGAACAGAGCAGAACAGAACAGGGAGAAAAAGAACAGAACAGAGTAGAGCAAAGCAGAGTAGAACAGAACAGAACAGAGTAGAGCAGAACAGAGCAGAGAGAGACAGAACAGAGCAGAGCAGAACAGAACTGAGCAGAAAGAAACAGAACAGAGCAGAACAGAACTGAGCAGAAAGAAACAGAACAGAGCAGAGAGAGACAGAACAGAGCAGAGCAGAGCAGAACAGAGTAGAGCAGAACAGAGCAGAGAGAGACAGAACAGAGCAGAGCAGAACAGAACAGAGCAGAAAGAAACAGAACAGAGCAGAACAGAATGAGCAGAAAGAAACAGAACTGAGCAGAAAGAAACAGAACAGAGCAGAACAGAACAGAACAGAGTAGAGCAGAACAGAGCAGAAGAGACAGAACAGAGCAGAGCAGAACAGAACAGAGCAGAAAGAAACAGAACAGAGCAGAGCAGAACAGAACGAGCAGAAAGAAACAGAACAGAGCAGAACAGAACTGAGCAGAAAGAAACAGAACAGAACAGAGCAGAACAGAACAGAGTAGAGCAGAACAGAGCAGAGAGACAGAACAGAGCAGAGCAGAACAGAACAGAGCAGAAAGAAACAGAACAGAGCAGAGCAGAACAGAACAGAGCAGAGCAGAACAGAGCAGAGCAGAACAGAACTGAGCAGAAAGAAACAGAACAGAGCAGAGCAGAAACAGAACAGAGCAGAACAGAACAGAACAGAGCAGAAAGAAACAGAACAGAACAGAGCAGAACAGAACTGAGCAGAAAGAAACAGAACAGAACAGGACAGAACAGAGAGGAACAGAACAGAGCAGAGAGAACCAGAACAGAGCAGAATAGAACAGAGCAGAAAGAAACAGAACAGAACAGAACAGGACAGAACAGAGAGGAACAGAACAGAGCAGAGAGAACCAGAACAGAGCAGAATAGAACAGAGCAGAAAGAAACAGAACAGAACAGAGCAGAATAGAACAGAGTAGAGCAGAACAGAACAGAGTAGAGTAGAGCAGAATAGAGCAGAACACAATAGAATAGAACAGAGTAGAATACAGTAGAGCAGAGGAGAACAGAACAGAGTAGAGTAGAGGAAAATAGAGCAGAATAGAAGAGAACACACTCAGGAAAAAGTGCTAACTAGAACCATATGAATAGAACATACTCAGAAGGTTCTATGAGGAGCCCTTTTATATTCTGAGGTTTTTATCGAGAACACAATCACAGAAAAAAGTGCTAACTAGCACCATAGAAGGTTCTTTGACTTGTCCCCATAGTACAACCCCTTTTGTTTCCTAGTAGAACCTTTTATGAAGGTTCCACTTGGGACCCTCTCAGACAGTTCTACCTGGAAACCAACATTAACGGTCACACCTAGAACCATCTGTAAAAGGTTTTACCCAGAAACCCCTATGAGAAGTTCTACAGAGAACCCTTCTGGGGTGTAATGGTTCTACCCAGAGTCCTCTCAGCAGGTTCTATCCAGAACTGTTCTACCTTCTATGGGTGCTAATATGAATCCACACTGGAGGTTCTACTTCGAACCTTTTTTATCAACCGAGGGTTTTACCTAGAACACAATCAGGGGGTTCTACCACAAACCACAACCTTTTTGTATTCAAGAACCCACGAAGGGGGTTCTACTGAGAAACTTTTTAGATTCCAAGGGTTTTATCAAGAGCCCAGAAGGATTGCAGTTCAAAAGGGTAGTAGCTAGAACACATTCAGGGTTCTACGTGGAACCTTTTTACATTCTAAGGATTTTATCCGGAACACACTCAGGAGATTCTACAGGGAACCCTTCTGGGGTGTAATGGTTCTACCCAGAGTCATCTCAGCAGGTTCTATCCAGAACTGTTCTACCTTCTATGGGTGCTAATATGAATCCACACTGGAGGTTCTACTTCGAACCTTTTTTATCAACCGAGGGTTTTACCTAGAACACAATCAGGGGGTTCTACCACAAACCTTTTTGTATTCAAGAACCCACGAAGGGGGTTCTAGTGAGAAACTTTTTAGATTCCAAGGGTTTTATCAAGAGCCCAGAAGGATTGCAGTTCAAAAGGGTAGTAGCTAGAACACATTCAGGGTTCTACGTGGAACCTTTTTACATTCTAAGGATTTTATCCGGAACACACTCAGGAGAATCTACAGGGAACCTTTTTATATTTCAAGGGTTTCATCGAGAACCCACCAAATATTTTTACTGAAAACCTTTTTAGATTACAAAGGTTTTAGCTAGAACACACTCAGGGGGTTCTAACTGGAACCTTTTTAGATTCAAAGGGTTTTAGTTAGAAGCCACCCAGGGGGTTCTACAGAGAAACCTTCTACGGTACAAAGAACCCTTGACAAAAGGATTTCAATAATACTTGAAGGACAACTTTTTCCAAAAAAGGGTGCCCTGGATGAAAAAGGGTTCTTAATGTAGCCCTTAGTCTTACAACAAAAACATCCAGAACAGCATAAATAAGAGTAGAACAGAATAGAACACAAGAGAACAGAGACTGACCCTCCTTGAGGCTCTGGACCCAGAGAGTTCTGCTGTCGTGACTCGGAGCGAATATGTAGAGAATGTTGGAATCATAAATCACCTGGACACAAACAGAAGAAGTGAATTAGTTTCCATCCATCTATGACATGTTAAAGTAATACGTTCCCTCTGGTTCTGGTTCTGTCACTATTAATGAATACGTTTGTGTTTAAAGGGATAGTTCAGATTATTTGAAGTGTGGTTGTATGAGGTTCTTATCCATAGTCGGTGTATTACCTCGCCGTCTGACAGACCTTTCTAACAGGAAACAGCCAAATATTGCTCTCCCTCACTCAACCAAACTCCACGGGCAAAATCATTGATTTTACTTGGCAGAAGACAGGAGTTACCGGTCTACTGTTGCCTCAATCTGTTAACTTGTTTGTGCAGTTGTGTAACTTTGGTGAACCTGAACTAACCCTTTAAAACATAAGTCACAGATTCACACAAACAAACTAACTGATCAAGGCAGCAGTAGATCAGTAACTCCTGTGTTCTGTGAGGTAAAATTACTGATTTTGTCAATGTAGTTTGGTTAAGCAAGAGAGGGTGGTTTCCCATCGGAAAAAGCTGTCTGACAGCAAAGTAAAGCAGTGAAAATACTGTAAATATAGCGTACACTTAAACTGATATTGATTTGACCGTGTCCACAGCAGTACATAGCTTAGCTTCCTACGCTGTTACTCAACAACAATCAAATATCTTTCATCTTTCTCCAGGATGACTCACTGCAGTTTTAAGAGTAGAGACGGGGCGAAGGACGTTGTTGTCTTGATGTTGTCTCTGACTTTTGCCCTGCTCCAGATTATCAAAACCGCTTTAAAACTGAAAGTGAGTACACCTGAGAAGTCAGATAAAATCCACACAGCTGCGGTTCAAATCCACCTTCATTTTAACTGAGTGTGTCGAATCTGGACGTTTGTTGCTACCTTATGATTGCTCGAGTTTCTTGACCTGTCTGACTTTTATTTAGTGATTATTACTGATAAAAATAAAGGCCGCAACTACAGAAAAAAAAGAATTATCCTTTAAAGTAACACGTGGAACAGCTTTACATGCAAGAGAACCTGTGGTTGACTTCAGTATGTTTGTACCTGGAAGGGGTATTTGTTCTGGCAGGGGATGATTCCTCCTCCGTTCTTGACGATCTCCGCACATCTGATGCGGCTCAGCTCGATCGAGCCTCTCCTGAACTTCTTCTGTTGATGGAAACAACAAGTCAGCAGCAGCTTTTTATTTCTTTTTGCTGTTTTTGTAAATGCTGGTATCAACTACACACTGAGACATTTGACTCTGTGCTGATTTATCATTTTTAACTCTGCACTTTTGGTTCAAATGTACCAAATAAAATGGCCTGTGTAGAACTTCTTATCTTTTATAAAATGTAAATTGTGCAGAAATAATAAATAATCTTGACCTGAAACGTAAATAACAACAGTTAAAATAATAAAAATGACCTCAGCTCTTCCGTCATAGTACGTCAGCCTGCTCTTGGTGAGGACAAACAGTCTCTCCTTGTAGTTCAGAGGCGACGTCCTCTTCTTCTGCTGCGAACGCTTGATGAGCGTCTCCTCCAATACCAGCTCGGCACTCATCCTGGCCCCCGCCCACGGCCCCTCAGCCCATTGGTGGATGTCGTCAGAACGCGGCGGTTTGGAGCTGAGCTGAGGAGAGATGGACAGGTTTTAAGTTTAGACACATTTTACCTTCACGAGAACATTTCCCTTTTAACGTCTTTCAGAACTTTGTTTTGGTTTTCTGGTTCACAGCTTTATTGTTTTGGTTCTCAACGTTCTCACTGAAATTGTTTTCAGATATTTCCCTTAAAAACCCACCCAAGGGGTTCTACCAAGAACCTTTTCATATTTCAAGTGTTTTATCAAGAACTTGAGAAAGGGGCTCTGCCAAGAACCTTTTTATATTCCAAGGGTTTTTATCTCAAACACACTCAGGAGGTTCTACTGAGAACCTTTTTATATTCCAAGGGTTTATCTCAAACACATGCAGGGGATTCTACTGATAACTTTTTTATATTCTTAGGGTTTTATGTAGAATCTGTCCGGGGGAACTTTTTTTTATATTCCAAGCTCTTCAGGAAGAACACTTCTGGAACCCTTATCTCTAGTGTAGAAGAGAATACGATGGAATAGAACAGAATAGAACAAAACATCTTTGGATGAAAAGGGTTCTAAATGCAACCCTTGGTCTTGCAAAGAACCTTTGACAAACCCTTTCTTCAAGGGTTCCTCAAAAGCAAATGGCTCTGAGTACAACTTTAGCCCTTCAGGAAGAACCTTTATTTGTAATAGAATAGAATAAAATTGAATCCTAGAAATAAAATTGCCAACTAGAACCATAAAGTGTTCCTTGGCTTTAAGAAAGTTCCCTTAAAAAGCCACCCAGGGGGTTTTACAGAGAACTTGTTTACGTTCCAAGTGTTTTATCGAGAACCCACCAAGGGGGTTCTGCCAAGATCCCTTCCACGGTACAAAGAACACTTGACAAAAGAAGGCTCATTTCTTTGAGACACTGTTGACATTTGGTTCAGTTACTTTTGGTTTCTTATCTTTGACACCATAATATCGTTATTATTACTGTCACTCCTACGAGCTGCACCAAAGTGAAACAAACAAACTGAAAAGTGTCACATTTTTATGGGTGTTTTCCAGTTGACTCTTTATGACGTCATCAGACCAGGTGTCAAGTAAAGCATCTGGTCTCCTCCTGTCCCCATCTGCTCCCACGGCTCATTTTGTTCTGGTGATATCCTGTGAAACTTTCCTGTAATTGGTCTGAATGTCTGAACCATCCAAAAAATGTTTTCACACCGGAAACAAACCAAACCATGATTCGGTTTGATCTGGAACAAGACCACATGTTTTCGTTGGACAGAAGTCCCGCCTTTTGGACCTCCAGATCGAGGTTTCACATATGTAATTTTGGTCTGGATCAAACTGAAAACTCCGAAAGTTCGGACCAAACGAGGTAGGTGCAAAAAGTTGCTGGTTAGCTGGTTAGCATGCTAATACAGGATTGTCCTGTATTGAAAAACAAAATGCTCTGTCCCTTAATGAAACAATACAAGATATAACTTATCTCTTATTTTCTTGCACACCCTACTCTAATGTATATCACTGTGTTTTCACACATTTGATGTGGTGTGGGAAACAATAAATCCAGAACAGTTTCTTTAGACACAGCAGAGAAGTATTAAATCAGAATTACAGGCAAGTAGATGATCACTCAACATCATTGTTGCCCTGGTAACAGAGACTCAGACATGATTTTTTTTTTTTGTTTTTTTTTCTAGGCTGACAAGTGCCTTTAGCTCCAGTCCACCTGCAATAGAGGTTGTCCAAATACTGATTTAAATATCAGACAGACCACATGTAGATCAGTCCTGTCAGCGGGAATGAGTGCAAGACGTGAACAACTTAAAAGACGTGACAAGACGAAAACAACATAAAGATGTAACAGGATGAAAACAACTTTAAGGACATAAGACGAAAACAAAGTAAAAGACACAACAAGATGAAAACAACTTAAAAGACGTGACAAGATGAAAAAAGCGTAAGTTGTAACGAGACGAAAACAAATTTAAGGACATAACAAGACAAAAACAACTTAAAAGACGTAACAAGACAAAAACAACTTCAAAGACGTAACGAGACGAAAACAAAGTAAAAGACGCAACAAATCGAAAACAACTTCAAAGACGTGACAAGATGAAAACAGCATAAAAGACGTAACAAGACAAAAACAACTTCAAAGACGTAACAAGACAAAAACAACTTCAAAGACGTAACAAGACAAAAACAACTTCAAAGACGTGACAAGATGAAAAAAGCGTAAGTTGTAACGAGACGAAAATAAATTTAAGGACATAAGACAAAAACAACTTAAAAGACATAACAAGACAAAAACAACTTCAAAGACGTGACAAGATGAAAAAAGCGTAAGTTGTAACAAGACGAAAATGAATTTAAGGACATAACAAGACAAAAACAACTTAAAAGACGTAACAAGACAAAAACAACTTAAAAGACGTAACAAGACAAAAACAACTTAAAAGACGTAACAAGACAAAAACAGCGTAAAAGACGTAACAAGACAAAAACAACTTCAAAGACGTGACAAGATGAAAAAAGTGTAAGTTGTAACTAGACGAAAATAAATTTAAGGACATAACAAGACAAAAACAACTTAAAAGATGTAACAAGACAAAAACAACTTAAAAGACGTGACAAGATGAAAAAAGCGTAAAGACGCAACAAGACGAAAACAACGTAAAGACATAACAAGACGAAAACAACGTAAAGACGTAACAAGACGAAAACAACGTAAAAGACGTGACAAGATGAAAAAAGCGTAAGTTGTAACGAGACGAAAACAAATTTAAGGACATAACAAGACAAAAACAACTTAAAAGACGTAACAAGACAAAAACAACTTAAAAGACGTAACAAGACAAAAACAACTTCAAAGACGTAACAAGACAAAAACAACTTCAAAGACGTGACAAGATGAAAAAAGCGTAAGTTGTAACGAGACGAAAATAAATTTAAGGACATAAGACAAAAACAACTTAAAAGACGTAACAAGACAAAAACAACTTAAAAGACGTAACAAGACAAAAACAACTTAAAAGACGTGACAAGATGAAAAAAGCGTAAAGACGCAACAAGACGAAAACAACGTAAAGACATAACAAGACGAAAACAACGTAAAGACGTAACAAGACGAAAACAACGTAAAAGACGTGACAAGATGAAAAAAGCGTAAGTTGTAACGAGACGAAAACAAATTTAAGGACATAACAAGACAAAAACAACTTAAAAGACGTAACAAGACAAAAACAACTTAAAAGACGTAACAAGACAAAAACAACTTCAAAGACGTAACAAGACAAAAACAACTTCAAAAGACGTGACAAGATGAAAAAAGCGTAAAGACGCAACAAGACAAAAACAACTTAAAGACGTAACAAGATGAAACGAGAGGAAACTGGCAGAGGGAGACTCAATGGTGGAGAAAAGCTGAGGTTTAGTTAGTTTTGCACAGACTCAGTCAGTAGAAATGTCCTCCAGAGGACGACTTTTTTTCTTTCATACTTTGAGTTCATTTCAGCGCCTGTACATTTTCAAATTCTCTGCAGTAAACAAGCTGAATCAGTACTTGTTTCACAACTATCTGTACTTCTACTTGAGTAAAGAATGTGTGAACTTTGGCCACCTCTGTTCAGTACCTCGCACAGCCACACTTCCCATAATCAGGACTGTCCATTTAACGTCTCAGCCGCGTTTCCGACAGAACTTGAACGCAGCAGAAGGAAAATCGAAGAGCAGACGCGCACGGCTCTGTGCACCTGTTCACAGGTGGTTTATATTAGTTTCATTTCAGAGTAATTAATATTATACAAAAAACACGTTTAAACACCGAAACACAACCAGAGTACCAACAATACAGAGCCACACATTGTTTTTTATATTTGAACACACTTTTTGTTGTTTATTTCTCCTGCTGTGTCACTATGAGATATATTTGTCTAAGATATCTTAAATAATTCGTCCTTTGTATGAAGTTGTAACATTTTCACAGTCGTTTCTGACAGCGGACCTGCAGCTCTTTCTGGCGCTGTCAAGTCAAACTTGTTGCTCTGCGGTTTTCTCAGCTTGTCAGCCGCAGAATGAGACCGACACGAGTTTTGTGTCAGAGAACATGAAGAGTCAAAAACATTTTCCTCTTACCTTCAGTCCACGTTGTCCATGTTTTATTTCATTGGTGCGCGTTTGTTTCCCATGTCGCTGAGAAACAGAGGAGCGGGATTCAGGAAATGAAGAAGAAGGAGGGGGGCGGACACACACACACACACACACACACACACTAGTGCAGTGTACGAGGAAGTTCGTGTGTGTCAGAGAGAAAGAGGTCAGTGGTGTGTGAGATCATTTGACTACTCAAATCAGTCAGAAAGCAGAGTGGAAAAATATTGAAGTGTTTGAGCGGTTTTCTATTTTTGTGAGGACTGATTTGACTTTTTTTTTTTTTTAAGTTGAGGTCAGATTTAGAAAAGGTGGGAGATTTTTGCAAAAGAGGATATTTTTGGTAAATTTTGGGCAGTTTTGGAAAGTGAAGTTTTTGAGACAGAGGACAATTTTAGAAAGTAATGACGTGTTGGGGGGGCATTTTTGGTGGCGAGGACAGTTTGGGGGGTGAGGAGGGACGTAAGCGGTCATTTTGACCATGATAAATACCAGACCAAGTTTTTATTGCATTTTTTCTATTAGTTTATCTTTTATAAAATGAAATAACAGCAAATTATACATTTATCAATATGCAGCCATCACATGTAGGAGTATTTTTCTGTGGGATAATAACCATCAGTGATCCCATTCAAATGTTAGATTCATCTAGAATTACTCAGAGTGAGAAACAGTTAAATGTTCTGTAAAATTTTAAACATTTTAACATTAATAATAACAAATTTCCACCGAGAGCCATCACAAAAAAATAACCACAGCCTGCGGGAAAAGGCTGGAAACGAGGACCAAAAACTAAAACCAAAAAAATGTTGGAAACACTGCGATTTGTAATAAGTGAGGACATTTTGTTTCAACATTTGAATAATCGGCGCAAAAGTGACAAAAACTGGTACAACCGTCCCTGGTCTCCCCTACCTTATTTTTAATTGAGTCTAATTAATTAATTATTTGTATTTTAATGTCGGGAAATTGGAAAACGAGATCACTTGGTAAGTATTTTTGACAGAGACGAGGATAGTTGCTAAGAAACCAAGATGCATCTCCAACTGTGTAAAAAAGTAACCACATAACAGCAGCAATTTCTGTGGGGTCAGTATGACCCCCTGTGGCAGAAATAGGTAAAAACAGTCACATTTTCTTTGCCCATTGTATAATTTATATTTTAAAAAACTGCAATGAAAGCACAGACACTTTAAGGAAAAAAAACAGGTACCAGCAGTGTTGTATTTTTTTAATTCAACAAAGTTACTGTGCGTATAAATTTGACAGAAAAGATGTAGCAAGACGTAAAAGACATAACAAGACGAAAAATAAAGTAACACGACGAATAACGACTTGATAAGACTGAAAAATGATGTAACAAGGGGAAAAATATATAACAAGACGGAAACAACGTAAAAGACGTAACAAGGCAAAGAATAACGTAACAAGACGAATAATGAGTTGACAAGACCAAAAAAATCTGTAACAAGACGAAAAATATGTAACCAGATCATAACAACGTAAAAAAAAGACGTAACAAGACGAAAAACAATGTAACAAGACGAATAACGACTTGACAAGACCGACAAACAATGTAACAAGACGAAAAAGACGTAATAAGACAAAACGGAGCGGGAGACTCGACCACAGAGAAAAGGTGACATTCAGTTCGCTTTGCAGAGAAACAGTCCGTGGACATGTCCTTCAGAGGACGACTTTTTACTTTTATACTTTGAGGACATTTCACAGCCTGAACTTTTTCACTTTTACTGCAGTAAAGAAGGTGAATCAGTACTTTTACTTTTATTAGTAGAAGTATCTGTACTTCTATTTGAGTAAAGAACGTGGGGACTTTTGCCACCTCTGTTAGAAAGTGAGGAAGCTGCTGACATTTTTTGGAAAGTAAAGACTTTTTTGTATATTTGGAAATTTGGAAGTAGGTACTGGTTAAGGTTAGGGACTCCATTATTTTGTAGGGAAGTGATGATACCAACAATGTACAATAATAACATGATTAAAAAAAAAGTCCATGATGCAATATTTATCATATTAAAACACAAACCAAAAAAAATGTCAAGGGTCCTCACAAGTATGGAAGTGCAAACATTTGTGTGTGTGTGTGCGTGAGTGTGCAGTGAAACTGAAAGCTTTGTATGAAATGTGAGTTTAATCATAATCAGCTGACCTGTGATGAAACTTTTAAAATATTTCAGTCCAAATGTACAAACTTAACTAAACACTGTTGACAACCACTTTCTATGCTGTCACATCACTTATTTAATGCCACTTAGCAGCCAGTTTCAGTTCTATTCTTAGAAAAACTGCACACAGAGACTTGAAACTTCCTGTGGGGACTCGGTTCATCACATTCATGGCATCACTGATTATTATTAGAAGCAGCTGCAGTAAAATTAGTGGTGAAGGTATCATTAGTGAGCTGAGGGAAAATGATTGCTTTGAAAACTCTTGATGCGTTCAGACTCTCCATCATCTGAGGTTTGCTGAACAGCTGAGTCCAGACACGGAAGGAAGAACCAGTCAAAATGGCTGAGACGACGAGTTTCACCAGTAATAAAACATTTCTCTGACTTCCTGAAACACTGTCAGAACAATACTGTCCTAGCAATCATTTACCAGACCTCTGAAGGGTCATTTCAAGGGCCACTGGTTTCAGTATCAGTTTAAGTTTTTGCCATATTTAGAAAACCACCAGACTCCATTGACAAAATCAGTCATTTTAACTCGCAGAACACGAAAGTTGTTGGTCTACCACTGCCTCGACTGGTTAATTTGTTTGTCTTTTTGTGACTTTAGTGTTTTAAAAGGTTCAATCTGATTCACTGATGTCACAAAATAACACAAACAAACTAACAGATTGAGGAGGCGGTAATCCAGCAACTCCTTTGTCCTGTAAGGGAAAATTACGGTTTTTGTCAGTGGAGTCTGGTTGGTTTGACTTACATAATGTCAAAGTAAACTTCGAAGTACAAATACTTAGTTACTGTACTTTCTCAGGTATCTGTACTTTACTCCCTACATTACAACACAAATATCTGAATTTTCTACTCCTTACATTTTCAAAACAGGCTTGTTACTTTAGTTTTAATGCATTTGTGAGGAATTATTGTTTTTATTCAGCACAAAAACATCAACATTAAGAAAAAACAAAACACCACATATAAAACACAATCCATCACGGCAAACGTAACAAGATGAAAATGGTGTAAAACACAAAAAAAATATATAATACAAAAAACAAACAACTTAATAATAACAAGACAAGACAGCAAGATAAAAAAGACAAACAAGACAAATACTAAGTAATAAGATGCAAAAGACGTCAAAGATGGACCAAGTAAAACAAAAACGATGTAAAAGAGGTAACAAGACAAAAACAACATAAAAAGGCCAAAAATGTGTAACAAGATGAAAACGACATAACTGGACGAAAATGACATAACAAGACTAAAAAAAAAAGACATAACAAGACAAAAAAGACATAACAAGACAAAAAAGATGCAAAAGATGTAATAAGATGAAAACGGCATGAAAGACGTACAAAGTAAGACAAAAATGATGTGGACGGCCTAAAAGATGTAACAAGACAATAAAGATGCAAGAAGACAAAAAAGACAAAAAAGACATAAAAGACGTAAAAAGATGCAAAACATGCAAAAGACGTAAAAGACGTTAACGGGATGAAAACGATGTAAAAGACATAACAAGACAAAGACTACGTAACAAGACGTAACAAGATTTAAAAAAAAAGAAAAGATGCAAAAGACGTTACAGGAGAAAACAAACAAAGGAGACGCAACAAAATGAAAACGATGTAAAATATGCAGCAAGACAAAAACAACGTAACGAGACAGAAATGTCCTTCAGAGGACGACCTTTTTCTTTTATACTTTGAGTTCATTTCAGAGCCTGAACTTTTTCACTTTTACTCGAGTAAAGAAGTTGAATCAGTAGTTCAACTTTTACCAGAGTCTTTTTTTACACAAATATCTGAACTGGAGGAGGATGACGATGATGACGATGACGATGACGATGATGTGAGTCAAACCGCCCTCACAGCCTCTGATCACTGAAGGCGAGCAGCTTCACCACAGACCGTCTTCATAGGAAACGTATCAAAGTATTAACAGTCACTGTGGTTTGTTTTTTAATGTAGCGTATAAAAACATACAGAGACATCAGAGACATCAGAGACACACGAGTCGTCATCAGGACGTTCACATGATGTTTTATCTTATAAGACAACAGAGAGAAGTTTAGAAATTTGTTTTTATCACTAAATAAATTATAAAATATCGTCAACAGTCATAAAAAAGATTTATTTTTAATAATAATAATAATATGATCAAACTCCTCATAAAGATGAATCAGACTGTAAAGTTTGGCTTAAGAACCACTGAAGCTACTCAGAGTGCACACTTAGAAATAAAGGTGCTCACTAGAACCACAAAGGGTTCTCCCGCTTGTTCCTGCAGGAAAACCTGTTTTGGATCTTGGCAGAACCTTTCACAGAAGTTCCACTTTCAGAGAGTTCTACCTAGAACCCAACATAAAGGTTTGTACCTGGAACCATCTGTGATGGGTTTCATCCAGAACCCCCTATGAGAGATCCTACAGAGAACCCTTCTTTGATGTAATGGTTCCACCCAAACCTGTCTCTGGGGGTTCTATCCAGAACCTTTCCACCTTCTAGGGGTGCTAACACCAACCCACCCAAAGGGGATTCAACCGAAAACCTTTGTATATTCCAACTGTTTCATCGAGAACCCGGCCAGAGGGCTGTAGTTAGAACATTCCAAAGGTTTGATCTAGAACCCACTTATGGGGTTCAAATAGGAACCCTTTTACATTCCAAGGGTTTCACTGACAACCCACCCAGGGTGTTCTACTTGTAACCGTTTATATTCCAAGGGTCTCAACTAGAACCCACCCAGGCGGTTCTACCGAGAACCTTTTTACATTCCAACGGTTTCATCTACAACACACCCAGAAGTTCTCCCGAGAACCCTTTCATATTATGGTACAACCCCTTGACAAACCTTTGGTGAAAGAGTTTCAACAAGCCTTGAAGAACTTTCTTCCAAAAAAGGTTCTTAATGAAATTATTTGGCTTACAAAGACCCCTTGAGGAACCCTTTCTTTGAAAAGATGCAAATGGATCTGCACAAACCAGCCCTTCAGAAAGAACCCTTTTGGAACTCTTCCGTATGACAAAAAACTCATTTTGAAAAAACAAGCTTTAAGGATATTATTGTAGAAAACATATTTATTGAAAACTAGTATTTACAGATTTACATTAAATCCTGACCATCCTTCACCTTATAGACTACATCTCATATATCCTCATATTTTGGATCAGTCTGAAAGAAGACCTGTTATGGATCGGGATGTCATGATAGAAATTTTGTAGTGAAGTTCCACAATTCTCACACCCAATTCTGCACCATGGTAGAAACCAGACAGACACATTTGCAGAAAAAATAGTGTTTTGATGCCAAAACATGTAGTTCAACCAAAATGTGAATGCGTGCATGTGGATTAATAAAGAACACTACTGGGAAGCTACAGAATGATGGAAAAACCTAAAAAATCATGGAACTGCCCTTTAAGGCACATCTGAAACTGTCTTTGTGCCCAAATTCAGATACATGAAAGTCATATAAAAGACAGCGTGTCCACTGGTGTCCTCAGGTCTCTGATGGCTCGTGGGACTATGAGGATTCAGTAACGTTCGTCTTATTGACCTGTGACGACGACTTGGCGTTTCCGGACACTTTGTTCTTGGGTTTCGGTTTCCTCTTGGGCGCCGTTTGAGACGTGTTCATGTTTCTGGCTTCGGGCTGACTTGCCCACTTGCGCTGATAGTGGCAGAAGTAGCAGCTCTGGTAGACGACGAGGTACGGGCCGTGAGTGCGTTTGCTGCAGCGGCACTTCCTGTCGCACATCGGGCAGTTCTTCATCAGCTGCAGGATGGCCTCCTCGTCGACGATGTGGTGCCGAGTCGGTCTGTTACCGGGCGGAGAACAGAGGTGAGAGGAGATAATGAGGTGGAGACAAACATCAGTGTGACTGAAAAATCATACAGAACGTTACTGCAGACACCTGAGAACAAAAAGGTTCCGTTCTTCTAAAATTATGAGATAATTATTCATATTTAAAAAGTCTGCTTTTCTGAATTTGAGATAATTTTTCATGCAACAAAATTGTTTTTCTGAATTTATGAGCTAATTTTTCATGTAAAAAATTCTGTTTCTGAAAATCTGAAGATTTTTATGTTAAAAAAAAAACGTTTTTCTGATTTATGAGATAACTTTTTGTGTAAATTTTTTACTTATTTTCCTGAACTTGTACGATAATCTTTCCTGTATAAAAAAAAACTTTTCATGGGAAAAAAAAAAAAAATAAAAGTATTTCTGAATTTCTGAGAATTTTTCATGAACAAAAAAATGTATTTATGAGATAATTTTTCACATGAAAAAACTGCCTGTTTTTCTTTATTTCCGAGAATTTTCCATGAAAAAAAACTGTCAGTTTTTTGGAGTTTTAATAAATAATTTTCATGACAAAAAAACCCTCAATTTATAAGATTATTTTTCATGTTAACAATTCTGTTTTTCTGAATTTCTGAAAACAATTCAGATAAAAAAAAAGTCTGTTTTACTGAATTTATGAGAACTTTTCATGTACAAAAAATGTCAGTTTTTCTTAATTTATGGGCTAATTTTTAATGTAAAAATCATCTGGTTTTCTGAATTTATAATTAATTTTCATTTAAAAAAAAGTCTACTTCTGAATTGATGTAAAAAAAAAAAAAAAAGCTTTTCTGAATTCATGAAATATTTTTTCATGTTAAAAAAAAATTCTGCTCTGTTAGGCCTTGAGCAGGAAAAGAAAATCTCATAAATGCAGAATAACAACCACATTTTGTTTTTTATCTCATAAATTAATGTTTTTTGCTCATGTGAACACAGTAAACTGCAGGAAGTCTGACATATTTGAGCCACGTGGTTTATTTGTCACATGAAGGACATTATTTGTTGACTTACTTCTCCACGGTTACAGTCAACGTCTCCGGTGAATCTGCTTGATCATCTGTGAATTAATATCAGTATCGTCAGTCAAAACGCTCTGTTTGGTTGAAAGACAGAATATTTAAAGGGACAGTTCATATAATCTCCATCATGTGAGCCAAATATCACTCCCTCCAAAGCAAAACAGTCATTTTAACTCAAAGAACACGGCAGTTGTTGGTCTACAGCGATATTTGGCTTATAAAAGGCTGCCTGACAGTCGGGTGAAGCAGTAAAAATATTCTAATTACTGCTGCTAATCCTGTCCACAGAAGTACACTGTGTTAGAGCTGCAACGGTTCATCAAGTAGGCTAAACAATTACTAATAGACTAATAAATTAATCAACAACTATTCTGATATTCAATTAATTGTTTTGAGTCATCTTTTTAATTTAAAAAAGTAAAATTCTCTGATTTCAGCTTCTTAAATGTGAATAATTTCTGGTTTCTTCACTCCTCTCTGACAGTAAACTGAATATTTTTTGACTTGTGGACAAAACAAGACATTTCATCATGTTCTGACATGTTATGGACCAAACAAGCGATCAATTAATTGAGAAAATGATCAATGATGATTAATCAATAATGAAGATGATCAGGAAAGAGGAAAATGTAAGGACCTATTTTTTCAAGTGACAAGATCATGACAGGATTAATTATTAAATTAAGTGTTTTGAGGTAATCCAAAAGTAACCGAAAGTAATCAAGTTACATTACTTTAACATAGTGATACTTGGATTACATTACATTTTTTAACAGGTAATTAGTAACTATATCAAAATACATTTTTAAAGTAACTGTCCCAACCCTGTGTGGCTGCTTAAAGCACATATAAAGTCACTGATCGATCACATGTTCACCTGTAAACCACAACAAACTGACTCACCTGTGGTTCTGTCCTGGCTGTCTGATTTGTCCATTACTGCCTGAGTGTCCTGCAGCTGTCAAACAACACAGACACACACAGACACCTGAGTGTGCACAGTGACTTTCAGTATTCGCTCCGGTGGGTCCTGATGATGCACCATCGTTTTTTGTTCTAGACCAAATGAACCGAACTAGAGGTGAGTGAGAGACCCTGCAGGTGATTGTTAGCTCGCCTCAGAGCCCTCTGAACTACAGAGGGACAATAACACATAGACAAGACAATCCTGTGCTGCATCCATCAGTGCACATCACACATGACAGATGTGACGAGACAAAAACGACCAAAAGTGACGTAACAAGACAAAAAAAAAAGATGTAATGAGACAAAAAACTATGCAACAAGGAAAAAGAAATAACTAGAAAAAGACAAACCTAGAGGACAAAGACGTAACAAAACGAAAAAATGTAACAGGACGAAACAGACAGAATGAGACTCGACCACAGAGAAAAGGTGAGGTTAGGGTAGTTTTGCACAGAAGCAGAGCTCAAAGTAAAGTTTCAGTGTCTGTTTCTAGTCACGGTCCCGTCTTACCTGTGGACCAGCAGCAGGTCGTGTTTCTGCTCCACAGCTGGACACAGAAGACGTCCCGGCAGGCTGTTCTAAAGTCTACAACGACAGAGTGAATACACCAATGATTAAAAGCTGTTTTAGTTCATTTCTTTGGGACTGTGAACTTTATTCAAAATTAAACAACATGAACTGTGAACATGAACTAATTCATTTAAATCTCTGTTAACTGAACTCTGAGCGAGCTCTGTGTAAGTGTGGACAGGCACAAACAGGCGTGAGGAGTAACAGATTAAAAGTAAGTAATGAAAAGTAAAAGTAATCACATTACAGCTACATTTAGTAAAAACAGGGATTATTAGTAGCATTATAATTTTAAAACAAAGAACAACATCCTACCAGGCACAGTGCACACACAGTTACCAATTCATTATCATGGCCTCTAGCAGGGCTGGGTTACAAAAAAAGAGATTCATCGATTCAGAACAATTTTCCTTTGCGTGGTTGGATATCGACTCATAAAATCCCAAAATCGATCTTTTAATATCTGTTATTTCATCATCACAGCGGTCTGTGTCTTCTGGTCCGCATCGAAGCCAGAAATATAACAGACAGCAGAGCGACAGGAAGGAACGAAGCAAACAAGCGCGTACTTTCAAAATAAAACTTTTTTAAAAAGTCACAAAATTAACATGAACATTCACAACATAAAATAAAATATAAAACAAAATAAGGGTTAGGGGAAACACTTAATGTAACTGCTTTGGGGTCAAGTCTTAATGTAAACATTAATATTTTTAATAATACAGCATCAGTTCTCTGAGAATCTCTTTCATATCCAAGCAAGATTGGTACTGTAACTGAAATATCCCTAATCAAATCAATATCGATATCCAATCAAATCAGGACCTTGTGAATCAAATCAAATTGATTTGGGATATCTGAATCAATACTGTCCTGGGCCTCTGGTGAAAAAATTCACCACTTTTTCTTTTTAAATCAATCAATCAATCAATCAATCAATCAATCAATTGCACACAACAGAGGAACGAACAGCTGGACAAACTAATAAACAACGAACATGAAACACTTAGAGCTGCAATGATTAATCTACTATTAATTGACTACTGAATTAATTTGTATTTTTTAGAAAACTAATAAATCGTTTTTTTTATTTTTAAAAAAGTCTTAATTTTCTGGTTTCTTTTCTCCTCTCTGACAGTAAACTTAATATTTTTGAGTTGTGGACAAAACGAGACATTTGAGGACGTCATCTCGGACTTTTTCCATCATTTTCTTACAATTTTATGGACCAAACAACTGATTGTTAATTGAGAAAATGATCCACAGATTAATAAATAATGAAAATAATTGTTTAAAGAATAACTATTCTTTCTATTTCCCCATGTGTATGTGCGTGTATGATTGATAGGTACAACTCGTTTTAAAATTGGTTCAGTATTGAGGGAGGTATTATTATGAATTTCTACTGCTGAAAATGGGAAAATAATCGAATATTGTTTATATAACATTACCTTCACTGGTTTCTTAATCGTGGGACAGACGTTTTCTTGAGAAAGAAGTGTTTCGGGATTGGATGTTTTCTCTTCTTGGCCTGGCAGTAGTCATCTTGGGAAAAGTGTGCACTGCAGACCCGGTGGTCTGCGAGGCGCAGTGTCTGCACAGGAGTGTTAACATCCAGCTGCAGCACAATTAGCCACAACTTCAGCATCTCACAGTTCGACAGAGGCAGCCTATGAAAGCTGTACGGGGTGTTGCGCGACATCCTGTTCTTGCAGTTCGGATAAACACAAACACGAACCATTGTTTTCAATCGGATGAACTCTCAGCTGAACTCCGAGACAGCCAGCTCCTCTCTGACCGCCTCTCAGCATGGCTCTTCAGCATGGCTCTTCAGCATGGCTCCTCCGTTTTCTTCCGGCAACAAGCAAAGATCTCGCGAGATTTCGTCACACACAGCCCAGAGCAAGTGAAGGGTCAGAGACACGCTTTGCATGCTTGTTGACAGAGATTACACTGGCGATCTGATCTGGTCTGTGGTGAAAAAAAGTACTTTTTATGCACAAACTTTTACAGGACGCATTTGCCCTCATATCTACAGTTATAACTCGTTTCACAGCTGCCACCTCCCTCAATACTGAACCAATTTTAAAAGGAGTTGTACCTATCAATCATACACACACATACACATGGGGAAATAGGACCCAGGTTGAAAAATACCTAAGTTATCCTTAAGACTTGAAAAACGGGTCCAAACATATGGAACCACATGTTTGCACCTATTTTTCAAGTGACAATATTAATAAATCGATTAAACGTTTTGAGGTAATCCAGACGTAGAGTAATCAAGTTACTGAGCAGTGAGTAGTTGCAGTTTACCTGTGTCCGTCCCTCTAACAGACAGGGCACAGCAGAAGTCTTCAGCACCTTCTTGCTGATGCCTCCATCATCTCCGCCTGCATGTCCCTCACGTAATCCTCTGCTGTGAAATGTAAAGAGCACACCCGCAGACTGCCCACCGCGGACAGCGGCGTGTTCTCGTCATATTTACTGTTTTTGATCGCTCGGAGCCACTCTTTACACCGGTCACCGTCTGTCGGTAACCGGTGGTAGCTCACGGTGATTCCCTCCACTCTCTTCCTCCTGTAGTTGTCGCATCCAGGAACGATGCAGTAAGAAGGCATGTTTGGAGTCTATAACACTAATTAATTAATTAATTAATTAAAAGCAAATCGTGTTTTTTTTTTTTAATTTTCTGATCAAAGAGTGAAGTATTTTAGACACCTTTCTGATATTTTGCACACACAGCTGCGTTTGAAACACCCACCTCTACGACTTGGGTGGGTTTATGAAGGGATGTACCAAACTCTCGCGAGACTTGTGCGGGTTGTTTATATATTGTACAAACTAATTATGTTTTATAATGTGGCAAAGTTGTGGTCAAAAGTTGAGTTGGTTTAAGGACAGACAACACTTTGTTAGGGTTAGGGAAAGCTCATATTTTTTGGGTTTAAATGACCACTGTCGCGAGATCTTCAGCGGCTCTGGGGTTCGCGCCCGCAATGCCTTCTGGTTACTGTAGGCACTGTAGTCACAACTCCGTTAACGGGAGAGCTCGTCTTTCTCGATAGATATAACACACAATAAAGTATTTATGTCTTCACCTGACTTAAGTTACCATCAACACTTGCTTGGACATCAACATAAAATGAACGAAATTCCCATTTGAGGTTCGTAACTGTCATGTCTAGAGTACAACCCTAGATCCGCGAAACTCTCGCGAGATTTGTACGCGCCGTTTCATTACAGCTCGCTTTTTAAACATTTATTAATTGTTTTCTAATGGAACAACACTGTAGATTGAATCTAGATAGGTTTGGGGACAGAAGTCATTTGGTTACGGTGAAAGAAAGATCATGGTTTGCGGTAAAAAAGACAAGTCTCGCGAGATCTTTCACAGCCCCGAGGTTACCATCAAGACACGACTATTCCCAGTAGAAATGAGCTCAGAGTTTAGCTGACGTTTACGGTTACTACATAATACCGTAGCCACTAGCGCCTACCTCTTATCGCACGTCTGGTTTCGCGACTTTAGGACCAGCTGTGTGCTTTTAATCCGACCTGTAGAAATGTTCAAAGTCTGCCACTGTGTGTGCAGAGCACCTGAGCTGGCCGCAGCTTTGGCCTCGCGCTGTCGCACTATCAGAAAGACAGTGGATGCGAAGTGCGCGGCGAGTATCTCGTTATTTTATTTAATGCACTTCTTGCACACATGAATCGTGTTGTCGCGTTTGCACACAAGCGAAATCGAAAGTGAGCCGCATCACCACCGACAACAAACCGGTCTGCGCGCATGAATACAGCAGGCAGGTCCGGGTACTTCTTCTTCGTCGGGGGTTTTAACGGTAGCTGGCATCCTTCGTGCTGCAGTGCTGCCTCCGTCAGGTTTTACTCGTCTACCTCCACCACCCTGTTAAAGTCTTTTTTTTATCAGAAACGTAAAGATCACCTTTCTTTCCTCAGCTGTGCTCTCACACACCACCAAATCTTGCACACTGTTATCAGTGATGATAATGAACACTACATATCCACTGATACTGAAAATATTGCGCACAATAATGAACATAATATTGAAAAATGATCAGTTTCATTGTTCATATTAATGCTCTCTGTCCAGTGTGTCAGCTTTCCTTCCTGTAGAAGGGGGCGGAGTCATACAGTTTGATGACCTCAGGTAGAAAACACCTTGTATGTCCTGTTTGTGTTGAAGGTGATGTTGGGCAGTATCACGCAGTGTTGCTATGACAATCAGCCAGAATCCCACTTATGTTGAGGGAGTACAGTCTGCGGTGGGAAGTACCATTAGTTGCATCATGCAGTGGTACGGCTTTAATCTCGTTTTAATAACAGTTTTTCATCAAATAACAAAGAATAATGATGAGAACTGTTGGTTTAATGTTATAGAGTTCATGTTAGCTCTTTTTTTCAAACCCATCCTGGCTGATTCCCAGTTTCTTCTGCCGTAAAACCAACTAAATTTAAATCAAGAGTCATTTTTTTTTTGCGTTTTATGGGGGATGCTTTGTGTGAATGTGTGTGTGTGTTCTTCCTGCAGTTATTCACAAAGACGGAGGACGCTTTGTGGTTTTGTTCACGTCATTCTTTCACTTCCTCTCCATCTCTTCATCTTCTTCTGTCTGTAAACACTGAACGTACAAAAGAATAAGTGTTTTTAAATCAAACTTTCATCAAACTGTGGCTGCAGCAGACAAAAACAGAAACAATACATTAAATAAAATCTCTTTCTTCTTCTTCTTCTTTGTCCCCATGTCTTCTCTCTATTGTCTTCACCTTCTCTACTTCCTCCACCCACCTGCCTCTCTCTCTCTGTCTCTCTCTCTCTCTCCCCTTTGTCTCTCTTTGTCTTTACCTCTCTCTCCCTCCATCTCTGTCAAACAGCTATTTTGAGGCTTCCTCACCTGTGGCATCACATCACCCGTCGACACAACTGATCACAGAGAAATCATCGCTGACCTTCAAAAACACGAGCTGGAAGACGAAAAGCTGGAGCTGAAGAAGAGATAGAAGAAGAAGAGGAGGAGGAGGGAGAAAGAGAAGAAGAAGAGGAAGAAGAGACATAGAGGCAGTCAATCATGATTCACTCAAGTAAGTACCTGTACGACTGCATCTGTATCTGCAGATTTAATAAACTACAACTTACAGAAGGGAATTTAATAAACACAAAAAGTTCTGAGAAGAAACGTAACTTTAGGCCGTTCAAAACAGCAGCAGGACGCAGCAAACAAAACCTAAAAACACTCTCAACAAACCTGCAGAACCCACACGTTCAGCGAGATGACATGTTGAGCAGAGTGTGAGAAGTAACGTGAACTTCAGCTCAGTCGCCGTGTGAAAAGTTGGAATAAACTACAAAGAACTGACAGAATCAAAGGAGGAGATAAGTGTAGAACATTTAAAGTGAAAATGTGATAAAATGAGCAAAAAGATAAAAAAAGAAACAGTCCGTTTAAATGCCAACATATGTACAGGATACGTGAACAACAACTAGAGATCAGGGTTCCAAAAGGGTTCTTCTTGAAGGGCTGAGGTTCTACCCAGAAGCATTTGTTTCTCAAGAACCCTTATTTTGAAGAAAGAGTGTGCCAAGGGTTCTTTGCTAGACTAAAGGTTCCATTAAGAACCAAATTCATCCAAAGAATCGTTTTTGTAAGAAGCAGTTCTTCATGGCCTACTGGAATCTTTGAAGAACTCTTTTGTTAAGCGTTCTTTGTACCAAATAAAACCTTTTGAATATAAAATGGGCTTTGGTAGAACCCCCTGACCAGGTTGTAGATAAAACTGTTGAAATATAAAAAGGTTCTTCGTAAAACCCACTGAGTGGGTTCTAGATAAAACTGTTGGGATATAAAAAAAAGTTGTCAGTAGCAAGTAGTTGTCTTGCTCGCACCCAGAGGGAGGAAAGGTTCTGAATAGAAACCCAAGAGAGGGTTCTTGGTTGAACCATTACACCATAGAAGGGTTCTCTGTAGAACCTCTCCAAAGAGGTTCTTCATAGGCCTCGTTCCAGTAACAACCATTTTCATCCAAAGAACCCATTTTGGAAGAAATAGTTCTTCAAGGACTGTTGAAATTTTTCGGAAGAAAGCTTTTTTCAAGAGTTCTTTGTACCATAATATAAAGGGTTCTCAGTTGAACCCCCTGAATGGATTCTAGATAAAGCCCTTAGAATAGAAATAGATTCTTGGGAGAACCCTCAGAGTGGGCTCTAGATAAAACTCATGGAATATAAGACTGTTCTCGGTAGACGAATCCTGTTCAAGTTCTTGTTTGCACCAAGAAGGTGGAGGTTTTGAATAGAACCCCAAGAGAGGATTTTGGGTGGAACCATTACAACATAGAAGGGTTTTCTGTAGAACCTTTCCTTGGCGGTTCTGGGGAAACCTTTCACAGTGTAGACAGTCCATCAAGAACTGTTTTCATCCATTCATTCTGTAGAACCTCTCTAAGGTGTTTCTGGGTGAAACCTTTTACAGACTAAAGCGTTCCATTAAGAACCCGTTTTGGAAGAAAGAGTTCTTCAAGGACTGTTGAAATGTTTTAATGAACTCTTTTGTGAAGAGTTCTTTGTACCATAATATAAAAGAGTTCTCAGTAGAACCCCCTGGGTGGGTACTAGATTAAAAAAACCCTTGGAATATAAATAGGGTCTCAGTAGAAGAACTCTGAGTGGGTTCTGGTTGGCACCCAGAAGTTGGAAAGGTTCTGAATTAGGGTTCTGGGCGGAACCATTACACCATAGAGGGGTTCTCTATAGAACTTCTCCAAGCTGTCTCTGGGTGAAACTTTTCACAGGCTATGGGTTCTTTTCATCCAAAGAACCCTTTTTGGAAGAAACAGTTCTTCAAGGATTGCTGAAATCTCTTTTGTCAAGGGTTTTTTGTTCTTTCATACAAAATGGCTCTTAGTAGAACCCCCTGAGTGGGTTCTAAATAAAACCATTGAAATATAAAAGAAGTTCTCAGTAGAAGAGCCCTGGGTGGATTCTTGTTAGCACTCAGAAGGCTCTGGATAGAACCCCTAGGGAGGGTTCTGGGCAGAACCATTACGCTGTAGAAGAGTTCTCTGTAGAACCTTTCATAGTAGCTTCTTGGTGAAACCTGTCTCAGATGGTTCTAGTATAACCCTTTATGCTGGGTTCCAGGTAGAACTCTCCGAAAGGGTTCAAAGTGGATCCTTTATGAAAGGTTCTACCAGGAACTAAAAGAGTTCTCCTATGGAGACAATCTGAAGAACCCTTTGTGGTTCTAGTTAGCACCTTTATTTATAAAAGTATAGGAAAATCAGACCAATAAGAAACACAAAAGAGATGGTTTGTTTTGACTTCTTTCTTCTCTCTGCGTATAATTTTAATGTTGTTTGGTGCAGAGAGGCACAGACATCTGTCTGTCTGTCTGTCTGTCTGTCTGTCTGTCTCTTTGTTTATCTGTCTCTTTGTCTGTCTGTCTATCTGTCTGTCTGTCTGTGTCTTTGTCTGTCTGTCTATCTGTCTATCTGTCTGTCTGTGTCTTTGTTTATCTGTCTGACTGTCTGTCTGTCTCTTTGTCTATCTGTCTGTCTTTGTCTGTCTTCCTGTCTGCCTGTCTGTCTGTCTGTCTGTCTGTCTTTGTCTGTCTGTCTATCTGTCTATCTGTCTGTCTGTCTGTGTCTTTGTCTGTCTGCCTGTCTGTCTGCCTGTCTGTCTGTCTGTCTGTCTGTCTGTGTCTTTGTCTATCTGTCTATCTGTCTGTCTGTCTGTCTGTCTGTCTCTGTCAGCCCGTCTCTGTGCTTTTATCTGTTTGTTCCAGTTGGTGATGTACTTTTGTTTCTGTCGTGTTAAAATGTGATTGACTGTAATTGATTTGTTCTCACACTGGTCCTGAGGCAGAACAGGGTTAGAACGTGAGAACTAAGCGTCAGAACCAGCTGGGTGAGGGGACTCGTTTCTTTGCTCAGCTGGAGTTGGTGGTCACTGTTTCTTAGATGAAGCAGATATATTGATCGCTCTCTTTTGATCTCTGATGTACAGAGGGCATTGGCCTAATTCAGCTCTGCAGGCGTTGCTTGTGGTTTTTCTTTGTACCTGCAAGATGTTTTTGCAGAACTCTACATGCATATTTTCTGTTGGGTGTTTGTTTAATTGAGTCGAATTCTGGAATTTGAAAGTAAATTTGACTTTTTATAATAGAATGGCCTTCGTGCTCTCTCCCTCTCAGTTCATTTATTGCATGGGTTAAAATTTTCTAAATAATTATAATCTGTACAGTTGTCTAAATTATGTTTTCCTAATTTGAAGCTGTATGTGTTTCCCTGAGATCTGGATTTTTTTGAAAAATCAGTACTTTTGTCTTTTTCAAGTTTACTGCCAGGGCCCAGGTCTGACAGTTCTGCTCCAGGAGGTCCAGGTTCTGCTGTGAGCCCTGTTCTGTAGGAGACAGCAGAACCAGGTCATCTGCATAGAGCAGGAATTTGATCTCTGAGTCGTGTAGAGTGAGACCAGGTGCTGTTGACTTCTCCAGGATTGATATCAACTCATTAATATAGATGCTGAATAGAGTGAGACTCATACAACAGCCCTGTCTCACTCCACACTTCTGGGAGAAAAATTCTGTCCTGCAATACTGCACTTACATTGATTTAATTATGTCATGTTTTACCGCCTACACCAGATTCAATAACTTTGTATAATAGACCTTTGTGCCAAACAGAATCGAAAGCCTTTTTGAAATCTATGAAACAACAAGATTTTGTTCTTGTTTTGGTTGACATGTTTGTCGATCAAGGCGTGCAGGGTGTAAATATGATCAGAGGTGCGGTGTTCAATTTGACTTTTACTCAGGACATTGTGTTCAGTAAGGAAGTTTAGGAGTCTCGAATTTAAAATACTACAAAGAACCTTCTTCAGATCACTGCTATTCAGGTCGAATTTATCTCCGGATTTGAAAATTGGTGTTATGAGACCATGAGATGTCCAGATGTGAGGGAAGTAACCTACGCTCAGAATCAGATTAAAGAGTTTCAGGATTGCTTGTGTTTTTCAGCATCTCATTCATGATTCCATCAGGCTCGCTGACTTGTTTGGGTTTAACTGCACACAGTTTTTCTTTTAGTTCCTGCTCAGTAACGGGGGAGTTCAGGGGTTTCTGATTTCCCTTTGCTGCCAGTTCTAATTCATTTAATTTTATTGTTTGGTTTTGGGTTGAATTGTTAGTGTTTTGAGTGTTTTCCATCACACTGCCTGTCTCTCTCTCTGTCTGTGTGTGTGTGTGTGTGTGTGCAGAGCAACATCTCTGATCTGCTGAGTATATAGAAACAGTCTGTTGATGAAGTGAAGTTTCACTTCTGTTTCTCTCACGGGCACAAACGGACAGTTCCCCTGACAGGAAGTGTGAAGTGTCCTTTTGAAGTCAAACTGGCTCTTTCAGAAACCTTCATGTTTGTGTCTCTCATGTTCATGTCAAACATCCATTTTTCTTAAAAAAAAAAAATCAAAATCAAATACTTTTTCTCTGGTAGTACATACTGTAAATGTAACATGATGCATGCTGCATTTGATGTACTACTACTAAATCTTTTCCTGGTGTACTAAATAGTTTGGTAGAATAGGTCCTGGAACCCACCCTGTGAGTCTGCAGCCATGCTAGCAGCTCTGTGTGTCTTTTTTTCCCAGGATAGTGAGGTGATAGTGACTCTGACTCTGATTGGTTGGTACTTGTTTCCTTTGTAGCTAAAGTTGGCAGTTAGCTTGTGTAGCCATCAGTTTGTCTGTGTAGCTAACGTTAGAGGCTGGTATGTGTAGGTAACATTGGCGGGTGGTCTGTGTAGCTAACGACAGTGGTTGGTCTGTGTAGCTAAAGTTAGCAGTTGGTCTGTGTAGCTAAAGTTAGCAGTTGGTCTGGTAGCTAAAGTTAGCAGTTGGTCTGTGTAGCTAAAGTTGGCAGGTGGTCTGTGTAGCTAATGTCAGTGGTTGGTCTGTGTAGCTAAAGTTAGCAGTTGGCCTGTGTAGCTAAATTTAGCAGTTGGTCTGTGTAGCTAAAGTTAGCAGATGGTCTGTGTAGCTAAAGTTAGCGGTATGGTCTGTGTAGCTAAAGTTAGTAGTTGGTCTGTGTAGCTAAAGTTAGCGGATGGTCTGTGTAGCTAAAGTTAGTAGTTGGTCTGTGTAGCTAAAGTTAGCGGATGGTCTGTGTAGCTAAAGTTAGCAGTTGGTCTGTGTAGCTAAAGTTAGCGGATGGTCTGTGTAGCTAAAGTTAGCAGTTGGTCTGTGTAGCTAAAGTTAGCAGATGGTCTGTGTAGCTAAAGTTAGCGGATGGTCTGTGTAGCTAAAGTTAGCAGTTGGTCTGTGTAGCTAAAGTTAGCGGATGGTCTGTGTAGCTAAAGTTAGCGGATGGTCTGTGTAGCTAAAGTTAGCAGTTGGTCTGTGTAGCTAAAGTTAGCGGATGGTCTGTGTAGCTAAAGTTAGCGGATGGTCTGTGTAGCTAAAGTTAGCGGATGGTCTGTGTAGCTATTGTCAGTTGGAGTAAAAATGTAGTGAAGTACAATTCCAAAGTAGCATGAAATTTAAATGTTAAAGAAAAGTTGAAGTACCTTCAAATTATCTGAAGTAAATCTCATTTATCTCACTCCCGACTTCAACATGGAAATATTGTCAATTAGGGATGAATTTATAATTTTGTTGTCATTTATCCAAAAGCCAAAATCTTAAGCGTTCACTCTGACTGTAAGGAAGGAACTTGTCAGTTAGAAGAACTCCAGACGGAGTGCGTTGATGGGATGTCGGTTCACCACAAACCACCACAGAGTTCATGGCTCCTCATGGCATCGACTCGTCATGACGTGACGCTGACAGATCAGTCTGGAGAGGAGGGATGCTTTTATTTTGGTAGTCACCTTCAAATCACATGACAGCTGTTGGTTTGTAGGTGTGTGTGGTGTGTGTGTGTGTGTGTGTGTGTGTGTGTGTGTCGTGCTCGTTGACTCGCTCATCTTCAGCAGTCAAACTCAGACACATGAGGAGAAACAGGAAGACGCTGCGCACACACACACACACACATACGTATAATGTATAACATAAATGGTGAGAAAATGACCCACGCACAGCTGTGTGTGTGTCGCTCGCCCACAGAAACACACTTACAGAGAGACAAAGAGTGTGTTAGTTCTGTAGAAAAGGAAACTACACTTCCTGACAAAGACCTCCTACTCAAAACCACAAAGAGAGACAGACAGAGGGTTCAACTAAAACAAAAGTGAGACCCAGTGAGACCTTTATCAAGACACAGCAATCATAACGTGACATAGTGCTCAAATACAGCTTATAACCACAGCTGTGTTGAAGGTGTGTTTATTATAGTCAGACGCTCACTTATTTAAAATTCTCAAATAGTCAAGTCCTTGTAACACAAACCTCGTAATATCACTGAATAGAATATAAAATATAATAATAATGAATAACAAAATCATTTAAATGAAATATGATTAAAAACATATAAATTAAGAAAAGAAATTAATTAAAAATGAAAATAAAATAATGAAAGAAAGAAAGAAGGGGAAATATAAATATATAATAAAATTTAAAAAATAAAAATAATAAAAAAGTAAAATAATAATGATAAAATTAAAGAATTATAGCTGCTGCGCAGCAATGGTCGGGGCCGGGCAATTTTAGGCAAAATTAGGCAATTCTGAGCAACAAGCAGAGTGTAGGAAGATGAAAAAAAGGTGGCATTCTAATGTGCATTTTACATCAGTTGAGGCTTGAACTCACAATTTCTGGCACAAGAGACTCTGCATATTGACTGATAGCTAAGCCAAATAAACAGGGAAAAGAGACAAGGGATAACAGGGAAACATGTTGATAAAGAGTATTTGTCTCTTCCCAAAACTCCCTGAATCATAATTATTTTAACCTTAGTAGTCTCTAATCCACATAGCATGATACCTGAACATAAGGCTTTCACATTTGAAAGTCCATCCTGCCTTAGCTGAGGCTCAAACTCACGACTTCTGACACTGAAGGCCGCCTTTTATCTCACTGAGCTAATTGGCAAGTGACAGTTCATGTGTGGCTTCACAAATTGACTAAGCCAAGGATCAGGGTGCCAGGCAGCAGCCATCCATGCCATGGAAAAGCAAATTTCAAAGTGAAAGTTCCAAAGCTGTAGCACATATGGTTGATTTGTTGTGAATTTTCAAAGTTTTGAAATTTAGAGGTTTGCTGTAGCGCCACCATCAGGACTATTGTCTTGTGTTTCCAGTTGAGGACATCTGGCATGGGACTGGACCTTTGTGAAAAGCTTGGGTAGATTTCTCATATGGAAATGTTGTACAAGCTGAGGCTTGAACTCACAACCTTCAACACCAAAAACCATCCTCTATCTCACTGAGCTAACTGGCAAATGGAAACACCTCTTGTAGCTTCACAAATTGACTAAGCCAGTCACCTGTGTGCAAGACAGCAGCTGTTAGCGTGTAAAGGCAGATTTCAAATGGCTGTCAAAAATTCAGTTATTGAGACAAAAATCCCAAAATACACAAATTGCATCTAGACAGCATGGAGATGTTGGTCATTAGTTTTTAACAATGATTTATTGTCTCCAAAAGTGAAAAACTGATGTTTAAAAATGCCATTTTTGCATTGACTCCAATTGTTCGCATGAGAGGGAAATTCAAAATGCTGTAAAAAATTCAGTTTTTGAGATAAAATTCTGATATTTTCCAAACATCATCTACCATGACTCCAAAATTTTGTCATTTTTTTCATGAACATTGAAAATGTATTTAGCAAGAATTTGCAAGTATTGTGTTTATCAAACCATTTGTTAGTCAACATTTTGATCAGTGCTCAATTTTTGATAAATCAGAAATCTGTGTGGACGTTTGTGTAGGAAGTTGGAAGATGCTCTGTAGCAAGTTTGGTGCAATTGAGCAAAAATGTAGAGATAGGTTTAATAAGTTTTACAGTTTTTAAGTGATACTTCTATTGCAATAGTTAAATGTATTATTATACTGGTTTGATTTTGGTATAAACTGAGTAAAACTTTGAGTACATTTTCCTTGTTTGCCCTTCATCTAATTTCATCTCATTTATGATCCTCTCCAGGTTCGGAGGGGAATCATGTGATCGTGTGTCTGTTTGTGTGTATGTGACCAACAGCCTTTAGCTTGTCCGCAGCTAATCTCAAATACTACTGAACCGATCTGTCCGAGTTTTTTTGTGCACATTAATGACTGTGTGGTGAAGGACCTCTGCGATTCAGAATTCTTGAAAAACCTTTAAAAACATTATTTTGGCTCCACACCGGCATCCGTGGTCACAGACTTTATGTTTTCAGTCCATCACATCCTTGTGAACGACATGTCTCAAGAACACCTCGAGGGAGCTACTTCAAACTTGGTACACATGACCACTTGGACTCAAAGATAAACTGAACAGATTTTGGACAAAACAGCATTATAGTGAATTACTGTGGTGTTGCAGAGAAACTCTGGGCTACAGTTCTTATTATGATATAAGAAAACATGCTACAAACCCACACAAATGAAAAAAAAAACTGTGATTCAAAAATGTTAATTCCCGCTAATCATGAATCATTTCTCAATATCTGTCATAATAATCAGAACATGATTTTTTTTAACCATATTGTGCAGCTTTACTGGGTAGTTTCTATAATGAGTTATCATCATCATCATCATCATCATCATCATTCTTAGACAAACCTAAATTCTACATCAGGCATCATGTTGGAGTAAAGTGATTTGTAAAGCCAGTGTTTGTTTTTTTTCCCCACATAATTGTCTAAAATTAAAACATAAATAGGAACAATTGTCCACCTGCAACAATTAAAAGCTTGTGTAATTAAAAATTAAAGGTTTAGTTCACCATATTCCAAGCAGCTCCAAGACAAACCCGGAGTGGTAGAAGGCGATTAATAAGAATGAAATATGCAAATGTCTCTTTCAATCATGTTTCCGATTGTTTTTACATTTTTCTTATGAAACTGTTGAACAACAAGTGTAACTGCTGAATGTTGATCTATAGCAGGAAGACAGACGGGGTGTTAACGTGTTTTTTTTTATCACGACTTTTCTTCTTGTCTTTCAGATCACTCCATCCGCTCAGTCTTCTGCTGCTGCTGTGCCCTTCAGACCAGGTAGAAACTGTTGGTGTTTTAAAGGGTCTGACTTCAATGTGAAGAACAGTTCGATTTCTACGATGAAATTTTTAAAAACAGCAGTTCAGTTATTTAGTTTGTGGAAACTGGAGGCTCGTCCAGGATGAAAACCTGTTTGGTTCAACTCAAAGGCTTGTTGGTGTAACCCAGTCTTAGACTGGGTTACACCAACAAGCCTTTTTAAACCTAATTAAATTGTGGTTTAACTTTTAGTTAAAAGTTTTAACCTTTAAATTGGCATTGTAGCTCATTTATTTTTTAGCTAGCCAGAAAACAACTCTATTTTTTCACTTTTTAGTTATGTAGTGTTTTTTTTTTTTTTTTTTTTACTTTTTACCCAGTGAGCAAATAATGTATTTTTTTGTTAACATTTTTAGCTAGCGAGAAAACAACTTATCTTTTATTAACCTTTTAGCTACCTTGCAAACAATGTATCATTTTGTTAACTTTTTAGCGAGCTAGAAAAGAATCTAGCAATTTTTTTGTTAACTTTTTAGCTATGTAGCAAACTATGTAGCCTTTTGCTAATGTTTTTAGATAGCTAGAAAACAACTAATGTTTCTTTTAACCTTTTATCTATGTAGCAAACAATGTAGCTTTTTGTTAAGATACACAAGCAACTGAAACAGTTTTGCCCCATTCTACTATAAGTCCTGACAGCACTCCAGCAGCATTTAATTTTCATTTATTTATTTAAATTTGCGTTAGCTAGCATTTCCATACTAATTAAACTCTATTTAATTCTGGTTTCATCCATAAACTTAGATTTACTAAACTGAGATTTGTTTTTTAACCATGCAACAGAGCTCTGGATTTAATCTTTTTAAACCTAGAGTCTGATATGAACTAATCTTAGATTAAATTAACCTTTGTTGGTGCAACCCAGTTTTATTGTGGCATATGAGGAATTAGATTAAAGTGGGTAAGATTCTGGACTATCAAACGAGGTATAACATTTACATTTTCTCAGTTAAAAGGTATCTTAAGTATTTTTCAACCTGGACCCCTTTTTCCCATATTTAAGTGCCTACAGGATCAACAATTTTTGAAACTGGTCCAATATTGAGTAAAAATATATGCCAAAAAAACCTTTATTGATTGATTGTTTTCAGGGAGTTCAGCACCCGCATGGAGCTGGAGGGCAGCACCTCCCTGTGTTTCCAGAGCAGACGATACCCAGGACACGCCTGCCGGGTAAGACACAGTGTGTGTTAGTGTTTGTGTTTGAGTGTGTGTGCGTTTTATGTTTTCATATTTTAATTCAGCTGTGTCTCTCTCAGGTCGACAGGTCGAGGAGGAAACTCCCCCTCCCGCCTCCTGAGCATGAGGATGGTGAAGGTGTGGGGTTGCTAAGTGTCGTCGCCATGTACGACTTCACCGCCAAGGAGGAGACTGACCTTACACTCAAACAGGTACACACACACACACACACACACACATAGAAACACACACAGACAGCAGTAGATGTGTGATGATGCAGTGTGTGTTGTGTCCACAGGGAGAAGAGTACATCATCCTCCACAAACAGGACCAGCTGTGGTGGAGAGCGCAGGACAAGCACGGGTCAGTCCAATTATAAATATTTAATTTAAACAACACAAATCTATTGAAACGGTTTCTAAATAAAGTTTTAGTTTAGAATCATCAGGTTAAAATGTCAGTTTATGCAGTACTAAACTACTAACTAACTAAATACATTCCCTCAGTTCCCCTACGTTCCCAGGTTCATATGTTAACCAGACTTATCCACCTTATTCCTAGCCCCCATAATGCCTTCCGTGAATTATGGGCGCGACTTCCGGCGTGAACCGGAACCGGCACTTGTTTACATGCTAAAAGCAGTGCTAATCCTCTTTCTTCGAGCGTTAGGGACATAAAATATGTGGGAACATCACCTTTCACAGCTCAAACAGGACGATATAATCATACCTCTGCCTACTGCTATTGAGGGATGGGAGGACGACTTGAAAAAGTGGCCACAAATAACTTACACCAACATATTTAGCTACTTCATTCATTCAGTTGCTTCAGACGGTGAAGCCATGAAAAATCTGAAAAGCTCTGAGGCGTATCAGTATCTGCATAGTAATAAGGTCGGTCGCGTTTTGTTAAGAGAGGTGGGACACAATCTCATCTACCTTAAAGCAGATGTGGAGCCCAGCCAAAGCCTTAAAGTCCCACATCACCGAGCCTGGGTTTTAGTTTCAACGTCAGGTGAAATACAAACAGCAGGGTGTTCATGTGTTGCAGGACAAGGCAGATCTTGCAGCCACGCTGCTGCAATACTGTGGAAGGTAAATGTTGATTGTTCTGGTAGTTTTAATAATCATTGTCACAAGGCTGCCAACTTTTGCTAACACAAAAAGTGTTGTTAATAGTGAGAAAGCGACAGAGACACAGAGCATTCCTGTAAGCGATATTGTTTTTCCCCAGGACGGTAGGTGAAGGTCCCGCCTCACTCTGCCTCTGATTGGCTTACCCTGAATGATATTTTTACCCTAACCCTAACCAGTCCCATTCATCATGCTTAAACCTAACCGCCAATCAGAGGCAGAGTGAGGCGGGACCTTCACCTTCCGTCCTGGGAAAAACAATATCGCTTCCCGTAACCATAGTAACTCCCTGACGCTCCTGCCTGTGTGCGCACTGGCATGAGAGGAGAGGAAGAGACGCGGACTGAGATTACTCAGTCAGAGCAGCATGCATGGGAATAAGTTACAATATAATAGAATTATGTATTTTTCTCGCTTTCCCCCTGATGGCCGTTGGTTTTTTGTCGACAAAGTGAAATGAACACACATACAGTGTTTTGGGTGGTCTCTTCGAGTTCAAATTTTTCAGCCACAGTTTTTTCAGATTCCTCATCTGTAGGTAGGCGATGAAAGCTGTACCGCTTGTCACATGAACACTCTCGTTTTGTTTTGTGTACATGCTCAACACACTGTTACTGAAGCCACAAATTTAGCTTCGTCTGGTTGTTAGTACAGCCACGAACAGCGCAACAAGTACCCGAGCTCCGCAAGGACATTTTACTAAACGATACAGTGGTGTCTGTCAGACAACAAAATTAACACAATAGCAACAACAATTAACAACAAATTACTTTCAAATAAAGCGCCGTCCACGCTCAGCTACCATGGTTAGCTAATGGCTTACTGCTACTTCCGGTGTCTCACAAGAAGTTACACCCATAATCATTTCTACAGTAGCGCCCCCAGGAATAAGGTGGATATGGCACATAAGAGGAACATGGCATAGGGTACGATGTTCCTCGGATCCTATGTTCCCAGGGTCCTAAATTCCCAAGGCCCTATGTTCTCAGGGTCCTATGTTCCCAGGATCCTATGTTCCCAAATCCTCTGTCCCTAACCCCAGGGTCCTATGTTCTAAGGTCCTATATGCCACAGATCCTATATACCCAAGGTCATAACTTCCCAGGGTCCTATGTTCCCAAGGTTCTAAGATCCCAAGGTCCTATGTTCCCAGGGTCTTATGTTTTAGGGTCCTATGTGCCCAAGATTCTATGTACCCAAGGTAGTTCCCAAGGTCCTGTGTTCCCAGGGTCCCAAGTTCCTAAGGTCCTATGGTCCCAGGGTCCTAAGTACCCAAACTCCTATGTTGCCAGTGTCCCAAGTTCCTAAGGTCCTATGTTCCCAGGGTCCTAGATACTCAAGTTCATTTGTTCCCAGGGTCCTAAGTTCCCCAGTTCGAGATATGTGCTCTCAGAGGGTTCTATGCTCCCAGGATCTTAAGTTCCCAAGGTCATGTGTTCATAGGGTCATATGCATTCAGGATCCTACGTTCCCCAGCACTATATAGCACATAATGGGTTAGGGATTAACATAGAACATGGGTCCCTGGGAACACAGATACACTCCCCTTGTGTTAAGTGCTAATTAGCCAATGTTAGCATGCTAACATTAACATTTACCTCTAGGTGGGTGTAATTCTTTTGTTTGCCTAGTTAACATGAAGTCTTGTTCCACCAGTATTTGCAGATTAACATGGTTACATTAACACCAGCACAGCAGAGGCTACGTACAGCAGAGGCTGACACAGCTTGTGTTTGTGATGATCATGGAAGTTATGCTGTTATTAACAATAAGAAATTTTGTAATATCTTCTTTTTTCACTCGCCTCCACACCGCGAGCCTTGTTGACCAGTGATCTGGTGATCTGCTTTACCTGCTTTTGGGAAGTCTGACCCTGTTATGTTCCTCTGTGATGAGTCGCCAAATTTGTGTTTTGAAAAATGAATCAGGGGTAATAATGTGTATCCTCAATGCATGTATCCTTTATGAGCTTTGATACTGACTTTTTACTGTCAAACCTCTTCAAGTTTGAAATGTTGTACACTGGCCGCTGTAAGACTTCGCTGATTGCTCGTGTTGCTTTTCTCTTTGTTTCTCTCAGGAATAAAGGCTTCATTCCCAGTAACTACGTGACAGAGAAAAACAGAATTGAGGCAAACTCGTGAGTCTTGCACTGCAGTTCGTTTGTTTGTTTTTCCAAATGATCATTCTATAAAACCGGACATTTAATTATTCAACATTTTGCTTCATTCTTTTTTTATGGTAAAAGGCAACTACTAAACCATCAGTTGTGTTTTCCTTTTCCTCCCTGGAGGTGGTACTGCAAGAACATCACGAGAACAGAGGCTGAACAGCTGCTGAGGCAGGAGGTATCATCTTTCTCTGGTTCAATATCTGTCTGTTTATGCATCTGTTTAAATACACATGTAGGGGCGTTGCTATCTGAAAGAAACAGTGATGCACACCTCTTCATATTTACTGTAAGTAGAGCTGAATCAATTAATCAGTAAGTTGATCTACAGCAAACTAAGATGCCAAACATTTCATAATTCCAGCAACTCAGATGTGATGATTCACTGCTTTTCTTTGTCTTATGTGGTAAGAAGCTGAATATTTTACAGATTTGAACTGTTAGACAAAACAAGAAATATAAAAACATCACCTTTGCACTGGAAATTTGTGGGAATTTTTCTTTTAGGGATGCCCAGATCAACTGGCTGTTAATATACCCCTGTACCTGATAAACAGCATGTGTTAGCTGTGTTAGCTGTGTTAGCGAGGCAGCTAGCCAGCCATAGTTTGTCATTACAGTAACGTAGCAGAAGTACAAAGCCTTGTTTTGATCCACTCACTGTTGCCCCGTTAAAGTTCCTGCATTCATGCAGTTAATACAAACACTTCCTGTATCTGTTTCAAATTAAAAGTATAGTGTTTATTTCTGAACTAGACTTTTATTGTGAAACATTTACAGCAAAATGTTGTGGAAAACTCTCATTTATGGGCTCTTATCTTCTACTCGGCTGAATCATCAGCGACATCTAGTGGTAAATCTTGCCAGATCATATCACAAAATGAAAAAAAAAAAAGATCGGTATCAGCCAATATGCCTTATAGACAATTGATATAGGCAACAAAAAATGTGATCAGAACATTCCTGTTTTTCACATATTTTCTGGCATTTTATAGACTGAACTAAAAATCTATTAATGAAAAATTAAGGGATAGATTCAGAATGATCAGAATGAAAATAACCGTTAAATAACCGTTAATGTATTTCTTTTTTTTTTCCAGGACAAAGAGGGCGGTTTCGTGGTGCGAGAGTCCAGTCAGAAGGGAGTCTACACCGTCTCTGTGTATACCAAAACATTAAGGTGATTAACATCTCAGCTAAGAAAAACACACCACAAATTCACATATATGTTAAACTGTCACCTGTAAACTGAACTTTTAACTTTTATGTTTTTGTGCGTGTGTCTGCAGCACTAACGGGGATATTAGACATTACCAGATCAAAATAAATGACACCGGACAGTTCTTCTTGGCTGAAAAACACACCTTCAGCACCATACCTGACGTCATACACTACCACGAACACAATGCAGCAGGTACATAACTCACACTCTTGGTGTGTCGCCACAATCGAGACAAAATGGCTACATATAACGCTTCATTTGACATGGTTTGTCGTGTGTGTTTAGGTCTCGTGACCAGGTTGCGGTATGCAGTGGGGCCAATGGGGAGGTGTGTACCTGCAACATCAGGATTCAGCTCAGGTGAATAAATAAAGACACACAAACACACAGATACTTCACTTAAAGCTGCTCTTTGGATCATTTCACATTAATATAAATAAATAAAATTTGAGCTAGGTGAAACATATGTTTATATTAAGTTATATTCTTTTCTCATGGCACAACTGCAAACAAAGTTAATAATTCACCTTCTTAGTTTATTGCGGTGTTTAAAACTGGAGATTGGTTTAAAGTGTCTTTCCATGCAGATGATCTTGTGCTTTATATCTCATATGTGGTTCTTTCCTCTCTTTTTGGTCTGGGTTTGCAATGTAGTACATAAAACATTAACATATTTGCAATGTTATTTTCAGTAATTACAAGCTAAAAGTATAGTGAGAGTAACCAACCTTTTAGCGGTTACAGAAATAAGTGTAACAACAATACTGGCAATATATCTACACAAGCAGGTTTATGAAGTCTCCAGGCAAATATCTTCACTTTTTCTGTCCTCTATTCCCGTGATGAAAACTTATCCCCCTCCTGTGGTTGTGGCTCTTCTTTTTTTGTTGTTGTTGTTGTTGTTTCTCTAAGTCATTTTCATATCAAGACATTTCTCATTCAAACATTTCTTTGTTTTAGCAGGTCTTCTAATTTCACTGTTTATGCTGCTAAAATGACAGATTTTTCTTTATGGATCTCTGAAGCAGGACGTCAAACTTGAAACTCATGAAGTTTTTCTTTTTTCTCTCTGATGCTTTTTTTCATGAATAAACATTTCCTGACATATGGGGCAGGAAGCACAGCCACATACGGTATTACTGGGGCGTTAATCATACCAATTTACAAGTGTCATGCACGTGCACTCAAATACACAGGTGGATAATTTACAGTTATCTGAAGTTATGAACATTTGTTGAATCTGACATGGTTTGTTCATATGAGCCCTTTGTACAAAAGAGCAAGAGAAATTTAAGATATGAATATGGAAATGTTGCATGAGGCCCCCTGTTTGTCCTTTTCAGGGGAGCCGAGCCCCCCTTAGCTCCCCCATAATTCAAACTATGCTGCTGAGCTAACTTGTGTTTCTCTTTCTTCTTTTTATACTATCTCCTTCCTCTTTTCTGTCTATTCACCTTTCTTCTTTTCTTCCTCCTCTCCGCCTCACTTTATTTCCCTCCCTGCAGAGAAGTGGGAGATCAACCCCAGTGAGCTGACCTTCATGAAGGAGCTGGGCAGCGGTCAGTTCGGCCTGGTGAGGCTCGGCAAGTGGAGGGCTCAGCAGAGAGTCGCCATCAAGGCCATCAGAGAGGGAGCCATGTACGAGGAGGACTTCATCGAGGAGGCCAAGGTCATGATGTAAGAAGGGGGAGAGGATTCTTGAGTTTTGACTACTTCTTTGTTGTCAAGTTGAGGAAGTGAAACTGTGTGTGCTTGTTGTGTCTCCCAGGAGGCTGTGCCACCCGAAGCTGGTGCAGCTGTATGGTGTCTGCCTGCAGCAGCGCCCCCTGCTGATCGTGGCCGAGTTCATGGAGAACGGCTGCCTGCTGAACTTCCTGCGGCAGAGGGGGAACACACTGAAGGAGGCGTGGCTTCTGTCCATGTGTCAGGACATCTGTGAGGGGATGGAGTACCTGGAGTCACATAGTTTCATCCACAGAGACCTGGTGAGTCATCGTGTGTGGTTTGTTGTGCAAAACATCCCTGTTTTTAGATTTGTGATGATGCATTTTCCTGCTAATCCAAGAGGGATTTTAAAGAGGTCCTTAGCTGAAGAGGTTGAAGAATTTCCTCTTTAACTAATGGTTCAGTTTATGAGACACATACATGGTTTGAAAGAACAATATTTGCCTCTGAGATGTAGATTAATCGAATTATTAAGTTACATAAAATGGAAATACACAGGTAAAGTACAAGTTACTTGAATTTATATTTAAGATCAGTACTTGTACTGAGTAAATATGCTTAGGTACGTTTCACAGCTGCAAATAATAAATTGCATTTGGTCAAGGTTGAGCTAATTTTATTGAATTTATATATTATTAGTTTGTATCATCTGTATTGTTGTATTATATTGTATAAGATCATCATATGTTTTATGTGTAAAAAGCCAAACCTCAGTAACAACATGAATCTGACTTTTTGACATTTTATCTCAGTATAAAACATTGTATTAATTTGGGAGGAGGGAGCTAGCATGTAAGTACCATATAAGTAATAGCTCATTGAAAATAATTTCTAAATCTTAAACAATAATGGAGAAAAAAGTAACATCAGATAATGTATAATAATGTATTCCTGCTAAAAGCTAACAAACATAGCTCAGTGGCAGTAAAAAAGTAGCAGTCAGAGATTACTGATGTAATTAAGTATACTTAAGTACTCGAGGAAATGTAAACCAAACTCCAATTATTGCACTCAGGCTAGTTAAAGTTAGCTTGTAGCCTTAGCTAAAGCAAATTTACCAACTTTTTTTCATGTGTACTGGGACTTTGATGCTCCAGCATCCTAAGAATTCAGCTTGTTGCACCAGATTAATAATAGATAATAGCTTAAACTTAAGATAGCTTAAGATAAATCTTAAACCATATGAAGAAAAAAGTAGCACCAGATAATGCAGTCCTGCTAAGAGCTACCTAGCCTAGCTTAGCAGAGTGACCTCCTATGCAGACAGTCTAGTGGAATTTACATGATTTGTTTTGTTGTGTGTGATATGTGTTTAAAGATTATTTATACATTTATTAATTAGTTTTTCCTCAAATAAAAAAGTAGTCAAATAAAAAGCCGGGTCTCGAATAATGGCCTGGGAAAAAATACGGTTGGATAAACTCCCAAAAAGATGTATATTTCTTTTAATTTAATAAATTCAGCAATATAATCATGCTTTTTTCAACACTGCAGGTGTATGTGTGTTAATGTCTCTGCCAAAATGTGATTTGTAGTTACATAAAAGTGACTACAAATTTGCATTTTAAGTGCCACATGCTTGCAGGTCAATTCGTTTTTCACAATAAGTTCCACCAAATATTTCACAATAAAAGCCTTAATGATCATAAATAAAGGGTTTCTGTCCCCTGAAAAGCTAGAGAGCTTTTAAATTGAAATGTACACAGGAAGTGTTGAGTTTTTAATAAAAACATAATGCAGTAACTTTAATGGGGCAAACAGGAGTGGATCAAAACAATGCTTTGAACTAAAAATGATGAAATATAATCAAACAGAGGGAATTAGAAATAAAGAGGGAAAAGGCCTGTCTCTAATACAAGCCTGCTTCAAATAAAGGCCTGTTACTTTCTGCAGTTGAGGTAAATAAAGGCCGGGTTACATTACACCTCTGACACTCTTCTCACATAGGAGCCTTGTAGGAGAAATGGCTCTGGTGCATATTTGTCTGAGGTTTCTGGTTATTTTTCTGTCATCCAGGCTGCCAGGAACTGTCTGGTTAGCGAGCACAACGTGGTGAAGGTCAGCGACTTTGGAATGACCAGGTATGTGACACTTTATTTCAAGTTTCAAAGGAAATGTTTGACATTTTGGGAAGTGTGCTCTCTGCTTTCTAGCTAAGATTAGTCTCATATCTGTCCGGTAAAGCTTAATGCTAAGCTAAGTTCAGCTAACTGGCTGCTGGCCTTATATTTAATGGGGTTATGAGACTGGTTTTGATCTTCTTAAATAAAAACTGTCAGGGAGTGATTAAACACATTTACTAACACCTCAAACTATTCCTTTGAGTTAGCTAAACTACTGTTGCTCATAAATTAAAATTTTAAACCGTGTGTTGTGTGTTTTAACAGTTCTGTTCCTCTGACTCTATGCTGATGTTTTCAGGTACGTTCTAGACAACCAGTACACCAGTTCTAGTGGTGCCAAGTTCCCCGTGAAGTGGTCTCCTCCTGAAGTTCTCCACTTCAGTAAATACAGCAGCAAGTCTGATGTCTGGTCCTTCGGTGAGGAACCACAGACTCACATCACCATCCTCTCACTCTTATCAGTACTGAAAGTAGTAGAAATACTAACAAGTAATAGTTGTAGTTAGTATAACTACTTTGTTATGTGAAGCTGCTGTAACAGATACTGATATGTGATATTTTTCAAACTTTATCATCATTAATTAAATTTAGTAAACGTCCATGATTAGTGAAAACAATCTGAAATGTGGACTCGTCAGACCACAGCACACTTTTCCACTTTGCGTCAGTCCATCTCAGATGAGCTCGGGCCCAGAGAAGTCTGCAGTGTTTCTGGATGTTGTTGATAATGTCTTTCTCTTTGCATGGTAGAGTCTTAACTTACATTTGTAGATACGCTTTACACAACATCCAGACTATTTTGGAATTGGGTTTTCTTACTGTTTTTCTAAACAAAGGTGTATATTTCTCAAATTAAAATAAAATATATCACATAGAAGTCGTAGTAACGGCAGTGGTGGTAATACTGTGTGTGTGCGTTTGTTTGTGTGTGTGTGTGTGTGTGCAGGTGTGGTGATGTGGGAGATCTACTCGCAGGGTCGGACTCCGTTTGAAAACTGCAGCAACTTGGACGTGGTTACTGACATCACCAGAGGAGTCCGGCTGTACCGACCGCACCGTGCCTCGCAGCCGCTCTACGCCATCATGTACCGCTGCTGGCACGAGGTACTCAATGAACCAATCACTCACTCATTCATTCATTCATTCATTCATTAGTGTTTTTGTTTCAGCAGTAAAATATCAAGCATGTAACAAATACAGAATGTTCCTGTTACACTTTATATTGAGAGAAAATAAAAAGTTTAGACGTTTTTAATGCTGATAAACTCTTCTGTTCTTCTTCTCATCTGCTCCTCATCGTCTTCTTCTTCGGTGGTGGTGCTGCTGTAGAGGGCTCATGGTCGGCCGAATTTCTCAGAGCTGCTGGAGGAGATCAGAAAACTGGCAGAAAATCCAGATTAACACACACACACACAGACACATACACACACAACAATATATATATTATATTGCTGATGTTCAAACTGTTTTTTACCGTTCTCATGGATGTACACAACTGTATTTTGTGATTGTAAATAACTATTTTTTCATTAAAATCTTTTCACGGATGCTTTTCTTCCTTAAGTGATGTTTTTATGGTTTCACTTTTAATCTGTTGTGTGATTTTTAACTTCAGACGAACACATATAACCAAAGATTACAGGTAAAGATGTAAAAATTTCAAAGATCACGTGCTTAATGTACACACACTGATCTTCATATGTGAACTTCTACTTTTCAAATAACATCCAGTTGCAAATTTGTGTCTTTGCTTTGCCTGTGAAATTAATATTTCACAGTTGAAATAGAACAAGGGACTGTTTGTTAGTTTGTTAACTAAATAAATTAATATGCCATTAAATGGACCAAAGATTATATTAAAAAATAAATGGATGCATAGTATAAAAGTACAAAATTAAAAAGTTGTCTTCGAAGGACATTTCCTCTGACTGTTTCTATGTAAAGTTAACTGAAGTTCACCTTTTCTCCGTGGACAAGTGTCCCTCTCTGTCCGTTTCACCTTGTTACATCTTTTACATTGTTTTTGTCTTGTAACGTCTTTTTTTTGGTCTTGTTTCGTCTTTTATGTTGTTTTTGTCTTATTATGTATTTCACATTATTTTCTGTCCTGTTACACTGTTTTTGTCTTGTTACGTGTTTTACTTTTATTGTTTTTTGTCTCTTATATAATTTTCGTTGTATGTCTTTTATCTTGTTATGCCTTGTTACATTGTTTTTGTTTTATTATGTCTTTTAAGTTGTTTTTGTCTTTTTACGTCTTTTTTTGTCTTGATACATCTTAACACACTGTTTGTCTTATGACATCTTTTACGTTGTTTTCATCTTGTTACATCTTTAATTTTCATCTTACTTCTTTTACATTGATTTTGTCTTTTATGCCATTTTCGTCTTATGTCTTTCACATAGTTTTGTCATGATTTTTTTTTTTTGTCTTTTTATGCCTTGTTATGTTGTTTTTGTCTTATTACATCTTATATGTTGTTTTTGTCTTGTTTCGTCTGTTGTCTGTGATATGTATTGATAGACACACGAAAGAATCTTCTTTTCTGTGTTATTGTCCATTTAATTTGACATCAGTCTTGATGTTGGAAAACTGGGGTGGAATGATACAAAATAAAATTGATGAATATTTATCCTCAAATGCATTAAAACTAAAGTAATGAGCCCGTTTTAAAAATGGAGGGAGTACAAAGTACAGATATTTGTGTTAAATTGTAGGTAGTAGAGGTTACATACAGTAAAGCATTTGTATCAGTCGACTCGGTGTTGTGGGAGGACTCAAATGTCTGGACCCAAACAATCTAAAATGGGGACTTAAACTGTACAATGAAGAGCTGTGCAGTGAACTGAAGTGACAGCAGGAGGTGACAGAGCTTCTGTTTTACCTTCCAGAAAGGAGCTGTGAAGAGTCAGAGCCTCCCACTGATCATCACAACAATACTGGATCTGCACAACTCTGATCACAGCTGCAAAAAGCCTGCATGCAGAAACATGTAGCTCAGTTCCTGTGTAGTAATTATCATTATGCACACAAACAAAATTTGACATATCTTGATTTAATTCTTCTTTGTTGGTTTTTAAGGTCTGTTTGAGTCAGGCCCTACAACAATAGAGAGGTTATATGATATTTTAAAGCAAAGACAGGCAGTCAGTACAGGTGCTTGCTTGTTTGCTTATGGAGAAATGTGAGGTAATTTCTATATCGGCTAATAATGTATTCAAATATTAGCCTTACAGTTAATTTAAATGACGTGGTGTTTTAAAAATCCTTCATATTAACCAGGATAAGTTATAATAAATCACATGAACTTAAACTACAGGATGTCACTCATCACATATGAACCATCTTTGACAGAAGTGATGAACTGCTTCACACAGACGTAACGTCGCGTCGCCGCCTGGAGCGTGGCGGGGGCCGTTACTATGGCGACGTGTAGGGTGACAGCAGGTAATTGCTACACGTACACACACTCATTGCAGAAGTTGTCTTCTCCGGTGACTGTGACACGGCACACACACACACACACACACACACACACACGGGACGTTACTCCAGTGTTTACGTTGATAACGGAAGCTCAACGATTTAAGCGATTAAGGAACTCCCGGTAAGGTCAGTGTGTGTGTCTGTGTGTGTCTGTGTTCAAACTTTTTACTGAAGGTTTCAGCGGATGTTAACGCAGCAGGTTCTTCTTTATGTTCTATCAGGTTTTTTTTTTTTTATCCATAGAGGTTCATGATGTCCCTGTAAGTTCAGTGTTTACTGAACCACCTCACTGTGAAAATACTCTGTTACAGATAAAAATCCTGCACGGAAAATTTTACTTTGAAACGAAGTAAGTATAAAAGGGAAAAAGCAGAACTAAAGCAGTTAAAGTACTAAATACAGTAAAATGTCTCCTGTGACTGTGTACTATTTTATATGATGTCATCAGATTATTTAACTCAGTCATTAATATAAAAGCAGGATTTTACTGTTGAGTTTACTGTTGTGAAGCTCATTTACAATTATTTTGTACCAGGCTGCAACTAATGACTATTTTCATTAATCATGGATTTATCATTTTCTTCTTTAATCAATCGATTGTTAATAACCAGAAATGCTACACAATGACCCAGAGCCCAAATGACACCTTCATAATGTTTGTTTTGTCAAGTGTCCAAACCTCAGAATTATTAAAAATACATTAAAATGATTAAAATAATGTAAAGAAAACACAGCAATATTTGTGAGGACGGAACCATTTATAGGTTAGTAAATTAATTATTGAACAAAACGATTGATTAAATTATTTATTCATTTTGAAGTTTATTTTTTTCTGTTTCTTGTTAACATACTTTGTCATTTTATATACCTGCCATTTTGTCTTGTCACTTTCATTTCTCTTACTTTTTTGTTCCTTGAAGTCTTTAAAAAAATATTTATTAATTTTTCTGTCTCTTTCTAAATTCAGTTTACTTTCTAATTCTGTGTTGGCTCAGATCAAAGCTACTGTGTACAATATACAGTAGATATTAAAATGTTAACAGCAATACCAGATCTTTAAAATGTATTTTTTAATTTTCTGCCTTGACGTTTTTCCTCTCCAGTGTCTGATGGAGCGTTACGAGTCTCTGGGTCTGGTCGGGGAGGGCAGTTACGGCACCGTGCTGAAGTGCCGTCACCGAGACTCCGGCCGCCTCGTCGCCATCAAGAAGTTCATGGACTCGGACGATGACAAGACGGTGAAGAAGATCGCCCTGAGGGAGATCAAGCTGCTGAGGGTAGCTGTCAATCAACCAACGAGTCGCTGAGCGCCGAGCGGCCAGTATGAGCCGGAAACCTGAGTGAAACCGAACACAAAAGCAGCTTGTCAGTCATAAGACAAATGACTCAGAGTCATATTCTCACAACTATTTTTAAAACTTGACAGGAGACGAAACACTGGAAGACGAGAAATTAGCAGCTGAGAGTGAAACACTGTGAAAATATTATTCTCAGTCTTTAATGTGTCAGCATGTTTATAACCAGACAGAAAAAAGCAGATTGCTGTACTAAAATCAAGAAAATGAAGCTTTATTCTAGAAAGTTTATGCAAATTTGTTTTCCTGTGGCAAAGAAAAGAAAACACAATTCTGTATTTGTGTTATTGTGGCCTCAGAGGAACTATTTTTGCTGCACATAAAGGGACAATTCAGAATAGTTTTAAGCGTGATTGTATGAGATAATTATCCAAAGTCAGTACCTTCAGTACAGGGAAACCACCATTATTCAAGACAAATATCACTCTCTTCTCTTTGCTTCAAATTCTTAAGTGCTTATCTCTGCTTTCAACTTTAAAGCAACTGCGTCATGACAACCTGGTGAACCTCCTAGAGGTGTGGAAGCGTCGCCGCCGCTGGTATCTGGTGTTCGAGTTCGTGGAGCGAACGCTACTGGATGATTTGGAACAAAACCCAAACGGACTGGGCCTGAACACCAGCCGGCAGTACCTGTACCAGATCCTGAGGGCTGCAGCTTTCTGCCACGAGCAACATGTGAGGACCTCTGTGTGTGTTTGAATGGAAGTACCAGATGTTTATGTGTGTAAAGCATTCCCTCAAACAGCTGGACTGGTGCATCATCAAAGATTAATTTATTCTAAGATGAGTTCTAATCAAAGTTTAGTACAACCAGGTTTAAGATGAATAAATTCGAGTTCTGTTGCACAATCAAAAATAAATCTTTGTTTAGTGAATCAGGTTTATTGACGTAACCAAAATGAAATAATTTAATCATATAGAGATGATGTTTAACCAATGAAAATGAATTTAACATTAAATGTGAGTGTTGTCTAGGACAAGCAAAATAACTCACTGTGTTCCTTAACAAAACGATATTGTTTGCTAGCTAGCTTAAAGTTAACAAAATGTGATGTTGTTTTCTGGCTAGCTAAAAAGTTAGTTAACCTAATTAGCCTACTCATGATGGCTCAGCAGATAAGCTCTCAGCAGAAGCTAAGCAGAGAAACTTGTTTGCCGAATTAATTTAACGGAGCAATATGGCCAAAAAATAACAACAACAGAACAGAACAACAGCATAGTAAGGAAAACAGAGACTGCCTGGCAGCAACTGACAGACTGTTTTAGCAGATCAACTAGTGAAAGAAAGAAGAGACACATCATGAAACTCGATTGGGTGAGTTTGGCCCATAACTTTCTTCAAGTAACTTGATTTTTTATTTGCCTTACATTGACAAGCAAACCCATGAAATCCTGGGAATGTTTTACATTTTCAGAGGCAGGAGAAGATGGACTGATTTAAACCAAACATGCTAGTAGCTTCTACAAGCGTTAGCTACCAGACAGTGACAGTTAATCGAGCAGAAACTGTTAGCCAGCCAACAAGCTGATATTAAAGCACAAGCTCAATCTGGGCTCCAATATGGCTTCCAGAGGACGGCTCTCAACATATTCCTGCATTTTCATCCCCTCTTTCCTTCCAAGGTTATCCACCGTGACATCAAACCAGAGAACATACTCATCTCTCAGGGGGGCGTGGTTAAGCTGTGCGACTTTGGTTTTGCCCGAACCATGACTTCGCCCGCTGAGGGGGGCGTCTATACGGACTATGTGGCTACTCGCTGGTACAGAGCCCCTGAGCTGCTGGTGGGAGACACCAAGTATGGCAAGTAAGTGTTCGCGTGTACACCTCAGGATGTGCTGGTTTAGACTGTCTGTTGATAAAAATGTTAACAGGTATGTGGTGTGTGTGTGTTGGTAGACCAGTGGATGTGTGGGCTGTTGGTTGTCTGTTAATAGAGATGTTAACAGGTCAGCCTCTGTTTCCCGGCTGACTCCGACCTCGACCAAATTTACCACATCGTCAGGTGCTTCGGTAGGCACACATGAAAACATTTGTTAGATAAAATTACACACAATCTCCTCTTTTAAAACCTCTCAACACAGCTGTTCTCTTTGGGTTCTCCCATTTTTCTGTTATAGGTAACCTGACAGCTCATCATCAGGAGCTGTTCTACAGGAATCCCGTCTTTTCTGGAGTCAGACTGCCCGAATGTTCTGGCAGAGTCCCACTGGAGCAGCGCTTCCCCACAATCCCAACCACCGCCCTGGACCTGGCACAAGTACAGTTTGTTGACTTAAATGTTACAATACTAAATTTACATGATTCAATACAAACATACAGACCCCCCCAAAATCACACACTTAGCATGAGCTTTTGTCTAAAGTTTCCTTTTTAAGTGCTTTCACCTTTATTGCAACAAGTGCTGGATCAGATTTGATCTCGGAACCCGCAAACTATCATCTGATGACAGTTTAACCTCTGAGGGCAACATCCAATGTTTTGTAGATTGAGCAAAATTAGTTTTGTAGCCAGCAGATATTTGGATAATGGATATCTGGTTCAAAACTTCCTCTTCCATGTGGCGGCCATTGTTTACAGTCCTTTAAGGAACTTTAGAAACGAGAATGAAGTTGAGGGTTAATCACTATAAAAGAGGTACTTCAGATGTCACATTGGCACCAAAACTCAGCCTCTTTAGTTCTGACTTGATAATTATTGTGCTAGCTACACATTTGTTCAGTATTTGTATTCACCTTAAGATCCTAAGTCCAACATATCAGAATCAGTAATACCTCTGTGTTGTCTCTTTCAGAGCTGTCTCCAGATGGATCCAGAAAGACGAGCTCAGTGTTCAGAGCTGTTAGAACATCCTCTGTTCACTCAAGATTCTTTCCACATCAGGTTTAAAAATATACTACAGATGCACCTTCCAGGGTTTATTGTTGGATGTGCCTTGAAATGAGTGTTGCTTTTTAAAACTTTGCCCATATTGAGCAGTAGTGATGCCAGGAATCCATCCACCAACCTATTGACTACTGAGTAGCCTACGAAATCAAGTTACTGACTTGCTGCATCTATCTATGTGTCTAAACAGGGTTTTGGACGAGCTGAATGCAAAGATCCAGAAAGACCACAGAGAAAACTCTACCCTTCCCAAAATAGCCAAAACCCCAAGATGGGAAAAGGATGAAGGGGATGACAGGAACCGGAGAGGCAAAGACAAGAAACAGTCTGAAGACATGGATAAGAAAGTCAACAAGGAAAAGGAGAAGAGAGACAAGGAAGGTGGAGAAGAAAAGATACCAAAGACAAAGGGCAAGCAGCCTTCAAAGCCGCCTAAAACCATTCATACTTCTGAATCTTTGACTCCACCAAACAATCCAAAACAATAGGCGCCAAGACTATCAATAATGCAGCAAAAACGACTGTGGACATGAGAAGTAAACCTGGAAAAGCCACTGGTGTGGAGCCAAGAAAGGAACCTGACATTTCTAAACCAACTAAAACCCTTACCTCTGATTCATTGGAGGCTTGCAAGACTGCAACAGATCTGAAGGACAATAACACAGTGGCAGCTAAATCTAAATATAGGAAAGTTGCTTCTCCAGAACCAAGGCAGGGTCATTCAAAAAATACAGAAATGAAAGACAGGGATTCTGTTGGTTTGCGTTCTAATTGTTCAGACAAGACTGTGTCGAGATCTTCAAAATCGGAGCCAAGTCAAGACGTTGGGAAGAGCTGGAACAAGTCAAACACAAAAGTGCCCAAATTGCCTAAAGGCTCAACCACTGACCATCCAAGTGAGAGTTCATCTCCAAAAGCTCCTTTGAGATCAACCACTGGTTCTACAGACTCCAATCTAACACAGAAAATGGGTAAAATCTCCACTACAGAACACGCTGAAGGTGTTGAAACAGTCGTAACTTCTAAGATATCAAATAGTGGCCAAGTGGAGACAAGTTTAACAATGAAGGCACTTCAGCCGTTGAAGGATGACTGCACTGAGGTTGCCAACACAGCTATCCCTTCTGTTGCCAAACCATGCAAGACAACCACCACTTCAGAGCATCAGATTGATTGTTCAAACAAAGACACAGAGCAAAGGACATCTGAATGTCCAAAAGTCTTACCCTCAAATCCCAAGCCATCAAAGACTACCTCAAACTCTGGCCCAAAAATTACCAAAAACAACACGTCTTCATCAAAGACTCTTACCTCAGATCTTTCAGCACAGTCCTCCACAGTTTTTGTAGAGACCTGTCCTGCTCAAAGCACTACAACACTACCTAAAAGAACCCTCGAAAGTGGCTCATCATCAGATACTAAACCAGCAAGTGACACCACATGTGTACCCAGCAAACCCTCCAAAGGCCTTCCAACAGACAGGGAACTTACAGATGTATTCATTTCAACCAAAAATTCGCAGGCAAGTTATAATGCTTCAAACAAGGAGATCAAGGAGGGGCATCGGTGCTTGATGATATCCGATGCTTCAGGTGGAGACTACAAGGAGAATCCTGAATGTTCTGAGTCCCGCACCATCCATCAGCAAAGCTCTTCCAAGTCCAAGATAACCACAGAATCCAGATCAACCCCCATGCCAAGCGAAATCCCTAAAAGCAATATGCCAGTGGGGACCATTGTCCCGAAAACATTGAAAGTCTCAGATAAAGAGAACAGGGAGGATTTAGTGGTTTCTGTGTCCATTAGTGCAACAGCTCAAACTTTGGTGAATCAAACCTCAAAGGTTTCTAGAAGCTTGAATGTTGAGCAAAAAAACGACAGTTGTGAAGTTGCACCTAACATGAAGTCGTTGAAATCCCCTCACTGCAAATCTTTGATCGGAGAACCTAAAACAAAGGTTGGGTCTTTTAGCAACCATACCAAGTCCAACGCAACAATGACCCAGAAAACCAGACTTTCCACAGATACAAGGAAGAAAAGAGACAACCCAGAACGGAACAACGCAACAAACGTACCCACAATCGCAGATTCAACCTCATTCACCTCTACAGCGACTCCAGACCACAAAGCTTCGACAAGAAGCTCTGTATTTCACAACATGGCCACCACAGACGTTAATGATTTCAGTTTACCTCCTTCATCTCCACCACCACCTCCTCCGCCACCCTCCTCCACTCCTCTACTCCTCCCTCCATCTTCCACACCCCTTATTCCCTCCTTCTCCGTCGTCAGTACCAACAACCCAACCGCCAGTGATCACCTTACCCAGGGAGCAGGTTTCCATCCAGGGACCCACAACCTAAGGTGAGTTCTGTATTAGAGCCTGAAATTTTGACTGCACCTAAAGGGCTGAACACACTCTCAACCAGACCCATGTTCAGCTGAATACAGTACAAAGAATGTGTCTTGGCATTGTCTTGATGAAATAAGCAGGGACATCTCTGAACAAGACGTCGTCTAGATGACAGCATTTGTCACTCTAAAACCTGCATGTTAATTTCAGCATTAATGGGGCCTTCACAGATGTGACAGTTACCCATGATGCCATGGGCACTAACACTCCCCCATACCATCACAGCTGCTGTCTTTTGAAGTTAGTGCTGGTAACAATCTGGATGGTCCTTTTCCTCTTTAGCCTGGAGGACACAACATCCATGATTTCTGAAAACAATCTCAAAGGTGGACTCATCAGACCACAGGACACTTTTCCACTTTGCATCAGTCCATCTCAGATGAGCTCGGGCCCAGAGAAGTCTGCAGTGTTTCTGGATGTTGTTGATATATGTCTTTCTCTTTGCGTGGTAGAGTCTTAACTTGTATTTGTAGCTGCAGCAACAGTTTTTTCCAAAGTGTTCCCGGGCCCATGTAGTATCCTTTATACAATGATGTGGGATTTTAATGCAGTTTTTAATGCAGTGCTGCCTGAGGGGTCAAAGGTTACAGACATTGTTGGTTTTTAGCCTTGGAACTTACGTTTTACACAAGGTCCCAACTTTTTTTGGAATTTGATTTGTACTTTCTGGAGTCCACTTGAAGGACCAATTCCATTCCACATGCACAGACCGTATTTGGTAGCTTGTTTTAACATGGACAGTAATACCAAAATTAATTATTTTATTGGAGTTCATATTTAGGACCAAATCAGTACAGCATAGGAATATGCTCAACCTAGATATGCTATGTCTGTAATGTTCACTTGAGTCACATTTTGTGTAATTTACACACTGTGTGACAGAATGTGTTTCTGTGTGTGTATCACAGGTGTGTAGACAAGCAAAGGCATCATGGTGGCATTTATAGTCGACTGACCCAACAGCCCCTGTCCAGTCACATGACAGGACCGCTCACTGCTCAGGTAACGCTTTGTGTGTTTCACTTGTCTACAACAGAATCATCATGGAGAGCGTTCTTCCAAAGTTGCCTCTCTGTCTCCTGTCAGGTGTCTGAGAATAGTCTGACCTGCGAGCGCTCCTTCCTGTCTGACCGCTGTAACCATGGTAACAGCGATGGCATTACAGCGGCCAAAAAGAAGTCAGACGTCCATTTCCCAGATTTGAGAAGCTCAGTGCTGCCAGAGCTCAGAGGAAGAGAAGGTACGAATACAAGACTTTACAGGCCGTGTCCGGGCCAATCAAAAGACAGTCTTTTTACAATAGAATAGAATAGAACAGAGTGGAATAGAACACATTATATATTTATTCATACTGACCCAAAAGGCCAAAACGCACCAAAGACGTCTGACGCTCGCGTTTTGAAGTACACTCATTGCTCTAAATGGCAGAACCGCACTGAAAGCGTCTTGACGCGCGTCAAACTCCCTTGACGCTCGCAATCCGAACTTGTGCGATTTTGGAGCATCAAATGAGGACCAGGGCTTTTTTTATCTGCAGCTGCAGCTGGTGTTTGGGCCGAGTTAATGGAATAAAAAAGGCATAGACGAGAGGAGCGACTGCTGATGGAGCTTAAGCTCCACCTGAAACCATGTTAAATAAAAAAAAAAAAAAAAAAAAATGAGCAGAGGGAGGGAGAGAGTGTGTGAATACAGACAGATGCGCCGACTTCATACAAAAACTTTTTAGATCATGAAACATAATATTACCGAACACTTTTGTGGAGTGTGATTTTTTTTTTTTTTTGCTCCAAGTCCGATTTATTTTTAAAGACTTAATTACTCCCCGCCGATTATTCATAACTACGAAGGAGGAGAGAGAGGGACAGCAGAGAGGAGGGAGGGGGAGCGTGTGTGAAGTGCTGACTGATATAAAATTCCTGATGTTACTGAAACACTTCCCTGACTAAATTATCTGTCTCAGTAACAAACAGACAGACGCTCGTCTCCTCCATGAAACGTTTGTCACTTTGCTGCATTATTATAAATCATTAACTGTCCAGACGCCGTGTCTCTCCTCTTCATCTCCTCGTGTGTGTCGGTGTTCAGTTTGCTGTCTGCTGTGGTCTAAAACATCCTCACTGATGTTAATTAGATGACACTGATGTAAATTATCCTGCTTTCTTAATACAAAAACATGAATATCGCGCACCGTTTAGTCCGTTTAGTGAAAAAAGGTGAGGATTTTTTTCCCTCAGAGGACAACATTTTATTAAAGAAATAAACTACTATTAATAGCAATACTAAGTAAATAAACAGATGCATATGAATAGCGACCTTTTCCTAAAATACTGCTGGTTTTGTGGTGATGGAATGTTAAATCTGAAGCCTGCAGTGCGTTTTGGCCTTTATTGATCCAACTGTTGGAACGGAAAGTTCAAGTGATAATTCCTCCTGTTTTCTCAGGTAAACACAACAAAGGCAGCTCCAAGGATCAGAGGAAAGACAAACAGCCGGTTCCTTTTGTTCCTCCAACAGAACCACAACAGAACTGATTCACACTCACCGGAACAACAACAACACCCTTCACCTCCATGTGACTGCAGTTTAACTTGTCAGTCACTTTAACATAAAAGTTACAGTAAAATTTCCACTTTAAACATAAATCTGAATTAAATGTCTGGGCTCTGGGTGATTGTGCAGACGTTTCTTATTATTTTCAGAATTTTTTACGAACAAAACGATCAGTTGATAAATGGAGAAAATAATCAGTAGATGAATCAATAATTAGCATTTAAGGAAGCATATTGCTGCAACACCAGAAAAAGAAAAGCAGATCAGTATCTCGTTATAACATGAAAAGTTTGTTTTTATAACAAGATGTTTTTCACATATTTTCATCTTATTACAACATAAAACTTATTCTGTTATAACAAGAAATGTGATAGATTATATTGTTAAAACGTGATGTCGTATAAAAATCAAGAAATATATTATTATAAGAAGAAAAGTTTCTTGCTATAACGTGATGTTTGCATTTCGTCATGACTTGAAAATATCTTGTTATAATGTGAGAAACATCTTTATAAAACAATCTTTTTCATGTTATAACGTGATACTGATCCATTTTTCTTTTTCTGGAGTCGCAGCAATTTGTGCCGTAAACATTAATGCAAAAAATACCACAAATTATATCATTTTAACAGCTGGAAGCCAAAAATGTTAAGTAGTCCGTGTCTGAAAGGAGCTAAAAACATGTTAACATGCCTATTTTCTCCTCTGCTGACTTTCTAAATTCACATTTCTTAATTTCTTTTTTTCATCGCTATAAACCTACAGACACAAACAATGTTGAATTCAGGGACCTGTATCGTATTTCCACCAACCAAATATTTAATTTATACTGGTTATTTGTCAAATATTAAATTATGTAAATACAAGAATAACATGAGGGCCTTTGAGTTTCTTTAGTCAAAAATGTATGAAAATTATATTAATGACCGTTAATCAAAGGTTTCCATGTTTGTTTTATTGTTACACATTTTTAAAGCAACAAGCAGGTCATTCACATGTGATTCTTTTTTAATAACAAACAGCATAATAGTGCACTTGTTTTATCTATGAATAACATGAATAAAGAAGGTTTTCAAAAGTGAAAATTGATTGTGTTGGTTTTACGGCAGCAGCTGTAAACATGTTCTCACTCAACACTCAGTCAGTTCAGCCCTGTGACACTGTAGGTCGAGTTAACGATCATAAATATGCAGCATCCTGGTAGACTTTCAAAATAAAAGCACAAAAACTAGTTTGTTAGGTTTACACAGGTGTGAACTCATACTGGAGTCACATAATTAATGACTTTTGAGAAAAATGTTAAAAAAAAAGACTTGCATCTTGACTTGGACTTCGACCACTTAATTCCCCAGATCCACTTTGTTTAAACCAATCTGACAGCAGCAAACAATTTAACATAAAAAAAACAATGCATCTTTTTTCTTTTAGCCAGCTAGCAAACACTTTAACTTTTTTTGTATGTGCGTGTGTTTAGTTAGCCGGCAAACAATGTTACTTTTTTTCTTTTTTATGTAGCTAGCAAAAAATATTACTTCTCCTTCTTAGCTAGCAAACAAACAATACAACATTCAACCGTTCCCCCCCCCTCTTTGATACAACACTCAAATTTATTTTTATTTATTTATTTTAATTTGGGTAAGCAAGCATCTTGAAACTCGATGAACTCATTTTAAACCTCGTTTTATTAATCCTAGATTAACTTAATCCTTGTTGGTGCAAAACAGTCTAAATCATTAAAATGACTTTCATGAACTTTATTTCTACCTTACTTTCGGGGGAAATGTGGTTCCATACCATCAATCACTTAACTATAATTTAAACATGCTATAAAGATTAAATAAATGGTGCAGTTTTAAGACTCGTCACTCGAGTCCTCTGAAGAGAAAGACCCTATTTTCCATCGTTGCTCCCTCCTCCTTCCCAACTGCTTTCTGCTGAGTTTTAAGTGATTCGTCGCTGTCTGATGAACTGTGATGTCTGTGAGGCAGCCGTCCTATTGGCTGAGAGATGAGAGAACCAGCTGCGTTTCGTCTGCTGTTGGCCAACAGGAGGTGGAGGAGTCTGTGGATGTGGTTGGAGTGGTTGTTAGTGATTGGTCCTGCCGGAGCTGGCTGTGGTCTGATTGGTGTTCCAGGGTTTTTGTTGTCTGGTTTCCTTGGTGGTTGTTGGACTGCTGGCCTTTTGGTTGTTGCCACCACCTGCTGGAAGATTATACAGAAAAGATTAAGTAGAGCACAGACGTTTATTTGTGTGGCACGTTTCAAACACAGAGATAATTCAAGTGAAATTCACTTTGACAACATTGACAAGGCAATGAAGAGCAAAGTAAAATATAATAAATTTAAAGGTGTGACATGTAAGACTGTGAAGAAGAAAAGAAAAATATGTTAAAATTGTAGCTGCGGAGCGATTTCTATATTAAAGATGCTTAATTCTTTTTCCCGGATAAGCACAAACGATGCTGCTCCCCTACAGCAGCAACACTGAACGTTAACATAGAAATGTCAACAAACAACCAACATCCACCTCAACATGGAGTCCAACACAAAGACCGAAATCAAAGCTAACATTACTACAAAACATATTAACATATTGTATTGTGTGACCCAGTGTTTGGGAATTCTACGATGATCTGTGAGTTTAAATTATCGTTTTTGTTAATGGAGTCTGGTGGGTCGATGTGCCCTTTTGTTTTGGTCTGAGATCTTCTAGTGCGACATCTAGTGGCTGTGAATGTTGTTTACAGAACCTTTAAAATCCTGTTTTCACAGCATGTTTTAGGGACAAAGAGAAGCTACAGTTAACCTCTGATGATGTAGTTACCTTCCTGGTGATGGGTTTGGCTGTAGTTGTAGTTGTTGCAGTTGTGGCCATGGTGGTGGTGTCTGGTGAGGGTTCAGGGAAAATCCTGCAGGTGTCCACAGCAGAACCATCAATCTCAGGATAATCAAACAGTGGCAGTGGAGGGAGGGACTGAGCTGATGGAGGTCAGAGGTCAATAATTTAGTGAACGTGAGAATTAACAACAGCTGGAAGTATCAAAGTAGATCGGTGGTTTGAACAGAGTCATGTGTTTAGAGCAGAGATTGTACAAACATCACATATCGTGCTGCAATTTAAAACAAGGCTCAAACAGAAAAACACATGGTGCACCAGATTATTAGTTCAAACAGAGTCTAGTTCTAATATAAGTTGTTGCTAAGTAGAGATTTATGACTAAATTAGACTGTGTGACTGAAACAACTGACATCTTGCTAATATATGACCTGTTTAGAGCTAAAACATAAATGCTGTTTAATGACATAAACCTGAAAGATTTAAATTATATTTGACAAAATTTAATCAGGTGAATCCCACTGAGACAGAATCTCATTTTCAAAGGAGACCTGGATGTACATTTTGTTATAATAAAAAAAAAATCCTGAGCAGATAAGTCACAATCCCTAAAGCAAAATGATGATAAAACTGTATATAAAGGAATTTAAAAACACATTAAAATGCTAAAGGAACACAATCATTCAACCAACAAGAGTAAGAACAAAAAAACATAAAACAATTACACTGTTATGGGTTTAAGATGTTATTTCTAAATTGTTGGTAACTAGGGCTGCAACAGATCACAACATTCACGGTTCATATTGTGGTTTTGAGTCATGGATCAGATCAGTTCCCGGATCAGCAGAAAAGAACAAAAGAGGTGGGATTAGAGTTTAATTATTTTAAAAATGCACATGGCTTTGATCTCTCTGTGTCTGTAGTTATCACCACAGTAATAATAATAATGATGATGTTAATAACTTTGAATATATTAAAATAATAGTAATTCTAAGCAATAAAAATTACACTATAACAATAATAATACTTTACAGTATCCTCTGAATACTAGACTCTACTGTAGTATTCTGTAGTCTGGCTCAGTGTCACAAGTCACAAGCATCAGCCAATCAGCACAGACACACTGAGTCACAGACAGACAGACACAGAGCTGCTCCGGTGAGCTGAGAGGAGCTGTGTGTGTGTGTGTGTGTGGAGGTTAAGACAGCAGATTTCACCGAAGTTTCAATAAATATCAGATCTGTTTCTATGACAACAGCATAGTTACACCAGTGAAAATCTGAAGCCTGAAGTCATGGTCGGGATTTCAGTCGTGGCGATGAGGCAGATTTTAAATCAGTCACAGAGTAAAACACAGCAGCGTCTGTCCTGACTGTTCACTGCAACTCTGCATCGAGATTTCAGGTATTTTTACTTATATGAAAGTAACAGCGACACACTATGATGGTGACCTGTAGTCTGCAGATCACGTGTGTGCTGAACTGTGATCCCTACGGAACGCGGGACAACTGTGATCCGTTGCACTCCTATTGGTGACTAATAAGACCGTCAATTTACGGAGCATGATAGGATGTTAGTGCCCCAAAAGAATTCACTGATTAAAGAAAATTATCTGTAATAACATAATAAATCACTAAGTAAAAAAACATGTTTGCTGCCATCTGTTCCTTCAATGTGAGGAATTGGATCTCTTGTTAATTTGTGATTTGATATTATTTGCGACTTTTGATTTTTTTTTTTTTATAGACTAAGCAATTAAATAATCAGAAGAATAATGTATGTGTTTATTGATAATAAAACTTGTGGTCTTACAGACCACAGCTGCCTTTTTAAAACCTTCATCCTTTTACTTACCTGCACTGAGGTCAGTAGGTGTTGTGTCCTCTGTGTGTTTGTGTATATTATGGCGTCTGTGCTGATATCTGATCTGTCAGTTGTTGCTGCATATTTCATGATGACAGGTTTAAGGTGTGTTTTTCTTTTGTCTTTTGTTTTGCAGCAAAGTTGCCCTGAAGTCAACATGCTAGGAAATAGTCACAAAGGTCCTATTATGGTGACTATTTACTTCTTTTTCTGCACATTTCTGTCGCTCTACAGATTAAAAATGAGTCTAAAGATTTGTCCAGATTGAGCTGAGTGTGTTGGTACTCACCGTGAGTCAAGTCGAGGCTCTGAACTCTGAGGAAGAGGAGGAAAAAGACAGACAGAGCTGTCGACCTGCAGGACATGATGGAAAAATTAGAAAAACTCCTGTAAAGAGAAAGATAAAAAAGCAGAAATGTGTTGGAGGAGGACAGACTGCAGACTGACTGAAGAAGACCTGATCTGAAGAAGGTGATGAGGAGCATAAAAAGGGAGTGAAGAGGAGGGAGGAGAAAGGAAAAAACTTGATAATGTCTAGACTGTGAAGTTTTGTCTGAGCAGACCTGACACGTGTTTGTGGTTCTGAGTTGCGACAGAGTTAATCCTCGCTGCTTCTTTAAACTTTATTAATTCAGGGAAGGTTTACGGAGCAACATAAACCACCGGCGACACCCTGATTCACACTCAGGTGACTTCACACTGTTTTCTTTTACTGCAAAGTAGTTTCCAGTAACTGTGTCGAGCTTTCTGTTCTGATGTAAAACGTGCAGTTTACAATAATAATTCTTGGCAATTTTTAACACAGTCTTTCCTTGATTTCAGACAGAACAGCTTCTTCATTCCCAGCAGAAATGACAACTATCCTCACAAATGTTATCATGTAGAGCCAGAGGTGTGGACTCTAAAATCAAAAAAGACTTGCTCCCCAACTTGGAGAAATTCATTTCCTGAATCAACGAACGTCAACGCTATTCATTCCTCAGATCCACTTTGTTTGAACCAATCAGACAGCAGAGAACTGTAAAGAACCACTGTTAGATTACTGAGCTCCAGTTGAAAAAACTGAATTTCATTTGCAGACAAAAACTATGAGAAGAAAAAAAAAAAGAAAGAAAATGAAGAAAAAATTGCAGTATGTAAAACAACTTCCAACTTTGTTCAAAATTTGAAGTCGCTTAAAGAACAGTAAGTCAAAGCTAATATCAACATCGTGCTTAGCCAATGTTAGCTTAACAGCTAAGTATCTTTGTAAATCAATGAGGCTTGGAAACTCACTGTTACATTATGACGTGGCTAGCTAACATTGCTAATGTTTGTCCATGTATCAAAATGATCAAAAATACTTTGTGTAACTACTGTGTAACTATTAATGATATGTACACATAGAACTGTAAAAACTTAAGTTTTTTAACTACTACTGCAGATTTTAAACTAGAGGATAAGTAACCGACGGTCTGTAAAGCAGATATACGACACACTATATTGTGCAAGAGGAAAATATGGGATGATCCTGTCCTATACTAATCTGAGCACACTTCTAGTTACAGATGCTAAGCTATGATTGGACTGTTGCTGTTACAAATTATTTAAACATGGTAACCACCTAACTAAAACAATTCATAACGCTAACATTAACTGGGAAGTTTTTAAATCACGTTACGTCAGCATATGATTGGACGGTTCCTGTTCAGGGGATTTAGAAAATAGTCAGCTGACCAGCAATGCAGATAAGTTGTTCAGTTGTTTCAAAGTTGTTTAGTTAGTCAAACTTGTTTGTTTTTGCTAAACATATACAGTATATTTATAGCTAGTACCAATCTGATCTCTTAACCACCAAGAATGATAGCATTTTATTTCAGGTTTGCCTGATTTCCCTTATAAGATAAGATATTCCTTTATTAGTCCTGCAGCGGGGAAATGTACAGTGTAACAGCAGCGAAATAGATAGCAAAAATATAAAGATGCATCATTAAAAATATATAAAAATAATATATAAAAATAAAATAGCAAAATATAAGCAAGGGGAAGTGTAAAAAAATGAACTATTTAAACAGAGGAACTATAACAATAAATTGGGAACACTATAAACAGAGGAAATATTAAAACAGGAACAATACTGATGTGATGCACCATCATGAAGCTGAAATTATTTTACTATTAAGGCTTATGTCCTGATATCCACTTCTCATCCCCTCTTAGCCAATCGGGTGAACAGGAGTCAGTTTACATCACTTCTTCCACCTGGAGTTTCCCTGCCGGGTGTTTTCTTTTAATCCCTTTTAAAGTCTTACTAAACCTCAGAACAGCTTGTGTAATTATGTTCCAGCAGAGATCAGTGAAGCAACCTCGACGCTTCATTTGATCTACGTTCATGATGATGTAAAGAGGAACCGTCACCATGACGTTGTGGTTCAGTTTGTCTCGGATCCAGTCTGGAGTTCAGTTACCAACCTGCCAAAATCATGATATATTGTGATAAAAGTGGCATTTTGCTTTAAAACTTCACCATTTCACCATTTTATTTAGTCTGTCACTTTTGCTTTCACATGGATGTTGTCAGCATTAGATTAGTGTGAAAAAACCCTGTTGTTTTTGTTTATTTTTGTGCTTTTCTTTATTTTCTTGGCTGTTTGTTGGCTGGAGGGCACATTAAACAGTGTATCATTCACTCCCCACACCAACATTACCGCAAACACACACACCGACACCAGGTGTGTGCCTCACTCTGTACCTGCATCCTGCCAGCCTTAACTGAAGTTACCCAACTGGAACCAAATATTTCCCAACATCACACACACACTCACACACACGCTGGGACTGTTTATAGCTGCGGTTGCTATGGAAGCGAGTGTTTACTTACACGCACACACCTTCTTTGCAGTCAACTGTTGCACTTTAATCTTGTGTTTTTGTGTTCATGATCCTCTCCTATTATCTTGTTGTATCCAAACAAAAAGATCACAATTTGTTTTCAGGTGTCGTTCAGTCCAACACTTTGGTTCAGATTAAAATATCAAAGCCCATCTTTGAGGTTTAAATTAATGATTTACAGAGAAATCTCTCAAAAACTATCAATAATTTTCTGTAATGTTTGTTCATCAGGTTAAAATTAGTCTAAAACTTGACTAAATACAAGCTAAACTAATGATATTCAAATCCTCCTCAGCTGTACATTGAGTTCAGAGCTAATTAGCTAATGTTAGCATGCTAACAAGCTAAACTAAAACAGTGATCAGCATGTTGGTCTGATCATTGTTAGCATTTATATTGTTAGCATTTAGCTCAAAGCACCACTGAGTAAGTGGTTTCAGCAAATAACCAACTGACTATCAAACTGACAGGCTAACACCTTAAATGAGTAAATAACTAACAAACTTACTGGTTGGCTGTACACTTAAATAACTAACTACAGCTACAATTCAGTTGGCATAATCTATGAAACATAATATATGTGATGCTTTCTCAAACACTGGGCCTCATGCAAGAACAGATTTGTTCTTAAGTGGTGCATACGAGTGATCTAGGAGAACTTGTTGCATTCACCAGTTTTCTTGTATTTTCAATTTCCCAGTGGTCCCGACCTGTCGTAGAGTCATGTGCCGTCAGTTTTTTTCACTGATGACTGTATATTTCATTAGTTTGAAGACATTATGAATTTGGAAAAAAAAAACTCTTCATAATTATCCTGTTTGACTACATTTCAAATGATCACATACGTAATTGTAAATTTACATGTAAAATCTATCATTCATTCAGTGAACTATTATTACTTGCTGTCAGGTGTATTGGTCGTACATCTGCACATGCAGGTTTATAAAGTCTCTGTCCAGGTGAACATCCTCACTCATTCTGTCCTCTGTCTCTGTGATGAAAACCTTCTCTGACTCTCTCCTCTCACTGCAGTCATCGATCGCCCCTTACTGTGGCGAGTCATTCTTTTTTATCGCTGAAGTCATTTCCATATTAAGATGTTTCTTCTTTATTTCAGTGACAGTACAACCCACAGCTAACATTACACAGAGCCGGTCCTGACCTCCATGGGGCCCCTAAGGAAAACTCTTAAGGGGCCATCCTAACTGACTACAGAGTCATGTAAACCATTTCTCACACAGTCACACCCCAGTGCTCCCACTACAGTCCTCCCTCCTTTAAACCAGTTTGCTCCGTCAGTCAAATAATAAGTAGATCTATATAGAACAGAATGAGGTACACAAAAAAAAAAACAATATTTAATGGACAGAATATTTTACAGAGAATCTTAAAATAAGTGAATATTGACATGAACATAAATTTTAGAATATATAAAATGTAGAAAACACTAAAACATAACACTGAGCACTGGCTCTGCTGCCTGGTCAGTCAGTTACTTGATTTTAAATTCAGTATTTAATCAGTCAGGGTCAATTAATTTCAATCTTGCATTGGTCCAGGGTTGCAATCTGTGGTAGACAGTAACTAAGTACATTTACATCAAGTACTGTACTTATTTTGTACTTTACTTTAATTCCATTTTTATCAAACTGTATGCTTCTACTCTACACCCCAGAGGCAAATACTGAACTTTTTAATCCACAAAGCTGAAAAAAGGTTGTTTTCTGACTTTTTAGAGATACATGGTCCAGTGGTGGACAGTGATGCTACAGATATTAGATGGTCTTATAGACCATGATGCATTGCTGCAGATTAAACCAGCCAACAGTGGCCTATAAAGTAGTTAAAATGAGCTCAACCTTAAACATCTACAGCAGTAAACAGCAGTAACGTTAATGTAATAATATTAATCCAGAAACATCAGACATAAAAACACTGACAGGAACATTTTACTGCAACATGAATACTTTTACTTTAAGTACATTTATCTGATAATATTTACAGACTTTTACTTCAGTGAGGTTTTGTGAATGCAGGACTTTTACTTGTAGTGAAGACAGACAGACAGACAGACAGAGGGAGGAGCGTCAACTTAACGTTACTGTGAATAAATGATATCAAATATGTAGAGGAGGAAACACAAGTTTACCTGATCACTGTTCACTCTGTTCACTCTCTGGATGATATTTTCTCTCTTTAGTTCTGCTTCATTCTCTCATCAAAGTTGTAAACACTGACATTAGAGGTGTGGCCCTTGCATATCTCGCATGACCACACCTAATTTGCATACTGTGCATGCATGCAGGGGCTACCAGCTCTGACTTCCTGTATCTAAAAGTGATAGTGAAGCACTCTTTACCATGTGACAGTATTCACTTTTCCTCATTCAATGTGATTAACTCGGTGAGATCGACTGTGTCTCAGTCTGTTCTTCATCCAGCGAACATGACGGAGTTTATGTTTATCGTTTTGCTGTCCTGTTTTGTGCTGACTGTTACAGGTGAGTCTTTAATGCTTAAGTTATAGACCATAAAAAACATGGCGGACATGTCTCCTGGTCTTATTTATTTATGTGTTTGAAGCTTTTTAGACTGTTCTAAATCAACCCTTTAAATGATTTTTTAGAATCAAATTATTTCACTCTCATTGTATTTTCATCTGTTTTGGCTTTATCATTGTGAAAATGCAAATTTCACAGCACCCATTTGGTCTGAGACAAAAGTGTGGCCTCAGAGCCTCATAAACATCATCGTTGAAGGGTGTATCTGCTTTAACTTTATTTCTAAAGACCTATGAAGTCTGATCAGCATATATTTTGGGTCTTTTTTGCATTTGTTTTGAAATCCTCTCACAGATCCTGTAACTCCTGTTCAGATGATCTGATAAAACAGCTCCAAGATTTTCTATTGATGTGCAGGTTTAAATATGGAGTCAGATAAAGCAAATAGATTTAGAGGAAGCAGAGATGGGAGGGAAAGAAGTACAAATACTTAGTTACTTAAGTAGAGTTCTCAGTTATCTGTTCTTTATTTAAATTTTTTACTCCCTACATGTTTAACACAAATATCTGTATTTTCTACTCCTTACATTTTCAAAACAGGCTTGTCTTTTTAATTTTAATAAACTTGAGGGGAATTATTGATTATTTTTACTTTGCATCACTGAGCACCACCTTCCAATATCAAGACTGATTTCAACTAATGAACAATAACTCATAGAAAAGATGATTCTTTGGTGTGTCCATCAGTGCAGATCACACATGACAAAAAAGACAAAAACAATATAAAAGATATAACAAGACAGAAATGATGTAAAAGAGAAAAATATAATGTAACAACACAGACTTTTATACTTTAAGTACATTTCAGAGCCTGAACTTTTTCACTTCTACTTGAGTAAAGTAGTATTTGTGTACTTTCACCACCTCCACCTGTTCTTCACCTTCTTGTAGATCACTGATTAAAAATGTGTTTCTTCAACAGGACGGTCTAATGTGACTGGATCAGATAAACCAGTTCATGTAACAGTCGGTCATGACGTCATTCTGCCGTGTGAGCTGAAGCCTCCATACTATATGACGAACCGAACAGTGGAGTGGAAACACTATGACAACATCGCACTCCTCTATAGAAGTATGGGGGAAGTACAGGGCAAGAACTTCATAGGTAGAGCGCGTCTCTCTTCCTTGATAAATTGTTTGAAGGAAACATTTCACTGAAACTGACCAACGTAACTGAACAGGATGAAGGAAACTACACCTGCTATGTTCCTAAACTGGACAGTCAGGTCAGGAGAGGCTTCATTAAGCTCATAGTTGGTGAGTACAGCTAAGATAATACACATTAAAGTGGAAACAGACAACTTTTCAAGGTGCTATTATTGTTTGTGCTGCAGTCACAAAGACAACATCTGTACACAACCTCAGAGCTCAGAGGAGGAAATGATCAACACCACTGTGGAAATAAGAGACAAGTCATCTGCATGTTCACTGAGGAGGAACTCAACAAAAATATTAATGCAACACTTTTGTTTTTGATCCAATTTTTCATGAGTTGAAGTAAAAATTTTGAGAATATATTTTTTTCTATAGGTTAATTGGTCAACGCCACTTGGTTGGTCAGTCCACAAAAAATTTCCCACCCTTTGGCCACCACAGTTTTTGCTTTAGGAGGCTGAACTTTAGCATGGAAGTTAAGTGTGTGTGTGTTTGTGTTCATTCTTATTGGCTAAAAGGGGGTGTAGCAGTGGGGGGGGGGGGACTTAACTTCCAGAATAACTTCCAAATCAGAGACTTGCAAAACATTTTGTGGAAACATTGATCATGGACCAAATGACAGCTTCTTGAGCTTCAAGGCTACGAGCAGCAGCTCTACAGGTCGGTTGGTTGGTAGGTCGACGATTTCAGTCAGTGTAGAGGCATTTTTAAAAAAAAAAAAAAATGATAACATGAGCGACACATGTATTTGTTATGATGTAATGATATCTGCACCATTTAATGAGTGAGTGGAGTTCCCGGGACGAGATGAGTTACACTGGGGCCAGGTGGCCAGTAGTAGTGCGGAGGTGTGCTCGCTCTCGCTCTCTTTCTCTCGCTCTTTGTGTCTTTTTTTTCCTCTCTATCTATCTATCTATCTATCTATCTATCTATCTATCTATCTATCTATCTCTTTCTCTCCCTCTCTCTCTCGCTCATTCTCTCTCTCCCAATGCCTCTCTACGTCTCTCTCTCCGCCCCTCCCCATTCATTTTCTCTCCTTTCCCACGCTCGGACTCTCGGGGGGGTATTTATACAGGTGTCTTAAGCCTTATCGTCAGTCTAACCCCGGGTTTGACTCATGTTTGTTGGTTTTTCTTTGTTAAGAGAAGTCAATAAACTTTACATGGCAGACCTCCGTGCTCTCTAGTGACTTTTTTCCTTTTTTTGTGTTTGAGATTTTTCCTTCACGATCTGAGTTTGAAAACAGGAAGGAAAACAAAGATTTTAATACGGTTGATAAGGCGTTGTGCCACCAAGCCCAGACCTTTCTGGCCCATTATTTGCTGCTTGTTTTGACACAACATTAGTTGTGTCATGATGTTGATTTAAAAAGGTCACTCTACAATGTGCTGTTTGATCTTGAATTAAAAACATGTATAAGGCTCTGAATTAAGAAGGGCAAAGTCATGACCTGTCCTACTCTGTCTCTGATTGACTAGTACTTGTTACTGTAGTTTAATGGGTTGGTTGGATTTATGCATGAGTAGGGTGGGTCATAACTTTGCCATCCTGGGAAACAAACTGTTCTCTGCAGTCCTGTGTGAGCAAAGTTTCATGTTATTGTGACCAGTCCAGGACAAACCTGTTCAATAATCAGCATCTCTACATGACAAACCTGTCAGGTGGATGGATGATCTTAGTAAAAGAGAAGAGCTCACTAACATGGACTTTAACACCTTTTGTGTGTAAACAAGAAGTCTGACATCTTTTTTTAAACTCATGAAAAATGGGAGCAAAAACAAAAGTGTTGTGTTTATATTCTTGTTGAGTGTATGTTGAAAGCTGTTGTAATGATTTGCGTTGCATTGTAATAACAGTTTGAGTAACTTTTGCTTTTATTGGTTTGCACAAACTAGAAACTACACCAGAGGTCGTCATCAGGCTAGAGGAGGGAAGAAAACATTAGGACATTATTTTCTGTGGAAGAATCATGTCTGTGAGCAGACAGATGAAAGTGAACCAAACTAAACACAGATGGTGTCATTATTCTACAGACATTACACTGAGAAATCAACATTTACTTCAGAATGAGAAGTTAGAGCTAAAAAAGTTTACAATGTAATGTAATTTTTCAACAGACCCAGAGGAGAACAGAAACAAAGGAAATCAGACTGATTCTGGTGAGTAAATATCTGAGTTTTATCTATTTATATCCTCATGAGGCATCACCAGCACAACATCTACTCCTCCTGTGAGTCTGAAATTTAGCATGTTTTAATTTTTCGTTTCCTTTTTTTTTCCACAGACAAAAAGAAAACAATAATACTGGTAAGTAAATAAAAAGTTGTGTTCTGTTTAATCCTACCAGAAAGTGTTGAAGCAGTCAGGTGTTAAAGCTCCACCTGCTGGGGGTTTTGTTGAATTTGTTCATCAGGACAGTTTTTCCTTCATCACTGTGGTCTGAGACGACTGATGAGTTCATTATTTACAGTCGATCCCTGTAAAGTATCAGTGTTGAGACACAGTCGATCTCACCGAGTTAATCACATTGAATGAGGAAAAGTGAATACTGTCACATGGTAAAGAGTGCTTCACTATCACTTTTAGATACAGGAAGTCAGAGCTGGTAGCCCCTGCATGCACAGTATGCAAATTAGGTGTGGTCATGCGAGATATGCAAGGGCCACACCTCTAATGTCAGACAGATGAGAAGAAGGTGTGAAAAAATGGATGGATGGATCTTAACTTGGACAAATGTTTCCTTTTTTCTTTCAGGGTACTACGTTTTGATTGCTCTTGGCATCATTGCTGCTATACTTGTCATTGTAATTTTCATACGGACGAGACGTGTAAATCACAGTAAGTTACAATAATTTTTCTGCTTGATGACACCAAACACAACCCCACTTCCAAAGAAAGCTGGAACTTTGTGTAAAATGTAAATAAAAACAGAAACAATGATTTGAGCAACAAGAATGAGAAAGAATTTGACATTAAAACTTCAACAATTAGTGTCGTCAGTTCACAAACACTGACTGAGTGTTAAAAGAAAAGATGATGTATCACAGTGGTAAACATGATCCTGTCACTACTTATTTTAAAACATGTTACAGACATCAAATTCACAATGACTTTATATTTATTAAAGAAAAAAAAAAGATTAAGTTAACTAGTTTGAAAATTGAATATGTTTGTTCTATATTCAGAAGAATGCAGGTTGAAAAGGTTTTGTAAATCGTTCATCTTTTCTAAACTATGTTTTACAGAAAGTTACAACTTTTTGGGAATTTGTGTTGTAATTTTTTTATGTTTACATTAAAGGACATTAATTTAGCTGATGATTTTATCCAAAGTGACTTAGAATGAGAGTTTTCAACAATGTGGATACAAACCAAAACATAATGAAAATCATCACTTCATAAAGCTGCAAGTGTTACAGAAACATTAAAGAAACACAAATGACCTCATTGTTCATAACAACAAGTTTCTGATTGACTCAGTGTGTACGGTGATAAAGAAATCAATCTTTTCACATCCTGTTCTGACTTTTTCTTCTCTGCTGCCTCAGACAGACACTTCTTTTTCTAAGAGTGGTCAAAGAAAAGAAAATGTTCATCAGACATTTTGGGAAACACTGACTGATAATTTGTTTGTTTCTTATAGATCGTCATGCTGGACAAGGTGGGGGAGGATCTCAGGAGGGGTATGAGCTGGTTCCGATGGCTGGTAATATTCAACCAAATACTTTTATTCGTGTAATCTTACATAAACAACATGCAAAACATGGATGTCATCAGACATTTTGGGAAGCACTGACTGATAACTTGTTTTGTTTCTTATAGATCCTCATGGAGGACAAGATGGGGTAGAACCTCAGGAGGAGCGTGAGGAGGTTCTGATGGATGGTAATATTCAACCAAATACTTTTAGTCATGTAATCTTACATAAACAACACACAAAACATGTGTGTTGTTGTATTCCTGTATTCATGTAACCAATCATCAGACAGTTGACATGATCACATGATCTAACGTGTCACGTACACACCTCAGATGTAAACAGAGTTCAGTCGTGGTCGGCTGAAGTTAATGAAGGATGGATTAAAATGATTACACACGTCTCAGAGATCAATTAACACAACATGAACCATGAATATTACAGATGTCATCAGCCATTTTGGTAAACACTGACTGTTTTTGTTTTGTTTCATTCACATTTGCGTGCTGGACAAGACGGATAGAACCACAGGAGGACGAGGAGGCTCTGAGTGCTGATAATATTCAACCAGGTACTTTAAGTCTTGTAATCTTACACAAACAACATGCAAAACATGGATGTCATCAACACTGTCTGATAACTTGTTTTGTTTCGTACAGATCAACATGCAGGACAAGATGAGGTAGAACCTCAGGAGGAGAATGAGGAGGTTCCAATGGATGGTAATGTTCAACCAGGTACTTTTAGTCTTCTAATCATATACAAACATACATGAAACATGGATATCATCAGCCATTTTGGGAAGCAGTGACTGATAATTTGTTTTGTTTCATACAGATCCTCATGCAGGACAAGATGGGGTAGAACCTCGGGAGGAGCATGAGCAGGCTGCAGTTGTTGGTAATATTCAACCAGGTACTCTTAGTCTTCTAATCTTACAAAATCAACACACAAAACATATCATCATCAGCCAGTTTGGAAAGTACTGACTGAAAACTTGTTTTGTGTCGTAGGACGTCGGGGGAAATATAAACTGGCTCTGAGGACTGGTAATATTCAAACAGGTACTTTTAGTCATGTAATCTTACACAAACAACATGCAAACATGGATGTTATCAGACATTTTGGGAAGCACTGACTGATAACTTGTTTTGCTTTATATAGATTCACATGTGAGACAGAGACGGGCGAGGATCTTGAACTACTGAGGAGGAGTGAAAGCGTCTTCATCTCTCCACCATCACCTTGAAAGAAGACTTTTGCAGACGTCTCTGTGTTTTATCATGAACATTAAGGTTCATGTCAGACACAGTTTAGTTTCCATCACTGAGCCTGCAGAGCTCCTCTCTGGAGAAACATTCATATCTGAGATCTGTATCTGTTGTCAGTGAATATACACTCACCAGCCACTTTATTAGGTACACCTGTTCAACTGCTCGTTAACACAAACATCTAATCAACCAATCGCATGGCAGCAACTCAGTACATTTAGTCACGTAGACATGGTGAAGACAACCTGCTGAAGTTCAAACTGAGCATCAGAATGAGGAATAAAGGTGATTTAAGTGACCCTGAGCGTGACATGGTTGTTGGTGTCAGACAGGCTGGTCTGAGTATTTCAGAAACTGCTGATCTAACTGGGATTTTCACACACAACCATCTCTAAGGTTTACAGAGAATGATCTGAAAAACAGAAACTATCCAGTGAGCAGCAGTTCTCTGGGAGAAAATGCCTTGTTGATGTCAGAGGTCAGAGGTCAGAGGTCAGATGGCCAGACTGGTTTGAGATGATAAAAAGACAACAACTCAAATAACCACTGGTTACAACCAAGGTATGAAGAAGACCATCTCTGAACACATAACATGTCGAACCTTGAAGCAGATGTTCTACAGCAGCAGAAGACCACACCGGTGTCACTCCTGTCAGCTAAGAACAGGAAACTGAAGCTATAATTCACATGGACTCACCAAAACTGGACAATAGAAGATTGTTAAAACTTTGAATCTCGATTTTCTGCTGCGACATTCAGGTGGTCAGAATTTGGTGTAAACATCATGAAAGCGTGGATCCATCCTGCCTTGTATCAACGGTTCAGGCTGCTGCTGGTGGTGTGATGGTGTGGGGGGATATTTTCTTGGCTCACTTTGGGCCCCTTAGCACCAACCGAGCATCATTTAAACTCCACAGCCTACCTGAGTATTGTTTCTGACCATGTCCATCACTTTATGACCACAGTGAACCATCTTCTGATGGCTACTTCCAGCAGGATAACACACCATGTCACAAAGCTCAGATCATCTCAAACTGGTTTCTTGAACATGACTCTAAGTTCACTGTACTCCAGCAGCCTTCACAGTCACCAGATCTCAGTCCAGAGAACCTTTGGGATGTGGTGGAACGGGAGATTCACATCTTGGATGTGCAGTTGACAAATCTGCAGCAACTGTGTGATGCTACAGTATCACGTCAATATGGACCAAAACCTCTGAGGAATGTTTCCAGCAGCTTGTTGAATCTATGACATGAAGAATTAAGGCAGTTATGATGGCAAAAAGGGTCCTACCCAGTATTAGCAAGGTGTACCTAATGAAGTGGCCAGTGAGTGTGTATCAATAAATATATTACTATTATTCACACTGCAAATGACCCCAATTTACTGTAGTTAAATTATGTAGAGTTTTATTTGAAGCGTGTTTGTTATAATGTTCTTATGTTGCCATTTCCTGTGAAAAAGGAAGTTTTATTTTGAAAGGTCACCAAACACTTGTAATGAACCTAGAATGAAAAAAGGAAACTGTAAGAGCGCAGGGAGAGAAACACTGTTAAAAAGGAGTTTAGCTCCAGTCGAGAGAGGCAACAAGGCTTGTTCATTTAATTCATTTGTGTCCAACAGTGTCGAGTTTGTTGTGTGTATTTTCAACTTTATGGTGTTTAAAAAGTACTGCATTATTTGTCAAACAAGTTAATGAGCTGTTTGTCTTGTGTTTATATTCTGTTTAGCTCTTATGAACTCAAATCTACATTAAAAGACTTTAGACCATCAGTCCTGACTCAGACTGGCCCTTTACTACATGGATTTCTTCCAACATTCACGTCCTGTGGAAACTGAAAGTATTTCAGGAGGGTTGGTGGGGTCGCTGATACAAAACACGACATTAACTCTGTTAGATCGACCGTGTCTCAGTCTGTTCTTTAACCAGAGAACATGGAGTTAAACTGTCTGATTCTGATGTCCTGTGTCTTCGTGCTGAGCGTCACAGGTGAGTCTTAAAATCACAGCCGACAGGTCTCCTGCTCCTCTTCTTCTTTGGTGTTCTTTATCATGCTTTTGAAGACTTTCAGGCAGTTCTAGTAAAATGTTTTTCTAAAATTAGCCTTTCAGTGAATGTTGAGAATCAAATCGTTTCAGCCTCGTTATATATTTTTCATCTGTTTTTGGCTTCAGAGTTCAGTTTTCACAACATGTCCTGAGGAAAATAAGAGGCCGCAGGAAGCTTAAACACTTCTGGTGAATAATGGTCCGCTTTACTTTATCTTTGGACACACATGGAGTTTTATCAGCACATATTTTGGGTCATTTTGGCTCAGTAGTGTGTCGAACAAAAAAGTTTGGGAGGGTGACTTTAAAAATGTACTCTGATAAAACTAAATACCTGTAAAAAAAAAATAAAGTAAATGTAAAGTCCAAGATGGCGTCCTCACATGTCTTGTTTTGTCCACAACTCAAAGATATTTAGTTTACTGTCAGAGAGGAGGAAAGAAACCAGAAAATATTCACATTTAAGAAGCTGAAATCAGAGAAATTTGACTTTTTTTAAACTAATAAATGACTCAAATGATTAATCGATTATCAAAATAGATGCAGATTAATTTAATAGCTGCTGCAGCTCCGAGTGTTTAATGTTTGTTGTTGTCTTCATTAGTTTGTGCGGCTGTTCCTTCCTTTGTTGTGCACAATTTATTGATTGATTGATTTAAAGACAAAAAAATTGTGAAATTTCCACCCAGTGAAGCATTTTTTTTTTTTCACTAGCAGTCATGATAATGAATTAACAGCTGGTAGTATGTGGTTTTTTATTTTAAAACTGTAATTTAACCACAAAAGACGCCATTTACACCATGTTTTTGGCCGAAATGTCAACTGTAGCCTCCCAGGTAGCATGTAAACATGGCGTCAATGTATCATGAGACTTCGTGTATCTCTTAATGGATGCACGTGTGAAAATACGTGAGATATACGAAGTCTTCTTATTGATCCATTAGTTCTTTGGTCTGAAACATGTCAGAAAAGTTGAAAAATGTTGATCAGTGTTTCCTCAAAGGTCTTGTTTTGTCTCCAACTCAAAGATATTCAGAGTAAAGAAACAAGCTGACATTAACTGAGACAATAATCCCTCTGCTCTAGAGCCTCTCATGCAGTGGTTTGTACTTTAGTCTCACAGTAAGAAGGACGTGGGTTTGAATCCCTGTGTGAAGTTTGTTTGTTTGCATGATGTCGTACATACAGTTCAACCAGGAGCCTGAGCTCTGCAATACAACAGTGTTCACTTATTTAAAGCTGGACTGACTCTGTTCTTCACTTTCTTGTATATAAACATGAATATATTTCCTTCTTCAACAGGACAGTCTAATGTGATTGGATCACGTGAACCAGTTCATGTAACAGTCGGTCATGACGTCATTCTGCCGTGTCACCTGGAGCCCCATGATGTGAGGACATAACAGTGGAGTGGAGACATATGAAGACATTGTGCACATACAGAAATAGAGAGATGATCTAGTTGATCAGGACGAGAACTTCAGAGGAAGAACGTCTCTCTTCTTTGATGAACTGATCAGAGGAAACATTTCACTGAAACTGACCAACGTAACTGAACAGGATGAAGGAAACTACACCTGCTTTGTTCCTAAACTGGACAGCAAGAGAGCTTGATTAACCTCATAGTTGGTGAGTACAGCTAGAGATAATACACATTAAAGTGGAAACAGACAACTTTTCAAGGTGCTATTATTGTTTGTGCTGCATCACAAAGACAACATCTGTACACAACCTCAGAGCTCAGAGGAGGAAATGATCAACACCACTGTGGAAATAAGAGACAAGTCATCTGATGTATTATACTAGAGAGAAGCTCCATCATAAAAAACAAAATGCAACTTTTGTTTTATCACCAAATTTTGTCCATGTGAGTTTTTTTAATAAGACAAAGAATTGTCAGTAAGACTTCTTTATCAACAGCAGGATTTTTTTTATTAGTGAAAAGTGTTTTATATTTTTGTTGAGTGTATGTTGAAAGCTGTTGTAATGATTTGCGTTGCATTGCAATAACAGTTTGAGTAACATTAGCCTTTATGGTTTGCACAAACAATAAACTACACCAGAGGTCGTCATCAGGCTGGAGGAGAGAAGAAAACATAGGACATTATTTTCTGTGGAAGAATCATGTCTGTGAGCAGACAGATGAAAGTGAACCAAACTAAACACAGATGGTGTCATTATTCTACAGACATTACACTGAGAAATCAACATTTACTTCAAATGAGAAGTTAAAGCAAAAAAAGTTTATTTCCACTTTAAAATAAGAAAAAATCCATATTTGTTAAATTGTTAAATATATTTTAGTTCTTATGTTCACAATTACAATGTAATGTAATTTTTCAACAGACCCAGAGGAGAACAGAAACAAAGGAAATCAGACTGATTCTGGTGAGTAAATATCTGAGTTTTATCTATTTATATCCTCATAAGTCATCACCAGCACAACATCTACTCCTCCTGTGAGTCTGAACTTTATCATGTTTTAATTTTTCATTTCATTTTTTTTCCACAGACAAAATGACAGAAGAAAACAATAATAACTGTAAGTAAATAAATACTTTTGTTCTGTTTAATCCTACCAGAAACTGTTCAATCAATCAATCAATCAATCAAATTTTATTTATATAGCGCCAATTCACAACAAAGTTGTCTCAAGACTCTTTACATATAGAGTAGGTGTAGACCACACTCAATAATTAATTATATTTACATCCGACAATTGAAACAATTCCCCCATGAGCAGCACTTTGGCGACAGCGGCGAGGAAAAACTTCCTTTTAACAGGCAGAAACCTCGGACAGATCCATGACTCATGGTGGGCGGTGATCTGACGGCACCGGTCGGGTTGAGAGGGAAAGAGGAAAAGGGAGAAAAAGAGGAGGTGGGAGGGGTGGAAGAGAGAGAGAAAAGAACAGAGACAGAGAAGAACAGTAGAAACAGAACATCAATAGTAAAACTACAGTATGTGTAGGGAAAAGTAGTACATATAAATATGTAAGCTGTATGTAAATAATAATACTAATACTAGATGTTACAATAATAATATAAAAATAATAATAAAATAATAATATATATATTATTTATTTACAGTCGATCCCTGTAAAGTGTCAGTGTTGTCTTCATATCTGGTGTCTGCTGCCCTCAAGTGGACAAATCTGTTATTACAGCTTTAAATATTTACTCTAGTTAGTGAAGTTTAGCTCTTTTTTTGTAACTGTGAAACATTTTGCAACTCAGATGAATCAATATTTTATTATTTCAGTGAGTTGATTCAGTGTTTTTCAGGACAGATGAGAAGTGGGTGCGAAAAAAATGGACAGATGGATCTTAACTTGGACAAATGTTTCCTCTTTTCTTCCAGGGCACCACGGTTTCATTGTTCTTATCATCATACTTGTCATTGTTGCCATGGTTGCCATGGTTGTAATTTTCATACAGACGAGACGTGTAAATCACAGTAAGTTACAATAATATTTCTGCTTGATGACAACAAATACAACCCCACTTCCAAAGAAAGCTGGAACTTTGTGTAAAATGTAAATAAAAACAGAAACAATGATTTGAGCAACAAGAATGAGAAAGAATTTGACTTTAAAACTTCAACAATCAGTGTCGTCAGTTCACAAACACTGACTGAGTGTTAAAAGAAAAGATGATGTATCACAGTGGTAAACATGATCCTGTCACTACTTATTTTAAAACATGTTACAGACATCAAATTCACAATGACTTTATATTTATTTAAAGAAAAAAAAAGATTAAGTTAACTAGTTTGAAAATTGAATGTTTGTTCTATATTCAGATGAATGCAGGTTGAAAAGGTTTTGTAAATCGTTCATCTTTTCTAAACTATGTTTTACAGAAAGTTACAACTTTTTTGGAATTTGTGTTGTAATTTTTTTATGTTTACATTAAAGGACATTAATTTAGCTGATGATTTTATCCAAAGTGACTTAGAATGAGAGTTTTCAACAATGTGGATACAAACCAAAACATAATGAAAATCATCACTTCATAAAGCTGCAAGTGTTACAGAAACATTAAAGAAACACAAATGACCTCATTGTTCATAACAACAAGTTTCTGATTGACTCAGTGTGTACGGTGATAAAGAAATCAATCTTTTCACATCCTGTTCTGACTTTTTCTTCTTGCTGCCTCAGACAGACACTTCTTCTTTTTCTAAGAGTGGTCAAAGAAAAGAAAATGTTCATCAGACATTTTGGGAAAGCACTGACTGATATTTGTTTGTTTCTTATAGATCCTCATGGAGGACAAGGTGGGGGACGACCTAGGGATGAGAATGAGCTGGTTCCTATGACTGGTAATATTCAACCAGATACTTTTAGTCTTCTAAACTTACAAAATCAACAAGCAAAACATGGATGTCATCAACCATTTTGGGAATCACTGACTGATAACTTTTTTGATTTGTATAGATTCGAATGTAAGACAGAGACAGGTGAGTACCTAGGACCACTGAGGAGGAGTGAAAGCGTCTTCATCTCTCCACCACCGCCTTGAAAGAAGACTTTTGCAGACGTCTCTGTGTTTTATCATGTACATTAAGGTTCATGTCAGACACAGTTTAGTTTCCATCACTGAGCCTGCAGAGCTCCTCTCTGGAGAAACATTCATATCTGAGATCTTACCTGGTTTAATGCTGCATTTACTGTTTGTGTGAGTTTAGTTTCTGTGGTCATTCTCACAACATCCCAAAAACTAATATTTGATAATAACTCTTTAACTCAGGTACCAGATGAAAAAAGGGATTTGTTTTTTTTTTAAAAAGTGTATGTTAGTAGTATTTCCCCACACTGTCCTGTTCTGTGTTCTGAGATACTAAATCAAACTAATAATTGTTTCTTCCTATTATTAAGACATTAACTTTCTCATTATTTTAATATACTAACTCTTTCTTTTGAGATATTATTATTTTAATCACATAAAGTGTCTTTGAGTATCCTGAAAACAGCATGATAAATAAAATATACATATATATATATGTTATATTGTATATATATATATATATATATATATACATATATATATATATATATATATATATATACATCAATAAATATATTACTATTATTCACACTGTAAATGAGCCCAATTTATTGTAATTAAATTATGTAGAGTTTTATTTGAAGTGTGTTTGTTATATTAGGTGCGTTTGAGATGAGCCAGGCCTGCGCAGAATTCGATTAGTGGCGATCGCGGTGCAATGCATGCCGGTTAAAATTTGTGTCCGACTTGATCCCGACTTGCTCTGACGTTGTTGCACACGTGGGCAACGATAACCTCACGAGATCGAGGTGGCCGCAGATTTCAGAGCCAGGCGCCACAGCTGCTCTCCACCATGCCTGGCTGTCAGCTGTTCGATGAGCTGATTGGCTCTGATCGGCTCTTAATTTTGCCAACAAACACCACATGTTGTATAAAATACAATTTTTATGTGTAACTATAATATTTAACGCTGGATATATTAGTTTTATGTTGTCCAATGAAGTTTTAATCTGCCAACAAGCAGATATTTTGTGACTGATAATAATGATAAAGGTTATAAATATGACTTATCAAACAGTTACAAAGTGTTTTTACAAGGCTGATAAAAGAACAGATGTTTTTATTTTAACTTCAATCAGTGATTGGGGACACACTTTATCTCTGCAAACTTCAGGTAACCTACAGGTGATCTAACAGGATGTCAGGGTCACTTCCTGTAGTCTCTTCTGAAGTCTGCTGGAAAATGTTCAACTTGACTGCAGCTTTTTGTCTCCTCTTCCTTCTGCGGCCGCCTGATCTCTGATCTCGTCTTTCCAGGCGAGGTGCAGTTCATCTCAAATGCACCTTTTGTTCTTGTGTTGCTATTTCCTGCAAAAAAGGAAAGGAAAGGAAAAAAAAGAGTAAACTGTAAGGAGTGCAGGGAGAGAAACAAGTGATAAATAGTGATAAACATACAAAAAGTATTCACCCTCTTGGATGTTTTCCCTTTTTATTGCTTTTATAAATGTAATCATGGTCAATATAATTTCTGACACAAAACAAAATTTTTTATAAATTTTGTAGTGTCAATTAATTAAAAATATGCAATGCAAAATAAGTGATTGCATAAATATTCACCACCCTTTAAAGTGACTGACCTGATTCAACAGAATTCCAGACAGTTGGTGCTTGGAGTCTCACAATTAGTGAGATGAGATCAGCTGAGTGCAGTGAATGTGTCTCAGGTGTCTGTAGTAAAGACATCTGTGTCTGGAAGGTCCAGTCACCGGTTCATCAGTATTCGTAGCTACAATTACACCATGAAGACAAAACAACACTCCCAGCAACTCAGAGAAAAGGTTATTGAAAAGTCAGGAGATGGATACAAAAACATTTCCAAGTCACTGAACATCACCTGGAGTTCAGTTAAATCCATCATTAAGGAATATGACACACGTGTAAATGTGCCTAGAGCAGGACGTCCTCACAAACTGAGAGACTGTGCAAGAAGGAGACAAGTGAGGAGACACCAAGACACCTGTGATATTCTGAAGGAGACGTGAGAGACTCTGCAGACAACAGCTGCTGCCTGAGTTCTTCAGCAGTCAAAGCTTTATGGTGTCAGAGAGAAAGACACTGCTGAAGACAGCTCATTAAATCTGGACTAGAGTTCATCCAAAGACATGTGGGAGACTCCATGGTCAAGTGGAAGAAGGTTCTTTGGTCTGATGAGACCAAAATGGAGCTTTTTGACGATGAGACTAGACGCTTTGTTTGACAGACACCAAACACTGAACATCACCACAAACACACCATCCTCACTGTGAAGCCTGGTGGTGGCAGCATCCTGCTGTGAGGAAGCTTCTCATCATCAGCAGGTCCTGACAGGCTTGTAAAGGTAGAGGGTCAAATGAATGCAGCAAAATATCCTGGAGGACAATCTGATTCAGTCTGCAGGAGAACTACAGCTGGGGAGAAGATTTATTTTCCAGCAAGACAATGAGCCGAAGCACACAGCGAAAACTACACAGAAATGGTTTAAAGACAACAAGGCTGACAGAGCCTGAGCAGTTTTGCAAAGAAGAACGGAGTAAAACTGCAGTGTCCAGATGTGCAAACCTGATTGAGACGTGTCCACACAGTCTCAGTGCTGTGATTCCAGCCAAAGGTGCTTCTACTAAATACTGACTTGAAGGGGGGGTGAATACTTTTTAGAGGCACTGTATCTGTACATTTCTATAATTGAAAGATCTATATATTGTATATAGTTCATGTGTGTAGTATGTTCAACCTGTACTTCTGATCACTGAGCTGCTGTAACATGTGAATTTCTCTGGTGTGGGATCAATAAAGTTTATCTTTGAATTAAAATGAATATCAAATGGTCATTTAAGTCAACATCAGTAAGAATATTACTAATAATCAGGTATTTTAAACAGTTTACAGATCTAAAGGATACCACCAGGTGTTGAAATAGTTCTTAAATAAATGTTTGTGTGGATGTTGGTATCAGTCAGTCTGACAGCTGATCCAGCTGCAGCTCTTCATCAGTAACTGTCGTCTCTTCAGACTGACTCAATATGAGTCTGACCTTTGACCCCTTTAACTACATTCAAAAGATGAGCTCTGCTAATGATCACATCATAGATTTGAGGTGGACGATCAGGACATGTTGGGGTGCGTTCCAGTCTCCTGGTAGTTCACTGTGAAGTGGACTGTACAGGGTGTTCAGCCATGTTCAGTGAGACACTGACGCTGACGATCCTCTAATCAGGGTCTGGAAATATAAGACACCTGCTGTTTGCTCCCAGGTTTGTGCCAAAAACACCTTTGGTGCTCAGTTCAACCTGTACTGCCTGTTATAGTTGTCTTTGTTTTAACAGCTGTGATGTGTTTGTTGACCAAGTGCAGAGTTTGACTGTCCTCCTGTCCTCCTGTCCTCCTGCATCCAGTTAGAGCCTCACGTCAGAGGAGGTGAGTAGAGTTACAACATCAGAATCATCATGTACAGTCTGGGGTACTTGTTTGTTGTTGATTATTTTGTGTAGGTTCTTTCTTTCAGGAGCACAGAGACATATTGTTGGGAGGCTCTGCTCCTGTGCTGAGGTCCCTTCACTTTTTACATGTGAGTAAAAACACTGAGACACCAAATAAACTGCACCTTTTTTGTTGTGAGGATTGATGTGATGTCTGCTGCCCCCCTGTGGTGAATCAGTGGCAGCACATCTGGATGCTCCTCAGCATCACCTGACATTCAACAAGTGACCTCTGCTCTGTTTCTTTAGTTTCTTTAGTTTTTTGTTTATGTTGGACTGAGTTTTAGACTTTGTAACATTCACAACTGTAGAAAATTGCACTTAGACTTTGAAATTTGCTTAAATTAATGAGAAATTTCACTCTGTTGTGAACAACAAATTAATTCTGATAATTGAACTGTTTTGAATAATGTGATTCTCATCTGAGAAATGAGTCAAAGTGAACGAGAAACACAGTTCATGAAACCAGGAGTGTATTGGAGCTTAAACACAAGTAAACTCAGTTCATCACCTCTTTGAAATGAGGCTCAGAGTTTATTTATCTGTTTTCAGATCAACTGGATCAATCAATGAGGAGAAAAATGATAAAAGGTCAACTACAGTTTACTCACCTCTGTATTTACTGTTTGACACACTCATGTGTCTGAGGACAGACTGAAATGTCTGCATCCTTTTTCTGTGTATAATTATAAACTAAAACTCAGTGTGATAAACAACAGCTTGATAAAACTCACATTCTTTATGAGTTTAATGTTGTTGTGCATCATTTTTTAGACTCAAACTATAATGAGCAGTCAGTGTCGACAGAAAAGTCAAATCAAACACAGATTTGTATCAGAAACATTTGCAGGTTTGACTGTCGTGGTGAAAGAACATGTGAACATTTTGAGCAGAACCACTCACACAGTGACAAAACAACTTTTCATTTTGGAGACATCAGACAATTTACTGACACAAAAACTTGGTTTTGAAGCTTAAATGAAATGTTTTGGGTGAGTAACTACCTTCTGCAAACATGCAGCAGAGTTTTGATGTTTCTATAAAACAGTTGTGAGAGTTTAGAGAAAGTTAAGACTGATTCAAAAAATGAGACAAATCGAAAAACTGTTAAAAACAAATGACACAAAAATGATGAATTGATTATTAAAACAGAAACAAAATGTGTTCTTCTACTTAAATCACCATCTGATCTAAACTTTGTAAGAAGACTGAATGAAAATTATGTACGAAAAGTAGACAAGCAGACAAACAGTTAATCTGCTGGTAGTTAATTATTTCCTCTTTAGCCACTAGAAAGGGAAACTGTACTACTGTCTGACAGTGAGAGTGTTTCGCTCCACTTCATTGATCATTATTAACTCTGTGAGATCGACTGTGTCTCAGTCTGTTCTTCATCCAGTGAACATGAAGGAGTTAAATTGTCTGATTTTTCTGTCCTGTGTCTCTGTGCTGAGTGTTACAGGTGAGTCTTTCATGTTTAAGTGATCGACTGTAAAAACACAGCAGACATGTTTTACTCTCACTGTTTTTCTTTGTTGTTCTTCATTAATGTGTTTGAAGATTTTCAGACTGTTCTAAATTAGCCTTTTTAATGAATTTTTAGAGTCACATTTTTTCACTCTCATTGTATTTTTTTATCTGTTTTGTCTTTTGTGTCATGAAAACTTCACAGCACTCACCTGGTCTGAGACAAAGGAGTGACCTCATCATACTGTATCTGCTTTAAATTTATCTCTGGACACCTTTGATCTGATAAAACTGCTCGAGGATTTTCTGTTGATGTTCACATTTGAACATGAAGTCAGATAATAAAATAGATTTAGAGGAAGCAGAGAGGAAGGGAAGAAGTACAAATACTTAGTTACTGTACTTAAGTAGAGTTTTCAGGTATCTGTACTTAACTTGACGATTTATTTTTCTGAGAATTTTTTTAACTTTTACTCCTCACATTTTTAACACAAATATCTGAATTTTCTACTCCTTACATTTTCAAAACAGGCTTCTCATTTCAGTTTTAATACATTTGAGGGGAATTATTGATTATTTTTATTTTGCATCACTGAGCACCACCTTCCAACATCAAGACTGACTTCAACTTAAATGAACAATAACATATTAAATATATATCAAATTTCATTAAGTCATTTATTTAGAAATCATTTATTTCCTGCTTTGATCTGCACCCAACATTTCACCCATATAAAGTCACAAGGGAAGTGACCTTTAGTTTCATGTGTAAAGTTTTTGCTGATGTAGTTTCTTTCTTTCAACACTTCCTGTTTAATGTCTTGTGACCTATTCTCTTTTTCAATAATGTGTCAAACTAATTCTTGCCCAAAGTTATTATAGTTAAATAAAACTTAATAAAAAACTAAGATGAGGTGTGAAAAAACATTTTAGTTTACTGAAATAAAAATAAAAAGTAGAAAAAATGATGAAATGATGTGTACTTACAAAACTAACTGAAATAAAAAATAAACTGTCCTCAGCTTTAGTTTTTTGTCAGTTTGGTCAAAATTTTCAAACACAAGTTGAGTGTTACACACTAATAATGACTGTTTATAGTCATTTAAATGATGATGTCATACTTTTATATTGTGAGACATAATCTGACATAGTGACTGAGAGAAAAAAGAAGAGAAACTCAAAAGATCCTCAGACACTCTGAGGTTCAGAGGTCGCTGATAAATTATGTCTCACATGACATGAATTCTAACTTTGTTTCTGTTTCTTGTTTGTTCTTTTGTTTTTCTTGCAGCAGAGTCAGAGTTGATTTGTTCACAGCAACCAGTCAAAGTCCTGGCTGGTTATGATGTCATTCTGTCGTGTCACCTTGAACCTCCAATCAGTGTCAGGTCTGAGACGGTGCTGTGGAGCAGATCTGATCTGAAACCAAAGTACGTCCATTATCATGAAGATGGACGACTGATGTTTGATCTTCAAAATTCAGATTATAATTTCCGCACGAGACTGTTTATGGATGAACTGATGAATGGAAACGTCTCCATGAAAATCTTCAAAGTGAAAATGTCTGATGCAGGAACATTCGTTTGTTCTCTTCCTTCAATGAAGAAAGAAGCTTCAGTCCAACTCATTGTTGGTAAGTCAGACTTTAGGAAAAAGACCAAAGTATTTTAGTTAGAAACTTAAATGTAGCAGTGATCTCAGACAACATGGAGGAAAGAAACTTTTTTTGGCTCGAATCCATGATATCAAAGTGTCCAACTCTTAAAATTTACAAATTTTGCACTTTTGCACTTCTGCTGCAGAAACTGAACACAACAACTCAAAATTGTTCACACTTGTTTCTAATGATGTGAGTTACAGTTTTTCACTGTTGTTTGCTCAGTAAAATTAAACTTTAAATTCAGTCACTGAAATCTGAAACTCATGAACTGAAACTCTGAACCAAACCAAACTTACAGGATGTTCTGAACTAAACTGTGAATATGCATGTTTATATTTATTTTTGGAATCTCAAAATGTGTTTTAAACACAATAAAAATGTTTTCCTGTAGCTACATGTTCTGAACAGTTTTCCATTTTTTGATGTAATGACTGCTCATATAAATAATAAATATATTTCCTTCTTCAACAGGACAGTCTGATGTGACTGGATCACATGAACCAGTTAACGCAACAGTCGGTTATGACGTCATTCTGCCGTGTCACCTGGAGCCTCCATACGATGTGACGTCACTGACAGTGGAGTGGAGACGGAATAAAGCATTGTACACGTCTACAGAAATAGGAAGGATGATCCAGGTCTTCAGGACGAGAACTTCAGAGGAAGAACGTCTCTCTTCTTTGATGAACTGGACAAAGGAAACATTTCACTGAAACTGACCAACGTAACTGAACAGGATGAAGGAAACTACACCTGCTTTGTTCCTAAACTGGACAGTCAGGTCAGGAGAGGCTTCATTAAGCTCATAGTTGGTGAGTACAGCTAAGATAATACACATTTAAGTGGAAACAGACAACTTTTCAAGGTGGTATTAGGAGAGGAGGCTCAGAGGAGGAAATGATCAACACCACTGTGGAAATAAGTTCACTGACAAGCCACTCAACAGAAATATATATTTAAAAAATAGTTTTTGTTTTTGCTCCCATTTTTCATGGGTTGAAGGAAAAATGTTCAGAATTTTTTTAAAATCTGCGACCAGCAGCTCTAGAGGTCAGTTGGCTGGTCAACGCTGGTCGGTTGGTCGGCTGCTCAGTCGGTCAACACCATTTGGCTAAAAGGGGGCGTGTGTCAGTGGGAGTTTCCTATCACAAAAAATAACTTCACTTCCAAATTAATGCACAGACTCACAAAAGATTTAGTGGAAAGGTTGTCATGGACTCAACAACAGCTTTTAACTGCATCTAGCAGCTCTGTAGATCGGTTGGACAGTCGTCATCCTGGTTGGTTGGTTGGTCCGACCCTTTGGCAGCCACAGTTTCTGCCTGAGGATCCTGAACTTTTTCATGAAGGTCAGTTGTGTGTGTTTGTGTTTATGCCAGCTGGTTAAAAGGGGGTGAGGAAGTGACCTCTCGCAAAAAAGAACTTCATGTCCAAATTAATTCACAGACTCCAAAACATTTAGTGGAAAAGTTGATCGTGGACCAAACGACAGCTTCATGAGTGGAAATAAAAAACATCTGATTTTTTTTTTCATAATTAACTTTTTAATAATAAAATCATGTCTGAGAGCAGACAGATGAAAGTGAACCAAACTAAACACAGATGGTGTCATTATTCTACAGACATTACACTGAGAAATCAACATTTACTTTATAATGAGAAGTTAAAGAAAAAAAAGTTGTTTATTTCCACTTTAAAATAAGAAAAAAAAAATTATATTCATTAAGTGTTAAATGTATTTTAGCTCTTATGTTCACAATTACAATGTAATGTAATTTTTCAACAGACCCAGAGGAGAACAGAATCAAAGGAAATCAGACTGATTCTGGTGAGTAAATATCTGAGTTTTATCTATTTATATCCTCATGAGGCATCACCAGCACAACATCTACTCCTCCTGTGAGTCTGAATTTTATCATGTTTTAATTTTTCATTTCTTTTTTTCCACAGACAAAAAGAAAAAACAATAACAACAGTAAGTAAATAAAAAGTTGTGTTCTGTTAAATCCTACCAGAAGTGTTGAAGCAGTCAGGTGTTAAAGCTCCACCTGCTGGGGGTTTGTTGAATTTGTTCATCAGGACAGTTTTTCCTTCATCACTGTGGTCTGAGACGACTGATGAGTTCATTATTTACAGTCGATCCCTGTAAAGTGTCAGTGTTGTCTTCATATCTGGTGTCTGCTGCCCTCAAGTGGACAAAGAAATCTGTTATTACAGCTTTAAATATTTAATCAAATTATTTTTTTGTTCTTTTTTTTGTAACTGAAACATTCTACAACTTAAATGAAACAACAACCTGTTGCTCAGTAAATCAAAGGTGCACCGTATCATCTCATACCGCAACATCAGAAATGTTAACCCTAAGGACCTCACCAGTCTAATCACCTCATACCCAGTTCCTGCCCCTTCCTCCTCACTCCCAGATCTCGTGGACTATTATAATTATACTTTATCCTCAGCGCTTGATACCCTTGCCCCTCTGAAAACACGAGTTGTCTCTTTCACCCATACTGCTCCCTGGTATACAACTGAACTACGCCAGCTCAAGACGCGAGGGTCGACGCCTCGAGAGGCTTTATAACAAAACTGGACTTGCCATTCCTAAACAAATGTATCTCGATCACATACTCCATTACAAAAATGCACTCTCAACAGCCAAAACTTCTTACTATTGCAAACATCAACATCAATACAGGTGGCAGAAATACCAAAACCCTCTTCTCCACAGTGAAACGACTACTCAACCCCAGCTCTCCAATGAACATTGCTCCACTTTTTTGCAGTTCTTCAACTCCAAAATCACCAACAATCCACGAGCAATGATCTCCGCCAACACCATGCATACCGATCTTCCATCTGCAAGAGCCTCTAAACTGCCTCCATCAACTGCCCTATATGAGTTCATGTGCCAACAGAAAATCACATCCTTAGACTCATTACCCAGTCCAACACCTCCACATGCCGACTGGATCCAATGCCCACCACCCTTGTTAAAGCATGCCTGCCCTCTGTCATCTCTCTGATAACCTCCATTATTAGCTCCTCCTTGTCCACTGGTACAGTTTCCTCCCTCTCTGAAAGTTGCCTTAATCAAACCAACACTAAAAAAAACCTGGACTCGACTCTACAGATAAGAACAACTACCGACTCATATCTAACCTTCCATTCATCTCCAAAATCATTGAGAAAGTAGTTGCAACTCAACTCCAAAGCTACCTCGAAAACAATAACCTCTTTGAACAGTTCCAATCAGGCTTCCGCACTAAACACAGCACAGAAACTGCCCTGGTCAAGATCACCAACGACCTCCTCCTAGCATCTGATTCCGGTCAACTCTCTCTCCTCATCCTTCTAGACCTCACCGCTGCCTTTGATACCATATCCCATCAACTTCTCATGGACCGTCTTGCTAGCATTGGAATCAAGGGCACTGTGTTTAAATGGTTTGCGCCCTACCTTTCAGACAGATCACAACTTGTACAAATTCAGAACTATAAATCAGACAGCACCATAGTCCATCATGGGAGTTCCACAAGGTTCAGTACTGGGGCCCCTCCTGTTCACCATCTACCTCCTCCCTCATGGCATATCTTCCAGCATTATGGAATTCATTTTCATTCCTACGCTGATGATACACAGCTTTACATTACCACAAACCCCACCTCTACTCTCCCTCCCAGTACCCTCACTGCCTGCTTCAAGGACCTCCAGATATGGATGACAAACAACTACTTAAAATTCAATAGTCAGAAAAACTGAGCTGCTCCTTATTGGTTCCAAATCTACACACTCAAAAATAAACATCCACTCACTTTCCATAGCTGATGCCCCCATACCCATCTCCAAACAGGTCAAGAGTCTTGGTGTCATTATGGACAGTACCCTCTCCTTCTCCAGTCACATAAACAACGTATCATGGACTGCCTTCTTCCATCTACGAAACATCTCCAGACTACGCCCTGCCTTAACACAGCAATCTACTGAAATCCTTGTCAATGCCTGGTCACCTCACATATGGACTACTGCAACGCAGTTCTAACTGGTATCCCCAACAAACTCATCCACCGACTTCAACTCATCCAGAACTCCGCAGCACGGATCATTACCCACACAAAATCCACTGAACGTGTCACTCGTGTCACTGCTTGCTCATTCAGTTACACTGGCTCCCTGTATCACAAAGCATCAACTTCAAAATCCTTCTGTTAACCTTCAAAGCCCTTCATAACCTATCACCGGTCTATCTCACAGAACTCTTACACACCTACAGTCCACCTCGGTCACTTCGGTCTTCGTCTGCAGATCTACTGTCAGTACCAACTGTTAACCTCAATTACAATGGGTGCCAGGGCCTTCTCTCATGCTGCACCCAAACTCTGGAATTCCCTCCCCACCCTATCCGTACATTGGACTCTGTTGCAAAATTTAAAACTGCCCTTAAAACCCATCTATTCAAACTAGCATACTCGCTCTAATTCCTTTGAGGGAATCTCATCTCTATTTTGCACAATTATTGTTTTTAAGTTATTTTTGCTCTGTTGATGCTGATTGTATGTTTTTTATGATGTGTGATCTATGCTGTTGTTTTTTATCTGATGTAAGGTGACCTTGAGTGTTATGAAAGGTGCAACTAAATAAAATGTATTATTATTATTATTTATTATTATTATTATTATTATTATTATTATCATCATTATTATTATTATTATTATTATTATTATTATTATTATTATTATTATTATCTCATCATTTCAGTGAATTGATTCAGTATTTTTCAGGACAGATGAGAAGTGTGGTGTGAAAAAATGGATGGATGGATCTTAACTTGGACAAATGTTTCCTCTTTTCTTTCAGGGTACTATGGTTTCTTTGCTCTTATCATCCCTATAATCGCCATTGTTGCCGCTGTTGTAATTGTCATAACGGACGAGACGTGTAAATAACAGTAAGTTACAATAATTTTGCTGCTTGATGACACCAAATACAACCCCACTTCCAAAGAAAGCTGGAACTTTGTCTGAAATGTAAATAAAAACAGAAACAATGATTTGAGCAACAACTACTTATTTTAAAACATGTTACAGACATCAAATTCACAATGAGTTTATATTTATAAAAAATAATACAGTTTATCAGTTTGAACATTAAATGTCTCGTCTTTGTTCTGAATTCAGTTAAATAAAGTTTCTGACTCTGAGATAAACAGTAACTGTATCCCTGAACTGTCTTTGTAACCAAATCACATTTAGGACATTTGATGTGATCACTTCTGATCAATAATATAATATTTCTTCATTTTCCTTCACTGAGCCTCCCCTGAAACTGACTGGACCCCCCCACTTTAAAACCCTCTGATCTAAACTTTCATGAACATTTGCTGACCTGAGTGGTCAAAGAACACAAAGAACTAATGAAACATTTTGGAAAAACACTGACTAATAACTTGTTTTGTGTTGAACAGATGCAGGAGCAGACGGGAGAGGAGGACATGTGCAGATTTAGACGGATGATTCAGGGGACGAGAGACAAGATCCAGGTGCAGGACGAGACGGGAGCGGACGAGATGAGCCGGTTGAGATGTCTGAGATGGTTAATTCAAGGGACGAGGAACGAGTGCAGGACGAGACAAGAGAGGACAAACACTTGAGCACTGAGCCAAATAACCCAGAGGAAGACACCTTTAAAACAACCAAATCCATGAGATTTATTATCATAAAGTGTCAACAACAAAGACACTAAATACACCTGAAGGGGACGAGGAGGAGAGGAGACACCGAGTGTCCAACACAGAGGACTTTTATCAAGAGCTGAAACTGTCCCTGATTATACAACTGTTTGACTTTTATTATTTGGTTTGTGTGTTTGTGTTTCATACATGTTTTTTTGTAAATATTTTTAAAATTTGTAAATAAATCTTATATATAATAAATAAGGAATAATGTCTCGTTGTCTCTGGTGTAAATGAACCTCTGTGACCTTTTTGTTGAGAATTAAATGTTAAATATTTCCTGAGGTGTAATTCACCAGGTGGCGCTGTTGCCAACTTAAATAAACTAAACTAATCTTCCACTTCTACAAAATTGTGGCCACATATATCTGTACATTTCTATAAGGTTGTGAGTTGAGTTACAACATCAGAATCATCATGTACAGTCTGGTGAGACTGGATCATTTTGGTTTCCCCCTTTTTCAGGTCCAGCTGCCTTTTTAACTCCTGCTGTTTTGTCCTTTAGTTTAACCTTCACTTTTCTCATTAGTTCACTCATTGTTTTGTTCATTATGTTGCCATATAGTTCACCCTGCAGTCCAATTTTCTTAAATTATTTTTGGATTTTGTATTTCTGTTAAAACCAGCTGGGGTTCTTGTTTGTTGTTGATTATTTTGTGAAGGTTCTTTCTTTCAGGAGCACAGATACATTTTGTTGGGAGGCTCTGCTCCTGTGGTCCCTTCACTTTTTACATGTGAGTAAAAACACTGAGACTAGAGGTGTGTATCCACTGACTGAGACTGATTCAATATGATACATCTTAACATTTTTAAATGGCCACTGATTCAGTTTGATATGATTCAACTCTGTCATGATATGATATGATGCAATACAAGACAATGAAATGTGTGAATCTTTACATTTTGATTGTGTTAATGTTATATTAGTAGAGTGATATTAGTTGCAAAAAGAAATCCTGATAGTTTTACTGAATATAGTAACAGTAGAGACAGAGAGAAGGAGACATTACAGTGGTGTTAACATCTTATTATGAGTCTCATGGTAAATGAGAATCTGAACAAACTTTAAAACAGTTTAAAATCTGAGTATTTTTGCAGTAAGATGATCAGCTGCTCTGTTTCATATGAAGAGTTCTGTGGTTCTGATCAGTGTGTTTTGAACAGTGATGCTCCGTGTTTCCTGCTCTCACAGTCACATGACGTCTCTGTGGGTCAGAAGTTTGGTGGTGTGATTACAATCTGTCAGTTTTCAGTTCTGCTGCAGTCAGTTTTGAGGAAATGAAGAGCAGACAAAGAAGAGGGAGGAGGGAGCGCTTGTTTTGTTTGAGCGAGATGCAAAAAATTAATGCAAAAAATGAAACATGCGCGTCTTAATGAGACGTATCGATATGTTAGTGCTGCATCGATTTATTTCTGATTCAGTTTCTGCTTTTTACCGAACAGGCCGTCTGAACCGAAGCACTCGTATCTCACACATTAAAGTCTGATGCATCAGGTGCATGAGTGAATCGTTGCACCTCTAACTGGGACACCAGATAAACTGGAGCATAAACACAAATAAACTCAGTTCATCACCTCTTTGAAATGAGGCTCAGAGTTTATTTATCTGTTTTCAGATCAACTGGATCAATCAATGAGGAGAAAAATGATAAAAGGTCAACTACAGTTTACTCACCTCTGTATTTACTGTTTGACACACTCATGTGTCTGAGGACAGACTGAAATGTCTGCATCCCTTTTCTGTGTATAATTATAAACTAAAACTCAGTGTGATAAACAACAGCTTGATAAAACTCACATTCTTTATGAGTTTAATGTTGTTGTGCATCATTTTTTAGACTCAAACTATAAGTGAGCAGTCAGTGTCGACAGAAAAGTCAAATCAAACACAGATTTGTATCAGAAACATTTGCAGGTTTGACTGTCGTGGTGAAAGAACATGTGAACATTTTGAGCAGAACCACTCACACAGTGACAAAACAACTTTTCATTTCGGAGACATCAGACAATCTACTGACACAAAAATTGGTTTTGAAGCTTAAATGAAATGTTTTGGGTGAGTAAACTACCTTCTGCAAACATGCAGCAGAGTTTTGATGTTTCTATAAAACAGTTGTGAGAGTTTAGAGAAAGTTAAGACTGTTTCAAAAAATGAGACAAATCGAAAAACTGTATTTAAAAAAAGACACAAAAATGATGAATTGATTATTAAAACAGAAGCAAAATGTGTTCTTCTACTTAATCACCATCTGATGTAAACATTGTAAAAAGGCTGAATGTAAGAATGAAAATTATGTACGAAAAGCAGACAAACAGTTTAATCTGGTGGTAGTTATTTATTTCCTCTTTAGCCACTAGAAAGTGAAACTGTTTACTTCTGTCTGACAGTGAGAGTGTTTACACTTCCAATTTCACTGATCATTATTAACTCTGTTAGATCGACCGTGTCTCAGTCTGTTCTTGATCCAGTGAACATGAAGGAGTTAAATTGTCTGATTCTTCTGTCCTGTGTCTCTGTGCTGAGTGTTACAGGTGAGTCTTTCATGTTTAAGTGATCGACTGTAAAAACACAGCAGACATGTTTTACTCTCACTGTTTTTCTTTGTTGTTCTTCATTAATGTGTTTGAAGATTTTCAGACTGTTCTAAATTAGCCTTTTTAAATGAATTTTTAGAGTCAATTTTTTCACTGTCATTGTACTTTTATCTGTTTTGTCTTTTGTGTCATGAAAACTTCACAGCACTCACCTGGTCTGAGACAAAGGAGTGACCTCATCATACTGTGTCAGCTTTAACTTTATTTCTGGACACCTTTGATCTAATAAAACAGCTCTAGGATTTTAAATTGATGTGCAGGTTTAAATATAGAGTCGGATAATAAAAATAGATTTAGAGGAAGCAGAGAGGAAGGGAAGAAGTACAAATACTTAGTTACTGTACTTATGTAGAGTTTTCAGTTATCTGTACTTTATTTATTTTACTTAGAGTTTTTAAACATTTTGCTCCTCACATTTTAACACAAATATCTGAATTTTCTGCTCCTCACTTTTTCAAAACAGACTTCTTATTTCAGTTTTAATACATTTGAGGGGAATTATTGATTATTTTTATTTTGCATCACTGAGCACCACCTTCCAACATCAAGACTGACTTCAACTTAAAATGAACAGTAACACATAGAAAAAATGATTCCTTGTTGTGTCCACCAGTGCAGATTACACACAACAAATGTAACAAGACAAAAACAATATAAAAGACATAACAAGGAAAAAAAATTACATAAAAGACGTAACAAGATGAAAACACGTAACATGAACAGAGAGGACATTAACAAAACCTTCAAAAAGTTTTGTGTTTATCTGTAAATTGCTTAAAAATACCTTTTGATTCAATTAAATATATATCAAATATATACTTATTTCATTAAATAATTTATTTAGAAAATAATTTATTTCCTGCTTTGATCTGTGCCCAACATTTCCCCCATATAAAGTCACAAGGGAATCAATCAATCAATCAATTTATTTAAAGTGCAAAATCACCATGGTACATGGTCTCAATACACTTAACAATAAATACAATATAACAAGTGCAATGATAACAGACAACAAAACAATATAAAAGCACCAGAGGGCAATGAAAAGACAGTTAAGAATTAGATTGAACCAAAATATTGGGTTTAAAAGGTAGGTTTTTAAGACAGGACTTAAAAATTTGCAGTGGATGATATCAAGTGGAAGGCCATTCATAAAAAGGGAGCACGGTAAGAGAAAGCCCTGCCACCAGCTGACTTTTATTAATCGGTGGGATGACAAGGAGGTTCAAACTAAGAGAACGAAGAGGACGTGACGGAAGGTAGGGAGTAAGCAGTTCAGTTAAATAAGATGGTGCAAGTCCATTCAAGGCCTTATAAGTTAAGTGAAGGACTTTAAAATCAGCTCTAGCCTGAATGGGCAGCCAATGTAATGATGCCAGGACAGGAGTTATATGGCAGAATCTATTTTTTCTTGTTAAAAGTCTAGCAGCTGAGTTTTGCACAGGCTGAAGACTCCTCGTTGTACTGATGGGGAGGCCAGAAAAAAGGGCATTACAGAAATCTAACCGGGAAGACACAAGGGCATGGAGAACCACCTCTGCGCTGCACAAGGATAGGGCAGAGCGGATTTTTGCAATATTGCGCAAGTTGAAAAAAGGCCGTCTTGGTGATTTCCTTTATGTGAGGCTGAAAAGTCAGGGTCGGATCAAAAGTAACACCTAGGTTTTTAATGTGAGTGCTTTCGGAGATCAGACAACCATCAATATTAAGACACAGACTCTCGGATAAACACTTATAGTTATTGGGTTTAATCACCAGCAAGTCAGTCTTAGCAGTGTTAAGCATAAGAAAATTAGAACTCACCTTGATTCGACTGACACATACTTCTAGATTTTGTACTTGAGAGAGGTCATTTAGGCTGCAGTGGGGTGTATTAGCTGCGTGTCATCAGCATAGAAATGGAACTTTATGCCATATTCTGCAATAATCCTACCCAAAGGGAGCATGTAAATACTAAAACAACAGAGGGCCCAGGACGGACCCCTGGGGCACACCAGAGACAACTGTAGAGCAATCTGATAGAGAGTTATTAAAACTAAACGCGTTGGGTTCTACAGGATAAGTAGGACTGGAACCATGAGAGTGCCAGCCCTTGAACACCAACACAATGCTCCAGTCGGTGTAGAAGCACACAATGATCTACTGTGTCGAAGGCCGAACTTAAATCAAGTATTAAGAGTAAAGAAGCTGATCCAGAGTCAGCAGTGACAAGTAGGTCATTAACTACTCTCGTCAGAGCAGTCTCAGTAGAGTGACAGGAGCGGAAACCAGATTGGAAGTTGTCAAAGAGATTATTGGCAGAAAGGTGGGCAGTCAGCTGATCAGCAACAATTCTCTCAAGTATTTTGGAAAAGAAGGGGAGAGTGGAGACAGGACAATAATTAGCAAGAACCAGTGGATCACTATTGGGTTTTCTTGAGGAGTGGTTTAATGATAGCAGCATAGTTCAAGGGGACACATCCCTCAGAGAAGGAAGTGTTCAAGATGGCACGTAAAGGACCACTCAGAACAGGAAAAAGTTCCTTAAGGAGGTCAGATGGGATAGGATCTAATGAACATGTAGACTTTGAGGTGGCAACCAGAGAGGCCGAGGCCTCCACAGAGATAGGTTTTTAAACTGTGAGAGTGAACTAGAGGACCTGGACACTGAGCACTGGTCGGTCGTGTTGCTAGGGATCTGCTGGCTAATGATCTTGTTCCTTATTAAGGAAATTTTATCAGTAAAAAAACTCTAAAAAATCATTAGCTGTGAAAGAAGAGCTCAGTGAGCAGGTGACGACTGTGTAAGCCTGGCCACAGTATTAAAAAGGACCCGATGATTGTTCTTATTGGTTTCAATCAGGTTGGAGAAATAAGATGATCTGGCAGCACGTTTATAGCGTTTGAAACTGAGAGTCCAAGCGAGGCAAGAGGACTCTGATTTACTGGTGCGCCCTTTGTCTTCGAGTCTGCGGCAAGCCCGTATTAATGAGCGAGTAAGGTCAGAGAACCAAGGCACAGATTTAGTTCGAGAGCCTCTACTGGTTCTAAGAGGAGCAAAGGACTCAAGCGATTCTAACAGTGCACTGTTTAGACTATTTGTGAGGCTGTTGACAGACACAGCCGTGTTGGAAAATGACACAAGTTTATTGGCCAAATGATCTGCTAAGAGAGACTTGACATGGTTATTAATGTAACGAAAAGAGTGGGGGTTAGGTTCAGAGCGAATACTCTGCAATGCATGCAAGAGGAGGTTAAAAAAGACACAAGAGTGATCCGAAACCAGAACCTGAAGAATAGATGGGAAGCCAGCAGTAATATCTTTTGTAAAAACAAGATCCAAAGTATTTCCGTGATTATGAGTGGGACCAGTGACATGTTGGATAAAGTTGAGACTGGAAAGAAGATCCAGAAATTCAGTTGCTTTGAAGTCTAAAATATCATTAACGTGAAAATTTAGGTCACCAAGCAGAAACTATTTTATCATATTTTATCAAAACGGATGATAAAAACTCAGAGAACTCAGTTAAAAAGATAGGATTATACCTAGGTGGTCTATAAAACAAGTAATGCCAGGATATGTTGACGGGTTCCAATAAGCATGGCCAGGTACTCAAAGGATGTGAAGTTACCAAGTGAACAAACTATACAGGTAAATTGATTAGAGAAAATAACCGCAAGTCCTCCACCCATTTTGTCTTGCCTAGCAGAGAATAAGAAGCTATAGTCAGGAGGAGATGCCTCAATAAGAACAGCACTGGCAGTAGAGGAAAGCCAAGCCTCAGTGAGAAAAAAGAAATGTAAACCATAGTGAGTAATAAAATCATTAATATAAAATGTCTTGCTGGAGAGTGACCTAATGTTAAGTAAAGCACAGCTAAGGTCGACAGGGGAAGGAGCTGGAGGGACAGGAACTGTTTTTATGCTAATTAGGTTAGATGTGACCCTCCTATGAGTGCTGGAGCAATTAACATTACTAAAATCGAGGATACTGCTATGTGGACAGTGAGACCATTTTGACAGGATACAGTGCCTGTCGGTAATTCTAATAGGAATATGAGAGTAGACAGGAGTTGAACTTGACTTAGGAGAAGAGGTTTGAGGAAAGGCTACAGGTTTTGCAGCTGCAGAAGAACTAAGCGGAGTAAGGGGGACAGAAGCGGAGGCACTGCCAACACAAGCGATGACAGCAGGACCCGCACCGTCAGAGACAGTGTTGTGACAGGAAAACAAAGTGCGCAGGGCAGGGTCTTGCTGATAAAAGCATCATTTCAGGCTAAAAGCAATGAAGCTAATAAAATTGCTTGATAATCGTTCGGTCCCTTTCCTGTTCAGATGTAAACCATCAGACTTGAAGAGGTCACGTTCAGTCCAAAAGTAATCAAAGTTGCTAATAAAACCAAGGCCTATTGCAGTGGTGAAGTTCTGCATCCACGTGTGCAAACTAAAAGGTCGACTAAAACGCTCTGAGCTTTTGAGCAGGGAGGGAATGGGGCCAGAGAGAACGCACCTCTTCCCCAGGCTTTCAACAGTGAGAATCAGGGACTCAAGATCATGATAGAGTTTGGAGGAGCGTCTGGACATGACGTCATTTGTGCCGGTGTGTAACAGAACAGTGTGAACGGACAGATGGAGATCAATGAGGACTGGTATCAGTTCTATGAAGTCAGTAGTTTTCCCACCAGAGAGACAGTAAGTGATGGAGCCTGGAAGCTGCACATTTCTGATGATAGGGTCACCAATTATAAGAATTTCAGGAGGTTGATTCTTGCAGCCATTGTCATAGACCGACAATTTAGGGGAGAGAGAGATATGGGAGGAGCCAGGGATAACTGGAGCAGTAGAAGAGGGATTAGAGTCACCTGCACAGATGACGTCATCATTGACCGACGAGGGGATCAGACCCACGTTTGGTCGTGGAAATGAGGATGAGGTTTTCTGAAACGGATACCGATGAGGGAGATGAACACCTTGGACGTTTACCCTGGGACATCCGTGGACTAGATTTGGGGGGGGCGCGACGCTTTCTGTGACGGGGGTTTGGCAGGGCTGGCTGCTCCAGAGCGGTGCGGGGGGAGGTAGCCGGCAGCTCAGTTAACTTCTCCAGTGGGGAGAAGAAGTTGGACAACGGGAAAGGGTTGTCGTCAGCTTCTTCGATGTCAGGGGAAAACAACAGTGACCTATTCTTTTTTTCAATGTGTGAAACTAATTTTTGCCCAAAGTTATTATAGTTAAATAAAACTTAACTAAGATGAGGTGTGAAAAAACATTTCAGTTTACTGAAATAAAAATAAAAAGTAGACTTTAGAAAAAATGATGAAATGATGTGTACTTACAAAACTAACTGAAATAAAAAATAAACTGTCCTCAGCTTTAGTTTTTTTTGTCAGTTTTCAAAAATTTTCAACACAAGTTGAGAGCTTCACACTAATAATGACTGTTTATAGTCATTTAAATGATGAAGTCATACTTTTTTATTGTGAGACATAATCTGACATAGTGACTGAGAGAAAAAAGAAGAGAAACTCAAAAGAGCCTCAGACACTCTGAGGTTCAGAGGTCGCTGATAAATTATGTCTCACATGACATGAATTTTAACTTTGTTACTGTTTCTTGTTTGTTCTTTTGTTTTTCTTGCAGCAGAGTCAGAGTTGATTTGTTCACAGCGACCAATCAAAGTCCTGGCTGGTTATGATGTCATTCTGTCGTGTCACCTTGAACCTCCAATCAGTGTCACTGATGAGACGGTGCTGTGGAGCAGATCTGATCTGAAACCAAAGTACGTCCATTATCATGAAGATGGACGACTGAAGTTTAAGCATCAAGATCCATCTTATCATCTCCGCACGAGACTGTTTATGGATGAACTGATGAATGGAAACGTCTCCATGAAAATCTTCAAAGTGAAAATGTCTGATGCAGGAACACTCGTTTGTTCTCTTCCTTCAATGAAGAAAGAAGCTTCAGTCCAACTCATTGTTGGTAAGTCAGACTTTAGGAAAAAGACCAAAGTATTTTAGTTAGAAACTTAAATGTAGCAGTGATCTCAGACAACATGGAGGAAAGAAACATTTTTTGGCTCATGAAGCTTCTGAATGTCACAACTTTTTTTTAATAAAACATCCATGATATAAGTGTGTCCAACTCTTAAAATTGAACACAACTGTCATCATTTACACACAACAGCTCAAAATTGTTCACACTTGTTTCTAATGATGTGAGTTACAGTTTTTCACTGTTGTTTGCTCAGTAAAATTGGAACTTTAAATTCAGTCACTGAAATCTGAAACTCATGAACTGAATCTCTGAACCAAACCTGCAGCATAATTTCTGCACAACACTCAGTTTTTCAGTTCTACTTAATTCACACTTTTTCTAAAGCTCTGCACACAGTTCTCTGCAGAGGAACAATATTCAAAATTACAGTAAAACCTCTTATGTTCTGTCAGAAAGCCACACCAGAGGGCGGACGTTTGGCTTAGTTGGTGGAGCGTCCGACCCATGTGTGGAGGCTGTTAGTCCTCTGCAGCGGCCGCTGGTTCGACTCCCGCCTCCAGCCCTTTGCTGCGTGTCATCCCCTCTTTCTCTGCCCCCTTTCGTGTCTACTCTTCAGCTGCACTATCAAATAAAGGCAAAAAATGGCCAAATAAATAAATAAAATTAAAAATTTAAAAAAAAAAAGCCACACCAGTCACAGTGACAGGGTATATTTACTGATGTTTTCCACTAATAACCAGACTTTCAGACAGTAGATGCCTTCATGGTCTGTGACTGAAACACAAACACCAGGTAAACTTTCTACAGGTGACCTGACCTGCAGTGAAAGCTCAGAGTTTTGTCAAGTCTTCCAGCACAGAGAGTTTTAAACTCAGTGTCTGAGGAGGAAAATGTTGCTTGTGATGTAGATGAAGTCCTCTGACCTGAACTGTTACAAAGATGTAATGCTGAGACAGAATGAATCTGTCGGCTGTATTATTTGAGGAACTTACAGGACACAATATGTTCTGTACTGAACTGTGCATGTTTACATTTATTTTTGGAAACTCAAAATGGTTCTTAAACATGATAAAAATATTTTCCTGTAGCTACATGCTCTAAACACAGTGTTTTCCCTTTTTTGATGTAATGACTGCTCATATAAATAATAAATCTATTTCCTTCTTCAACAGGACAGTCTGATGTGATTGGCTCACATGAACCAGTTCATGTAACAGTCGGTCATGACGTCATTCTGCGTGTCACCTGGAGCCTCCATACGATGTGACGTCACTGACAGTGGAGTGGAGACACAATGAATCCTTTGTGCACAAATACAGAAATAAGAAGGATTATCTAGAAGAACAGGACGAGAACTTCAGAGGAAGAACGTCTCTCTTCCTTGATGAACTGATCAGAGGAAACATTTCACTGAAACTGACCAACGTAACTGAACAGGATGAAGGAAACTACACCTGCTTTGTTCCTAAACTGGACAGTCAGGTCAGGAGAGGCTTCATTAAGCTCATAGTTGGTGAGTACAGCTAAGATAATACACATTAAAGTGGAAACAGACAACTTTTCAAGGTGCTATTATTGTTTGTGCTGCAGTCACAAAGACAACATCTGTACACAACCTCAGAGCTCAGAGGAGGAAATGATCAACACCACTGTGGAAATAAGAGACAAGTAATCTGCATGTTCACTGAGGAGGAACTATACATACATATATGTGTGTGTGTGTGTGTGTATACATATATATATAAATATATATATATATATATGTATACACACACACATATACATATATATTGGATGAGTTCATTATTTACAGTCGATCCCTGTCAAGTGTCAGTGTTGTCTTCATATCTGGTGTCTGCTGCCCTCAAGTGGACAAAGAAATCTGTTATTACAGCTTTAAATATTTACTCTAATTCATTTTTAGCTCTTTTTTTGTAACTGTGAAACATTTTGGAACTCAGATGAATCAATATTTTATTATTTCAGTGAGTTGATTCAGTATTTTTCAGGACAGATGAGAAGTTGGTGTGAAAAAATGGATGGATGGATCTTAACTTGGACAAATGTTTCCTCTTTTCTTTCAGGGCACCACGGTTTCATTGTTTTTAACATCGTTATCATCACTATACTTGTCATTGTTGCCATTGTTGCCATTGTTGCCATTGTTGTAATTGTCATATGGAGGAGACGTGTAAATAACAGTAAGTGACAATAATTTTTCTGCTTGATGACACCAAATACAACCCCACTTCCAAAGAAAGCTGGAACTTTGTGTAAAATGTAAATAAAAACAGAAACAATGATTTGAGCAACAAGAATGAGAAAGAATTTGACTTTAAAACTTCAACAATTAGTGTCGTCAGTTCACAAACACTGACTGAGTGTTAAAAGAAAAGATGATGTATCACAGTGGTAAACATGATCCTGTCACTACTTATTTTAAAACATGTTACAGACATCAAATTCACAATGACTTTATATTTATAAAAAATAATACAGTTTATCAGTTTGAACATTAAATGTCTCGTCTTTGTTCTGAATTCAGTTAAATAAAGTTTCAGACTCTGAGATAAACAGTAACTGTATCCCTGAGCTGTCTTTGTAACCAAATCACATTTAGGACATTTGATGTGATCACTTCTGATAAATAATATAATATTTCTTCATTTTCCTTCACTGAGCCTCCCCTGAAACTGACTGGACCCCCCCACTTTAAAACCCTCTGATCTAAACTCTCATGAACATTTGCTGACCTGAGTGGTCAAAGAACACAAAGAACTAATGAAACATTCTGGAAAAAACACTGACGAATAACTTGTTTTGTGTTGAACAGATGCAGGAGCAGACGGACGAGGACAACATGAGGAGGTTGAGACGGATGATTCAGGGGACGAGGGACAAGATCCGGGTGCAGGACGAGACGGGAGCGGACAAGATGAGCGGTTGAGACGTCTGAGATGGTTCATTCAAGGGACGAGGAACGAGTGCAGGACGAGACAAGAGAGGACAACACTTGAGCACTGAGCCAAATAACCCAGAGGAAGACACCTTTAAAACAACCAAATCCATGAGATTTATTATCATAAAGTGTCAACAACAAAGACACTAAATCACCTGAAGGAGACGAGGAGAGAGGAGACACCGAGTGTCCAACACAGAGGACTTTTATCAAGAGCTGAAACTGTCCCTGATTATACAACTGTTTGACTTTTATTATTTGGTTTGTGTGTGTTTATGTTTTATATTAAATATTTTTAAAATTTGTAAATAAATCTTATATATAATTAATAAAGAATCAGTCTTGTTGTCTCTGGTGTAAATGAACCTCTGTGACCTTTTTGTTGAGAATTAAATGTTAAATATTTCCTGAGGTGTAATTCACCAGGTGGTGCTGTTACAAACTTAAATAAACTAAACTAATCTTCCACTTCTACAAATTGTAGCCACATATATCTGCACATTTCTATAAGGTTGTGAGTTGAGTTACAACATCAGAATCATCATGTACAGTCTGGTCAGACTGGATCATTTTGGTTTCCCCCTCAGGTCCAGCTGCCTTTAACTTCAATACTTATCTCAGTTCAACAATATGATACATCTTAACATTTTTAAATGGCCACTGATTCAGTTTGATACGATTCAACTCTGTCATGATATGATATGATGCAATACAAGACAATGAAATGTGTGAATCTTTACATTTTGATTCTGTTAATGTTATATTAGTAGAGTGATATTAGTTGCAAAAAGAAATCCTGATAGTTTTACTGAATATAGTAACAGTAGAGACAGAGAGAAGGAGACATTACAGTGGTGTTAACATCTTATTATGAGTCTCATGTGTAAATGAGAATCTGTGAACAAACTTTAAAACTGTTTAAAATCTGAGTATTTTTGCAGTAAGATGATCAGCTGCTCTGTTTCATATGAAGAGTTCTGTGGTTCTGATCAGTGTGTTTGATCAGTGATGCTCCGTGTTTCCTGCTCTCACAGTCACATGACGTCTCTGTGGGTCAGAAGTTTGGTGGTGTGATTACAATCTGTCAGTTTTCAGTTCTGCTGCGGTCAGTTTTGAGGAAATGAAGAGCAGACAAAGAAGAGGGAGGAGGGAGCGCTTGTTTTGTTTGAGCGAGGCAGCAGGTGTGCAGGCAGAGACAGGAGGAGACAAAAAACGGAGGAAAGTTACAGCAGCAGTTCATTGATGCCAAAAATGAAACATGTGCGCGTCCTAATGAGATGTATCGATACGTTAGTGCTGCATCGATTTGTTTCCGATTCAGTTTCTGCTTTTTACCGATACAGGCCGTCTGAACCGAAGCACTCGTATCTCACACATTAAAGTCTGATGCATCAGGTGCATGAGTGAATCGTTGCACCTCTAACTGGGACACCAGATAAACTGGAGCATAAACACAAATAAACTCAGTTCATCACCTCTTTGAAATGAGGCTCAGAGTTTATTTATCTGTTTTCAGATCAACTGGATCAATCAATGAGGAGAAAAATGATAAAAGGTCAACTACAGTTTACTCACCTCTGTATTTACTGTTTGACACACTCATGTGTCTGAGGACAGACTGAAATGTCTGCATCCTTTTTCTGTGTATAATTATAAACTAAAACTCAGTGTGATAAACAACAGTTTGATAAAACTCACATTCTTTATGAGTTTAATGTTGTTGTGCATCATTTTTTAGACTCAAACTATAAGTGAGCAGTCAGTGTCGACAGAAAAGTCAAATCAAACACAGATTTGTATCAGAAACATTTGCAGGTTTGACTGTCGTGGTGAAAGAACATGTGAACATTTTGAGCAGAACCACTCACACAGTGACAAAACAACTTTTCATTTTGGAGACATCAGACAATTTACTGACACAAAAACTTGGTTTTGAAGCTTAAATGAAATGTTTTGGGTGAGTAACTACCTTCTGCAAACATGCAGCAGAGTTTTGATGTTTCTATAAAACAGTTGTGTGAGTTTAGAGAAAGTTAAGACTGTTTCAAAAAATGAGACAAATCAACTGAGAAAAACTGTAAAAAATGACAAAAATGTTTTCTTCAACTTAAATCACCATCTGATCTAAACTTTGTAAGAAGACTGAATTTAAGTATGAAAATAGACAAACAGGCAGACAGAGGGTTAATCTGCTGGCAGCTTATTATTTGTTCAGCCAAAAGAAAGTGAAACTGTTTGTCTACTTCTGTCTGACAGTGAGAGTGGTCACACCTCCTCTTCATTCAGTGTTATTAACTCTGTGATATCGACCGTGTCTCAGTCTGTTCTTCATCAGTGAACATGAAGGAGTTAAATTGTCTGATTCTTCTGTCCTGTGTCTCTGTGCTGAGTGTTACAGGTGAGTCTTTCATGTTTAAGTGATCGACTGTAAAAACACAGCAGACATGTTTTACTCTCACTGTTTTTCTTTGTTGTTCTTCATTAATGTGTTTAAAGATTTTCAGACTGATCTAAATTAGCCTTGTTAATGATTTTTTAGAGTTGAATTTTTTCACTCGTACTTTTATGTGTTTTGTCTTTGTTGGCGTGAAAAGTTCACAGCACTCACCTGGTCTGAGACAAAGGTGCGGCCTCATAAACACCATGGCCGAATACTGTATCTGCTTTAACTTTATTTCTGGAGACTTATGAAGTTTTCAGCATATATTTTAGATCATTTTGGCTCAATAATGTGTCTAGAAATCCATTTTCTTGAGTTCTCTTCCAGCAGACTCTTGTTTAGAAATCCTCACACAGATCCTGTAATTCCTGTTCAGATGATCTGATAAAACAGCTCTGGGATTTTCCATTGATGAGCAGGTTTGAGCATGAAGTCAGATAATAAAAATAGATTTAGAAGAAGCAGAGATGGGAGGGAAAGAAGTACAAATACTTAGTTATTGTACTTAAGTAGAGTTTTCAGGTATCTGTACTTTACTTGACGATTTATTTTTCTGAGAATTTTTTTAAACTTTTACTCCCTACATGTTTAACACAAATATCTGAATTTTCTCCTCCTTACATTTTCAAAACAGGCTTGTTATTTCAGTTTTAATACATTTGAAGGGAAGTGTTGATTATTTTTATTTTGCATCACTGAGCAACGGTTTCTTTGGTGTGTCCATCAGTGCAGATCACACGGGAGAACAGAGAGGACATTAACAAAACCTTCAAAAAATGTTTATCTGTACATTTTTTCAAAAACAGATCTGGATTCTATTCAATATTAAATATAAACTTATTTAATTAAATAATGAATAACTTTGTGACTGTTTCTTGTTTGTTCTTTTGTTTTTCTTGCAGCAGAGTCAGAGTTGATTTGTTCACAGCGACCAATCAAAGTCCTGGCTGGTTATGATGTCATTCTGTCGTGTCATCTTGAACCTCCAATCAGTGTCACTGATGAGACGGTGCTGTGGAGCAGATCTGATCTGAAACCAAAGTACGTCCATTATCATGAAGATGGACGACTGAAGTCTGAGCATCAAGATCCATCTTATCATCTCCGCACGAGACTGTTTATGGATGAACTGACGAATGGAAACGTCTCCATGAAAATCTTCAAAGTGAAAATGTCTGATGCAGGAACATTCGTTTGTTCTCTTCCTTCAATGAAGAAAGAAGCTTCAGTCCAACTCATTGTTGGTAAGTCAGACTTTAGGAAAAAGACCAAAGTATTTTAGTTAGAAACTTAAATGTAGCAGTGATCTCAGACAACATGGAGGAAAGAAACTTTTTTTTTAACTTATATGTTTGTGAATGTCACCACCTCTGAGTCCAGTATTCAGTTTTTATAATTAGTGCTGCTGTCAATCAATTAAAATATTTAATCGCGATTAATCACGACTGTCTGTAGTTAATCGCAAATTAATCACACATTTTTTATTTGTTCAAAATGTACCTTAAAGGAATATTTTTCAAGTGTTTAAAGTGTAATTCAAATGTAACTTTATTAAATCAAAAACATTAACCAAAAACATTGACAAAAATTGTCCAGAAACCCTTAAAGACACTGAATTTGGCATAAAAAAATATACCCAAATAATAACATGACAAACCCAAGTCCATCAGACACAGATGAGCATATTGACCTGCTGAATTTATCATTAAGGCCAAAACGCACTAAAAACTTAAACAGAAAAGTCAATTGAAGTTTCTGTGAAACTGCAGGCTTCAGATTTAAAATTCAAACACTACAGAACCGGCAGTATTTTAGGAAAAAGTCGCTATTTATATGTATCTGTTTATTTATTTGGTATTATGATTAATAATAATAGTTTATTTCTTTAATAAAATATTGTCCTTTGAGCAGAAAAATCCTCACCTTTATTCAGCTCAATATAGAATGACAAAATAATTCATGTTTTTATATTATATTATATATTGTATTGTATTTATTTATTTAACATGTTACATGTAACAAGATTATGTAATCTGGATACAAAATAAAGGTCTATTCCGTTACAGTTACAAGTAAAGAAGACATAATCAGATTACAGACATATTTAGTAAAAATGTGGATTATTAGAAGGATTAATATTTTAACATAAAGAATGATTTACCACCATGCACAGTGCACACACAGTTATCAATTTATTATCATGGCCTCTAGTGAAAAAATGCTTCACTGGATGGAAATTTTATCATTTTATCATTTTATGTCATTAAATCAATAATAAATTGTGAACAACAAAGGAAGGAACAGCTGCACAGTTTTTTACACTTTATTTAAGTGTGATGAAGAACTGAGCTCATTTTGTTAAAACACTTCAATCAACCACACACACACGCACACACACACACGCGCACACACACAGGCGCACACACACACACACACCGCACGCACACACACGCACGCACGCACACGCACGCGCGCGGCGCGCACACACACACACACACACACACACAAGTACAAGTACAAAAATGAGTAAAAACCAAACTTTGTCACCATAAACACACACATGCTTCATATGATCTGATTGTGTTTAAACCAGTTAGACACTAATGTGCTCAATCTAAAACATGTTTAATATTTCTACTTTTTTAATGAAAGAGTCTGAGTTTTTTTAGAGATATTTTAGGGTAAATACATGAAAATATGGATCAAACACAACAAAACAGTGCTGCACACTAATGAAAATAATTATTTCTCTCCACACCTTAAAATCTGTCAGTTCATACATGAAAGTTTGCATTTTGCAGTGAAAATCAGAACAGAACATTATGAATAAAACATAAACACAACAAAATTTGTGGAGACAAAAATATAAAGTATGAATCACACTCAGGCTCTGACCTACATTTATTTATTTTATTTATTTAACCTTTATTTAACCAGGTTAGTCCCGTTGAGATTAAAAATCTCTTTTTCAAGGGAGACCTGGCCAAGACGGTCAGCAGCAAAAACACAAAGTTGCAGACAAAGACACACAGGGAGATAAAATACAAATTTACAAGCACTAAAATTTACATAAAGAAAACTATCTATAAGTCAAAAATGAGAGTTTCTGGGAGTAATTTGTACAAACAGGCAAGTTAAAAACATCGACATCCCATAGAAAACTGCTTCCAAGTCCTTCAGTTTAGATTTAAAAACATTTAACGACACGAGCTCCTTCAGTTTCAAATCATTCTGCAACAAATTCCAAGCTGAGGGTGCAGAATACCCAAAAGCCCCTTTCCCAATTTCAGTCCAAGCATTTGGAACAGAGAGCATAAAGAGGTCCTGAGAACGCAGTGAGTACTGCCCGGTGTATTTTTGCGTGATGAAAACACACAGGTAATGTGGAAGCAGACCAAGAATTGCCTTATAAATAAAGGTGTTACCAATGTATGAGCCTACGGGTCGCCAGGGGGGGGCCATCCTACCCGTGAGTACAACTCACAGTGATGAGTCAGTGCTTTACAATTTGTAATGAACCTTAAGGACGCATGGTAGGCTGTATCAACCATATGGAGACATTGAGCAGATGCATGCATATACAAAAGATCACCATAGTCTAATACAGGTAAAAAAGTTGCAGCAACTAGACGCTTTTTTACATTAAAAGAAAAACACAACTTATTCCGAAAATAAAAACCCAGTTTTAGCCTCAATTTTTTCACCAGGTTCAGCACATGAGGTTTAAAATTAAGGGAGTCATCAATCAAGATACCCAGGTACTTGTAAGAGTTAACAACTTCAATCTCCTTTCCATCAACAGTGACCACCACAGGTACGTTTTGAAAACTAGCTTTAGAGGTAGTAAACAACATAAGCTTCGTCTTATCTGCATTTAAAACAAGTTTCAGCTCATGCAGTTTATCCTGAACAACCACAAAAGCATTTTGCAAGTGTTCAACAGCCAATGCAAGAGATGCTGCACAGCAGTATAAAACAGTATCATCAGCATAGAAATGGAAAGTAGCATTTGACACATTTTGACCCAGATTATTCACATAAATAGTGAACAAGAGTGGACCTAATACAGAGCCCTGTGGCACACCTTTGTGGATCGATACAATATCTGAGCAAAGACCATCATACCTAATGCACTGAGACCGATTACTAAGATAGTTTGAAAACCAAGAAACTGCTTCTTCTGAGAGACCTGAGTTCAGAAGTCTAAGTTTTAAAACATCGTGGTCGACTGTGTCGAAAGCTTTGGACAAATCGAGAAAAAGTGCTGCACAATGTTGCTTCTTATCAAGACCTACAGAAATGTCATTTACCACCTTCAGTGCAGCCGTGATAGTGCTATGCTTTTTTCTAAAACCTGATTGATATGTTGATAAAATATCATTAGTGTGTAAAAACTGCTTTAGCTGAGCGCTCACAAGAGATTCAAGAATTTTAACCAGTACTGACAAATTAGATATTGGCCTGTAATTATTTAAAATACTTGGGTCTCCCCCTTTCAATAAGGGGAGGACAAAGGCAGATTTCCATATCCTTGGAATTTCCTTAGTCAGCAAAGTTAGGTTAAAAAGATATGCAAGAGGCTCAGCTATAAAATCGGCTGCCAATTTCAAGAAATAAGGATCAATCAAATCAGGTCCTGAAGGTTTTCTCGGGTCTAGTTCTTTTAGAGCCTTACTAACTGCCTGTGCAGAGAAAGGCACAAAGTTAAAAGACTGACCAACACAGACAGACGCATCAGTACTGGGTTTCACAGACACACTGCAAGCAGAGTCAAACAAGGAGCCAGCAGCAGCAAAATGTTCATTAAAACAGTTCAAAATCTCCATTTTGTCATGAATAGCAACAGAATCCCTCATAACAAAGTTGGGCACCATTAGGGAATGATTGCTGACAGAAAAGGACTTTATAGCTTTCCAAAATTTCCTTGGATCATTTAAATTTTTTGTGGTGACAGACAAATAATATTCTGATTTTGCTTTCTTGATAAGAGAGGAACATTTGTTTCTCAGTTGCCTGAAAGTAGTCCAGTCAGTAGCAGAACCTGTTGCCCTTGCCTTTGCCCAAGCCACATTACGTGCATGAACAAATTCAGTTAGTTCAGGGGGAAACCAGGGGTTATCACGCCCCTTAACTCTGTATCTTCTAAAGGGTGCATGTCTATTTAAAATTTGAATAAAACCATCATTAAAAAATGTCCATGCTGCCTCAACATCAGGGATCTGCTCTATTCTGCTCCAATTAAAATTAAACAAATCATGAAAAAAACCCTGTTCATTCAAATGTTTAAGATCCCTCTTCAAAATAACACGTGGCTTGGTTTTAGGGATTTTAGTGTTTCTAGTAGCAGCAACAACACAATGGTCACTTAAATCATTGCAAAAAACACCAACAGCTGAAAATTTATGAGGAACATTAGTCAGGATCAAATCAATTAGAGTGGATCTCTCGGGCTGTTTAGGATTTGGCCGAGTTGGTGAATTAATTAACTGGGTAAGATTGATAGAGTCACAAAAAGATTTAAATTCATCTGATACTGGCTTGAGCCAATCCCAGTTAAGATCACCAACTAACACAATTTCATTATAATTTAGTTTGGACAAAAGATGCATCAAAGACTGCAACGCATCATTCAGTGCAGATGGGGGTCTATAACACCCAACAACAGTTAAACAGAGACCCTTAGACAATTCTAAACTCACTGCCAGAAATTCCAGCTGTTTGCTGAGTGATTCAGTCAGAATTACCCCAACACTAAATTTTGATTTTACAAAAATGGCCACACCACCACCTTTCTTTGGTCTGTCAGCACGATAAACATTGTATCCATCTATGTTAATGTCTCTATCAGTAACTGATTTTGTCAGCCATGTTTCTGATATTACAACAATGTCTGCATCTGTTGATTTAACCCATATTCTGACCACATCCACTTTAGACAACAAGCTGCGCACATTGAGATGAATGATTTTTAGCCCAGACAAAGATTTATAATCAGATGGTGTCTGAACACACTGCAGCTCAGGGCCCGGGTTAGGTTGCACATTACCAGATATAAGTAACAGCAAAACAATCAACCATCTCCGTTTGACACAATTACATGTGGAAACCTTCGACATCTCATATTTCTTGTCCGACTAAGATTTCTCATTAAATGTGAAGCAGTCATTTAAAGTCAGAAGGCTTTGAAGGCAGGGCAAGTCTCTGGGCAGAGTTTGTGAAATGTTTAAGTCCTGTGCCAACCACTTCGGGGGTTGCACGGATTTAAAAACAGTCAAAGCGCAAGTGCCTCCGTACGCAATGTCCTGCAGGCGAAACACATTGTTAGATGTACTCACCCAGGAGAGATCACTTGCCCGCAAGTCCCAGACAGACAACGCGAAAAGTAGAGTCACTAGAAACGCAATTTTTCATTGTCCAGCGAGAGAAAGTGTGTGCGTACCTGTGTGAGCATGTGTGTGTGAGACAGAGTCAGAGACAGAGCAAGCGAGCGCACTGCAGGCCTTCGGCCAAGCTGCGTAGTCGAGGAGGAAGAGGGGATATGCGCGGGGGGGTGGGAGGGGGGGGGGGGGGGGGGGGGGGGGGGGGGGGGGGGGGGGGGGCGGGTAGAGAGGCAGGTGGGAGCCTGAGAGGCCTGGAGGATTTTTTGCAACCCTGGAGCGCTGGAGAGCAGGCCGCTGATAGAGAGGGGTGGGAACCGGAGTAGAAGATGCAATGGCACAGCCTAGGAGGAGAGGCCAGGCAGGTAGAGCCGGTGAAGCGCAAGAGGACCCAGCGGCCAATACGTAGACCACAATCAGCTTCAGAGGATCGGAGCAGTTTAAATCCAATTCGATGAGCCAGAAGGGGGATACTTTTGCAGAGAATACTGTGCACGCATGCACTATGAAAATTCTTTGCTTACTTTAAATGAATGTTAAAAGAATAAGAGCATTATTAGTAGAAACAGAGGACACATAACAGTGACGTGGACAGACATGCTGCCATCTTGGAATACGTGATGTACATTGAACTGATTTTAGAGAAAAGTAGTTTTTTCACCTGTTCTCGTGTGTAAATTACTGTTGTAACAGCAGATCTGTTGAAGTTGAGCTGAACTCTGTCCTGTTTCTCTCAGTGTCAAACTAAACTTTACAACATGATCAACTAATGTTACTCAAATCACATCTGATAAATCTGGTTCTCGTCTTCTTTATTCACGTCCTCCATCTGTGTTGAAGACAGGTAAACTCACCTGCTGCCTTTTTATAGTTCTCATGTCTGACTGGAGTTCACAGTGAAGCAGCTGTTTGATCAGCTGTTTGAATTGTGTTTCATTTTGAAAATGTTTTGAAATGGCAAAGAAGTGACTTTTTAGATTTCTTTGTCTAATATAGAAAAGTGTTTAGTGATTTGAAAAAACACTTTAATATTTTGCAGTTCTGTGGCTGAGAATGTGCTTCTGGTTGTCGTTTACTGTGTAAACAATTATAAAAAAGAAAACCTGTAAAACCTGCAGCTACCTGCTCTGAACACTGAGTTCTCCATGTTTAGTGTTGACTGACTGACTGATCAGCAGTGTTTAAATAATGACTGACTGTGTCGATGATCTGAAAACAGTTTGATTTCACCAGAAGAAGGTTTTGTGAATGTTTGAATATTTAGTTTTGTTTAAAGTTTTGAGAAAACGGTAGAAGGTTTCAAGAAATGTGTCAATTGTGCAATTGTGAGAAATTGTATTGATTGATCTGTTGATCATTTTCTCCATTAATTGAATATCAGGACCATAAAATGTCAGAAAATGATGAAAAATGTTGATCAAAGTCCAAGATGACGTCCTCAAATGTCTTGTTTTGTTCACAATTCAAAAATATTCAGTTTACTGTCAGAGAAGAGGAAAGAAACCAGAAAATATTCACATTTAAGAAGCTGAAATCTGAAAAGTTTTTTTAAATTGATTAATATAATTGATTAATCGATTATTAAAATAGATGCAGATTAATTTAATAGCTGCTGCAGCTCTTAGTGTTTTCTGTTCATTGTTGGTTTATTAGTTTGTCCAGCTGTTCCTTTGTTGTACACGATTGATTGATTGATTGATTGATTTAAAGACAGATGCATTTTTTCACTAGAGGCCATGATAATGAATTGGTAACTGTGTGTATATATATTTATTTTAAATTCTCTTTTCTCAAATGAACTGACTTAAATAAACTTATTAACTAAATGAACTTGGTGCAGTGATTAAGAGATAAATCATTAATTTTACTGCATTAAATAATTGTATTTTATATTATATATATTGTATTTTAGTTGTAAATGTTTTAATAACATTTAAGAGTTTATTCAACATGAAACAGCACGAGTCTCCTCCATCATGAACTATGAACATAAACTGAAAAGAAAAACAATATATATTGCAAAACAATATAAACCAAGAACTTAATATCTAGGCCTAAAAAAGAGGTCAACAAAATATAACTATACTCAAAACAACAGCAACAAAAGAGGGTGTTAACTGAACAAACTGACCTAACAGAATGAAACATGAGGGAACATATATACTGGCTTGGCCAAACCAACTAACACAAAAGGGAGAAACAAAATGGACATCAACTAAAACTAATACAAAGGAAAAACCTAAACTAAACCCAAATCCACCCCCTGACATGGCTGCAGATGGTACGGCCTGACGAGCTGGCTGCAGGATTTAAGAGCTTCTGCCACTTTGGCCACGCCTTTTGCGTCTCTAGGAAGATACCTCCCACCAGCATGGTAACTCAAAGAAAGACAAACAAAAATAATTAATATAACAGAAAATTATTCATACTAACCCTACAATGTGAAAATGTGGAAAGCTAAAGGAAATTATAAATCAAATAAACTGTGTAGTGCGGACATGAATTGTTTGGGGTGTGGTTGACTGCAAATAAAATTAACCAGTGTACTTAACAAAGAAGTGAGGTGAATGTGTGCACAGTATTACGCTTCTAGCTGTCCCTTTGTGTGGCCTTGGCCATCAGGGACAGAGTGAACACTGTAAAACATCACACCACAATTTAGAGGAATCAACTAATCTTTTCTCATTAACTTTTTATTATTCTCAAGTTTTCTATAAATCTGTTTATCACAACTAAAGAATCACAACACAAAGTGTTGTTAGCAGCCCTCGGCATCAATAATAAACCCAAGTGGGTCATATAGAGAGGCAATGACTGACAGGAGGCCACGGCACGTTGTAGGGTGGTCCTTTGCATCAGTGTTGAAGGTGAAGGTGTCGTTCTCTATAGACCATTGAATGCCAAGTATGTGACCTTCTGGTGTTGTGTCAGGATTAAGGTTGAGAGGGTCGGTGGTTACTGGCCTTTCAGAAGGTGCCACACAGGAGAGGACTTTGGTTTGAGTTGAACTTGTGTAGACGCAGACCCGCACCTTTGCAAAGTTGTTGTGCCTCGACAATCAGTTCCTTTGCCTCTTTGACTGTTGGAACACTGGTTAACCTGTCATCCACGTAGAAGTTCTTCTCCACAAAGGCTGATGCTGAAGGGTGGTTGGCTTTGTGTTGCTGTGCTAGATACTTAAGGCTGAAGTTGGCACAACCAGGAGAAGAGGCAGCACCGAAGAGGTGTACTGTCATTATATACTCCTTTGGTTCTGCTCTAACTGCCTGTCCTCCCACCAGAGGAACCTCAGATAGTTGCGAACTGAACAGAACAATAATGATAATAATTACTAAACAGTGGCATCAACTTGGGACTGACATGGTATCAGTTATATAAAAGAAATGTCATGTCACTAAATAACCACAAGGCAGGCAGGCACATAAAAAAGCACTGGCTTCAACAAGTTGTAGGTCACGTGACTGAGCTAGAGCGTCAGAGTTGCTTTGGTCCGCTACTGAGTTAGCGATTACGCTATTCATGGCAGTTTAACAGTGATGCAGGCTATATCAAATTAGAAAGCCAAAGTAATTAAATAAACAGACAGCAACTTAGGGATACCAATTAGTAGCGTATAAACTGGATTAAATCTACTCCTTTCCCCAGATGAGCACCTCATAAGGTAAGCCAATAGCCTGCTAATTATCATAAGCATCTACACACTGCAGTATTGACTCTAATAACTTAGCGCCATGAATTATATTATCTGTGATAACTTACATTGTCACCAACGCACACTGTTGTAACAAAGGAAAGAACGAAGACTGCAGAACTGAGGAGCGAGTGAGGGCAATGAACTGTTCACTCTGTTGAAAAGTCTAAATTACAGGAGTTGCGTGCATGTGCACAAAGTCTCTCAGGTGGAGTAGGAGTGGTGTGCCATGACGATCATCCTCTAGCAGGGGATTTTATACAGCACCTTTCATTGAAGTCTGATTCCAGGACTTTGAGTACGTCAGTGGTATGTGGCACTGGTATTTCCTTCACTGCAACTCGGTGCACGAAGCTTTGGTTTCCCTGTCTATCCAAGTGGGGGTTGGCTGACCCTATAATGCTCCAGCCGAGCACGGTCCTTTGAGTGAAAGGTTTGTTTTCACCACCCATGATGACCTCCAAGGGAGCCAGTGCTGATGGGCAGTTGTAACCAATCAACAATCCCACCTCGCAGTCTTGGAGGGGTGGTATCTTGCTTGCAAAGTGTTGTAGATGAGGCCACTTGACTGCAGTACCTTTAGTAGGGATATGAGACTTGTCAACTGGGATAAAGTCTTGCATGTAGGCCTGATGCACTTTGGCGTAGATTTCAGAACTGAGTCCCCGAACTTGTGGACCACTGGCAGTTTTACTTGCTATTACTGTGTTGACAGCTGTCATGGTGCTGAGTTTAAGTTGCACCGATTGAGTGGTCACATTTAGTTCTGCCACTAAATCCTCCAAGATTAAAGTGGAGTCACTCTGTGTGTCGAGAAGAGCATAAGTTAGAATTTCCCTCTGGGACTCTGTTGCTGATGACACAAGAACTGGAACAATGCTGGAGGTGGCAGAAACATGTTGTGTCAATGCATGGGTCATGACCTTGTGAATTTCTTTGCGTGCATGGTCTCCTGTGGTTACAAAACCTTTACTTGCTGTTTCCACAGGTCTTGTGTTTTTCTCCATGTGCAAGGAGGTTGGATGACGTCGACCACATGTGCTGCAGGTGTGCCGCCTTTTACATTCTTTGGTAGTGTGCCCTTTTCTTAAACATCCGAAGAAAAGGTGATTTTCACGAACAAAGGCTTTCTTCTCATCTGCACTCTTTGCTGCAAAGGTTGGACACTTAGCAACACCATGATTTTCATCTTTACAAAACAAGCAAGGTGGCCTTGGTTTTGAGTTTTCTATTGTTTCTGAGGGAGTTTTTTTCAGATGAATGCTTGTGTTGAGCGCTTTAGCTCTCTTTGGAAACCGCTCATCTGTGGTTTTAATGTTCATCAGGAGTGGGGAGGCAATGGGATTACAAGCTATTCGAGCTTTCTTTTGCATAAACTCTGTGAACTGTACAAAACTTGGATAATCTTCAGATTTGTCTAACTCTTCCACAACAATACGGCTCCATCTGCGTATCATCCACTCAGGCAGTTTTTTAAGAAGCTTGTGATTTTTCTCACAATCATTCAGAATGGACAGCCCTTTAACATGGGGAATAGCCTCAGCACACTCTTGAAGAAAATCGGCAAATTCCCTGAGTGCTGTTGGGTCATTTGCAGATATCTTTGGCCACTTCATGATCTTGTCCCTGAAGGCCCTTTGGACGACACATGGACTTCCATACCTATCTTGTAGGACTGCCCAGGTACCTTAATATGCGTCATCTGAGTTGCAGTAGAAAAATCCTTCTACAGACTTGTGTGCCTCACCTGTAAGATAGCTCTTTAGATAAAGCATTTTTTCACTAACTGGGAGGGGCTTCTGGTCAATAAGGGCATTAAAGGATATCTTCCAGTCAATGAATTTTAAAGGTTCACCAGTAAATGTTGCTGGTTCTGGGACAGGTAGGCGACTTAATGTAAATGAGCTGGCAATGGCCTGCACCAGGCTGACCTCTTCCTTAGCTGTTGGCACTTCAGGTGGTGCAGGATGAGGCTGGAATGGTGTAGCTTGTGGATTAAGTGGGTTTTTGTGTTCAGTGTTTTGGCAGTCAGGTGGGATTTTCAAGGACTTTCTCTTTCTCAAAACCTTCAAGGCCATCAAAGTTGTTGTACACTCTCACACGAGCTGCTGATACCTTTACTTTGTTGTCTGCTTGTAGCTGTTGTAACCTTGTTTTTTCCTCTTCTAGCTTTAATTTAATTTCAGCCTCCTTTTGTTAGATTTCTGCTAGCATTTGTGCTTACTTGAGTTTCCATTCACTCTCCAGTTTATTAACCTTTGCTTGTTGTGCATGTAGTCTTTGCATAGCTTTTGCATGTTCTTGTTTGGCAGCAAGGTCTGCTTCTGCATCTGCACGTTTGCCAGAGGACTTGGGGGTAGCAATTGAGTGATTGTCTAATTTTTGTGAGATCACAGTTTCTGTTTTTGCGTTTCCAAAGACCCATACTCATTCTTATTTAATACTATCCTCACCCTTTCCTTCTCAAGATGGTCATTTAAAGCTTTAGCTATATTCTCTAGTCGTCTACTGGTAAGGTCACAAATCTCAGCTGTCAGAGTGCCACATGCATCCATTCTCTATACAATATTTGGATTGGAGGTATGGTTGCGCCGAATTGCCTTATAATGTTGGTATACTGTATCATGTTTGGATTGTATGTTCCTTTGACTTCCCTCAAGGTCCTGAGCTGAGCAGAAAGTCTTGAATCTTGTTCTAATCTCTTTTGCTGTTTTCTTCCAGGAATCATAGGCTTTACTGAATGCCCTTTCATTTTTCTTTGCTTCCTGTTCATTAAGTTCTAGGCCTTTTTCTGTTAGATGTTGCTCACGGGAGCTGGACCCTCACCTGTTGTGCCTCTGGGGAGTTATCTGTTTCTTCAGCTGATGATAGCATCTTGTTAGTCTTTTGTGTCTGTTTGTACTGTAAAGCCTTTAAGTGTTTTACGTCTGGACTCTAATTCTGGTGAGAGGTGGCTTTAAATTATCTTTAAACTATATTATTACCACTCACATCAGACATTTACACTTTGAGGGCACACCAAAGTAAGTAAACAGAGACAATACAAAATGTCATAAACAAGAATGCTGGTACAATCAATTATTCCCCTTTCAAATATCATTCAGGAAATAAGGTCTCTTGAGATGAGAATGGCCTTAGCTGCACACTTGAGGCTCTAGAATTTACACAATTTCCTTGAATTTTTATAAATGACCAATGTCATATGATGAATTCGCTGAGCAGTTAGCCTTAATTCTTCTTACCACATCAGCTTTAATCTTGGGTGCAGATCTGTGATTGATTTTAACCTCTTGTCAGCAACGTTCTCCTACTGCAGCTGTGGCATCCAAATACTGGTGTGGAGAGCATCAGGTTATCTGGTATCTGCTGCTGGACGATGCAGGCGGAGTATGGTGGATGACTCAGATGTAGCGTAGAGTTTCACTGTAGCAGCCCTTGGTATCAATAATGAGAGCAGAGAGTCTCCATAACGGCTGCAGTCATTTTAATGTGGCATCTCTTCAAGCACGGTGAAACTATAAGTAAAATAAAAACAAAGGTATAAAACAAATGCCAGCATTTCACATAACACCAGTGTAAACAAATTCTTACATTTCACAGTGTAATATTTACACTTACACGTTCATACAGAGTGTATTAACTGATTCAGTCAACTCAGAAATACACACACAGATACACAAATGAAGAAAAATATTTAAATGATCCTCAAATTAACACAGAAAACCTTCGTGACACCAGAGAATAATACTGCGTGATAGCGATAACACTTTATAACAACAACAATATGTGTTAACGATCCATAGTTTAAACATACGTACCTCGCTCCTCTTACCAAGGGTGCAAAACTCCTCAAAACTTGGCTTCTTCTGTAAAGTCAGCATTTCTCTTTAATGGACGCTCCTTAATCAAACCAAACTCGACGGTGACGCACTGAACAAAGTAAAACAAGCATTCAAACAACAGTGTGTATTAAAAGTCATATTATGTGGAAAACAATGCAGTCTGAGTGACCGACCGCAAAACTTCAACATACCATGCTGATCCATGCAGAGACTGAAGTGAGGTGTGTGAGAAAACACACACACAGTTTTCTATACAGGTTCCGGGGCGGACAGCTTCAACTCTTTCACATGAACAACTGACTACAGATGACTGACAGTTCAGCTGTCACTTACAAGTGTCAAAAGTATACGATTTTATTGTGAAATGTATCATGTGACTGATATATCTCATTAGATTATTAATATTGACACATAGGGCTACAACTAAGGATTATTTCATTATTGATTAATCTGTTGATCATTTTCTGTATTGATCCATTAGTTCTTTGGTCTGAAACATGTCAGAAAATTTTGAAAAATGTTGATCATTGTTTCCTCAAAGGTCTTGTTTTGTCTCCAACTCAAAGATATTCAGAGTAAAGAAACAAGCTGACATGAACTGAGACAATAATCCCTCTGCACCAGAGCCTCTCATGCAGTGGTTTGTACTTTAGTCTCACAGTAAGAAGGACGTGGGTTTGAATCCCTGTGTGAAGTTTGTTTGTTTGCATGATGTCGTACATACAGTTCAACCAGGAGCCTGAGCTCTGCAATACAACAGTGTTCACTTATTTAAAGCTGGACTGACTCTGTTCTTCACTTTCTTGTATATAAACATGAATATATTTCCTTCTTCAACAGAAGAGTCTGATGTGATTGGATCACATGAACCAGTTCATGTAACAGTCGGTCATGACATCATTCTGCCGTGTCACCTGGAGCCTCCATTTGATTGTGACGACACTGACAGTGGAGTGGAGAGGCAATAAAGTCATTGTGCACGTCTACAGAAATAGGAAGGATGATCCAGGTCCTCAGAATGAGACCTTCAGAGGAAGAACGTCTCTCTTCCATGATGAAATGATCAAAGGAAACATTTCACTGAAACTGACCAACGTAACTGAACAGGATGAAGGAAACTACACCTGCTATGTTCCTAAACTGGACAGTCAGGTCAAGAGAGACTTTGTTAACCTCATAGTTGGTGAGTACAGCTAAGATAATACACATTAAAGTGGAAACAGACAACTTTTCAAGGTGGTATTATTGTTTGTGCTGCAGTCACAAAGACAACATCTGTACACAACCTCAGAGCTCAGAGGAGGAAATGATCAACACCACTGTGGAAATAAGAGACAAGTAATCTGAATGTTCACTGAGGAGGAACTCAACAAAAACATTAATGCAACAGTTTTGGTTTTTGATCCCATTTTTCATGAGTTGAAGTAAAAATTTTCATAATTTTTTCTAGCTGCAACCAGCAGCTCTAGAGGTCGATGGTTGTTTGGTCGACACTGGTCGGTCGGTCGGTCAGTCGGTCAACACCATTTGGCTAAACGGAGGCGTGGGAGTGGCCTAACACAAAAAGAAACTTAATTTCCAAGTTAACTGACAGACTCACAAACAATTTAGTGGAAAGGTTGATCACAGAACCAGCAGCTCTATTGGTCAGTTGTTCAACACTGCTTGTTCGGTCAGTCAGTCCACAAAAAATTCTCACCTGTTGGCAGCCACAGTTTTTGCCTTAGGAGACTAAAATTTTATATGAAGGTCAAGTGTGTAAAAATAGGAGTGGCCTATTGCAAAGAGGAACTTAATTTCCAAGTGAAGTCACAGACTCACAAAAGATTTAGTGAAAGGTTGATCATGGACCAAATTACAGCTTCATGAGTGGAAGTAAAAAAAAAGTCAGATTTTTTTTTTTAATAATTAATTTTTTAAGCAAACCACACTTAAAGCTATAGTTGGTAATGTTGGAGAGCTAGCAAGATTTGAAACTGGCACCTCCTCTAAGCTCCACCACCTCCTCCCCCTCCAGTCAGTGCTCCGTCTAAAGCCACGCCCCACGTCGAGTAAAAACGCTCAATGCTTCGTCCAGGAAGCACAGATCCTGTAAGTTAGATAAGCAGTATGTACCGACGACCAGCTTACACAGAGATAAGTGATGAGTGTGCACGTGGGGAGGAGGAAGGGACAGAGGGGGGCGTGGGCAGGACGAGACATGAAGGCATCTGATTGGTTCTTTCCATTCGGACCGAAAGGCAGGGATTGGTCAGAGTTTTTACAGGCCTGCAGCTGACACAGAGGTCTGATTCTTTTCGTTCCTTTTTCTGAATACATAAAGTTTTGACTACTCTCAGGATGGAAGGACCATTTCACCCAGTATAACAAAAAGTGTTTTGAACAGGATTACCAACTATAGCTTTAATGCAGATGGTGTCATTATTCTACAGACATTCCACTGTTAAATCAACATTTACTTCATAATGATAAATTATTATGAAAAGAGGTGTCTGTTTTCACTTTAAAATAGGAGAAAAATCAATATTTGAAAAGAATTATTAAGTAAGTATTTTAGCTCTTATGATCACAGTTACAATGTAATGTAATTTTTCCACAGACCCAGAGGAGAACAGAAACAAAGGAAATCAGACTGATTCTGGTGAGTAAATATCTGAGTTTTATCTATTTATATCCTCATGAGGCATCACCAGCACAACATCTACTCCTCCTGTGAGTCTGAATTTTATCATGTTTTAATTTTTCATTTCTTTTTTTCCACAGACCAAAAGAAAAACAATAATACTGGTAAGTAAATAAAAGTGTTGTTCTGTTTAATCCTACCAGAAAGTGTTGAAGCAGTCAGGTGTTTAAGCTCCACCTGCTGGGGGTTTGTTGAATTTGTTCATCAGGACAGTTTTTCCTTCATCACTGTGGTCTGAGACCAGGGTTGGGAGGGTTACTTTAAAAATGTAATCAAGTACAATTACAAGTTACCTGTTGAAAAATGTAATCAGTAACTTACTCTAAGTGTCACATATTAAAGTAATGTACCTGATTACTTTTAGCTACTTTTGGATTACTTCAATACCAAACATGCAAATAAAGACAAGAGAGTATAGAAGATGTATCAAAATTAACAATCAATTAACTTATTAATTATGAACTATTACGCTGTATTCATGAATTAGATAACAGGTTATAACAACAATAACTGTAATAATAATAATAATAATGATAATAATGATAACAATAATAATAATAATAATAATAATAATAATAATAATAATAATCATCATTATTATTGTTATAGTTATTATTAGATGTAAAAAATCACCACCTGAAAGAAGTGTGTCAGGTATAAACATGCTCCAAAGTTACCTGCATGTAATTCCCCTGCCCTGGTGTCTGTATTGCCTGTGACATGAAGCGCACAGGTGCTGACTTTAATTACAGGTGTGACAAACATGATCATCTGCCGGAACTGATTTCCTCTGCACACAGAAGCAGTTAGACTTAATGGCAGTGTGCCAATAGTCCTTTCTGGCAGAAATCTTGCTATTATCACTAAAAACATGATTTGTTTCCCCCTCTACACCTACCCAAGAAGGGCTTTTAAAGTGTTAAAATGAGAGATTGGATGGTTATAATTTACAGCACAGAGCAGGTAAAATAATGCAGAGGATAAACAAGAATATAAGACAAACCAAACACATATACAACAGGACATGACGTTATGTTTATTGATCATTATGACTGTTTGATCCAGATAAATGCAGATATTAGATGTATATAAATGGGTGACTCAGTTTTTGTCGGACTAACGTTTTCACTTTTTGGCACGACACAAGTCAGCATCAGCACCTACAGTCACAAAATGTTTTCCAGTAGTAGTTATACAGTACAGTAGCAGCACAAGTAGCAGTATTGACAGGTTATGGACAGGTAATTGACTGGTTATTGACAGGTTATTGGCAGGTTATTGACAGGTTAGCAAGCTAACAAACCTTAACTTTAGCTCACTGGATTTCTGTGTATTTCAGCAAACATTAGCGGTTTGTCTTCGTACCTGTAGATGTTTCTTTAAGTTGGACGTGGAGTCCCTCATGATGACAGTATTTTAACAGCTGGGAGTCATAATTTGCTCTGTACTGTGATGTTGTTCCCCTTTTCTGATTGAAACACAAAATGATGCCGGAGTTTCCATCCAGAGAAAGCATTTTTCTCCCCAGCAGTGACCGTAATGATGAACAGCCACTGGTGACTGTTTTAACATCCTTATCTTACATTATGTTTACAAACAGATCAATGTTAATACAGCTTTAAATATTTAATCAAAAATAATTTTAGCTCTTTTTTGTAACTGTGAAACATTTTGCAACTCAGATGAATCAATATTTTATTATTTCAGTGAGTTGATTCAGTATTTTTCAGGACAGATGAGAAGTTGGTGTGAAAAATTGGATGGATGGATCTTAACTTGGACAAATGTTTCCTCTTTTCTTTCAGGGTACTATGGTTTCTTTGCTCTTATCATCATACTTGTCATTGCAGCCACTGTTGTAACTGTCATACGGAAGAGACGTGTAAATCACAGTAAGTTACAATAATTTTTCTGCTTGATGACACCAAATACAACCCCACTTCCAAAGAAAGCTGGAACTTTGTGTAAAATGTAAATAAAAACAGAAACAATGATTTGAGCAATAAATCATTGCTTTACTTGTCATTGCAGCCACTGGAATTGTCATGTGGAGGAGACGTGTAAATAACAGTAAGTTACAATAATAATGCTGCTTGATGACACTAAATACAACCCCACAGTGGTAACCAGGCTCCTGAACCAACTTTTTAAAAACATGTTGCAGCATCAAATTCAGAGTGAGTGTAAAAAAAAGAAACAATAAAGCTAATCAGTTTGAACATTAAATATCTTGTCTTTGTGCTGTATTCAACTGAATATAGGTCGAAAAGGTTTTGCAAATCATACATTCTTTTCTTAATTATGTTTTACAGAACTTTTTTGGAATTTGGGTTGTAATTTTTTTGTGTTTACATTAACGGACATTTATTTAGCTGATGCTTTTATCCACAGTGACTTGGAATAAGAGGATTCAACAAATAGATAAAAACCAAAACATTACGAAAATTATTACTTTACTATGCTGCAAGTGTTACAAAAACATTAAAGAAACAAAAATGACCTCATTGTCCATAACAACAAGTGTCATTATTCTATTCATGACTGACTCAGTGTGTACGGTGATAAAGAAATCAATTTTTCACATTCTGTTCTGACTTTCCCTTCTTTCTTCTTTGCTGCCTCAGACAGACACTTCTTCTTTTTCTAAGAGTGGTCAAAGAAAAGAAAATGTTCATCAGACATTTTGGGAAACACTGACTGATAACTTGTTTTGTTTCATATAGCTCCTCTTGCAGGACCAGACGGGGGACGACCTCAGGGTGAGTACGAGCTGGATCTGATGGATGGTAATATTCAACTAAGTACTTTTAGTCATGTAATTGTTGCAACCTAGAAATATTTACACTTCAAAATCCCTAATGGAAAACATAATTGGTTATTATATACAGAAGGACACAATTTAATTTTATTTTTCTACAGTACTGAATTTATTTTTAATAATCAAATAATTTTATTTGTAGCTGAGATATTCACCTTTCTGTCTTAGGCTGGTGGATATATGATGCTCACCACTGAGTGTTGGTCAGAACACAAATGAACACTCTGGTAGCTGGTTTATCTTCTTTATTGTAGGCTTGCGTACAGTTGGTGAGGAGGATACTTGGGGAGGGATATCTCTACTTCTGCATGTGTATGTGTGGTTCTACAGAAACAAGAGCAAATACCAGAAACATCAGCATACTAACTTAGAACAGCAGAGATCTTATTACAAACTACATTATTCTATGTATACATTCAAACAAAGTTATATACAAACAGTCAAATCACATCCCCATAGAAACCACTATGGCCCTTCTTACAATAAAACGTACACACCGATTATAAATGTATAAACAGATTACTACAACATTGTACGGCTCATTAAACTAAGGCATAAGCTGCATATTCCTCTTTAACTGGGCATAGTAGCTTATAGCAAGCGACACAGCCAGTAATTAGTGACACCTGTTAACAGCACATTAGTCACTCTAAAGGTGGACAACAGCACAACTCACAACTTACAGTGCACCATAGTAAAGTCAGCATCAAACATATAACACAGACCACCACTATCATCCAAATGGCATGCTAATTAGCACAAAGCATAGACACTTAGCATGGTATTTAGCAGTGTGGATTTGGAACAAATGTAAGATTTAGACATGAAATCCAAAGGGGAACAAATAACAATTACTTACAGTGAGTCAAGCACGCACAACAGCACATGGGTTTGCTCCAACAGCCTAAAGCAGCCACATGGCGAGGAGCATGTGTCTGCAGACCTGGAGACCGCAGATTCAGACCCGCACGTTTGGACCCGCACATTCAGACCCTTTCGTTTTCCCCCTCCTTTTTCTCACCCTAATCCTAACCTCTCCCTCCTTGTGTCTAAACCTAACCTCACGTTCCTCTCCTCTTTTCTCTACCTTCTTATGACTATCCCTATCCTTTTTCTTACCCTAATCCTAACCATTCCCCCCATATGCCTAAACCTAAGTTGGTGGCGCTGTCGCAGAAAACCTGAGGTCCTAGAAATGCGGGTCCCAAAAGTGCGGGTCTGAATTTGCAGCCTCCGGGTCTGCAGAGATATACTATTGCACATGGAAACTGTGCTGCCTCTGCTCTAATATGGCTCACCACTAGGGGGTGCTTATAAACTGCACCCGATTTATGGTGCTGTGGCAAACAGGTAATGCAGTCCTTAACATACTATAAAACTACCATACAACCATAGTCTCACTAAAGCCTTTCTAACATTATTTGATCCTTGTATTATTCTTGTTTCTGTTGTGGCTTGTATGGAAAGGACAAGTGTAGTAGCTATGTTTTTTCGAGCGAGACAGCACAACACTAGTCTGTTTTATGGCAGTGATTGTTGTTGTTATTCTGTATGTGTGAGACACGTGTGCTGCCAGCTGCTGTGGAAAAAAAAAATTTCAAAAAACTATTCAGCATCGGGGAAAATAAAGTTGCCAAATCAAAGAAGGAGTCATCCTTTTTTTCTTTTTAGGGTGCAACATAAACTTGGTGTTTCCACCCAGTTGAAATGTTTTTTTCACCAAGAGGAAGCAACAGGATGTCTTGTCACCCCTCACGTTGACAACACACAACAACGACCACCACAGCTGCTAGCCTAGCATGCTAACTGAGACAGCACAATACCGACAAATGCAACTGAGACCATGTCATACTGAGAAGTGAAAGCAGTGAAAGTAAAGATTTTCTATAATGGCCAATCAACAGAGCTGTACCACTCCCTTACACCTGCAGTACAGGAACCAAAGGAAACTCCCATCCATGCTGCCGGCTGCTGTGGAAAAGTAAAAAATGTAAAAACGGGGAAAATAAAGTTGGCAAACCAAAGAAGGAATCTTCCTTTCTTTTGCGCAACATAATCTTATGTAAACAAGACGCAATATCTGACATTTTAGGAGGCACTGACTGATAACTTGTTTTGTTTCGTATAGCTCCTCTTGCAGGACCAGACGGGGGACGACCTCAGGGTGAGTATGAGCTGGTTCCCATTGATGGTAATATTCAACCAAGTACTTTTAGTCATGTAATTGTTGCAACCTAGAAATATTTACATTTCAAAATCCCTAATGGAAAACATAATTGGTTATTATATACAGAAGGGCACAATTTAATAAATTTTTTTATAGTACTGAGTTTATTTTAATAATCAAACAATTTTTTTTGATCCTTGTATTATTCTTGTTTATGGCTTGTATGGAAAGGACATGTATGTTTTTTGAGCGAGATAGCACAACTCTAGTCTGTAGAAAAGTATCCAGCATTGGGGAAAATAAAGTTGCTAAACCGAAGGAGTCATCCCTTTTTTTTTTTTTTTTAGAGTGCAACATAATCTTATGTAAACAACACGAAATATCAGCCATTTTAGGAAGCACTGACTGATAACTTGTTTTGTTTCGTATAGCTCCTCTTGCAGGACCAGACGGGGGACGACCTCAGAGTGAGTATGAGCTGGTTCCCATTGATGGTAATATTCAACCAAGTACTTTTAGTCATGTAATCCTACGTAAACAACATGCAATATCAGCCATTTTGGGAAGTACTGTCTTGTATAGATCCTCATGCAGGACCAGACGGGAGAGGACGTCAGGGGGGGTATAAGCTGGTTCCAGTGAATGGTAATATTCAACCAAGTACTTCTAGTCATGTAATCTTACACAAACATCATGCAAAACATTTTGGGAAGCACTGACTGATAACTTGTTTTGTTTCATATAGATCCGTGTGTAGGACCAGACGGGGGACGACCTCAGGGTGAGTATGAGCTGGTTCTGATGGATGGTTTTAGTCATGAAATCTTACATAAACAACATGCAAAACATGGATGTTGTAGTGTTCCTGTATTCATGTAATCATGAGACAGTTGACCTCACATGATGTGAGGTGTTACATACGCACCCAGGATGTAAACAGAGTTCAGTAGTGGTCCACTGAAGTTAATGAAGGGTGGATTAAGTTGATTACACTCATCTCAGAGATTAATTAACACAACATGAACCATGAATATTACAGATGTTATCAGCCATTTTGGTAAACACTGACTTGTTTTGTTTTGTATAGATTTGGGTGCAGGACAAGATGGGGGAGAACCTCAGGAGGAGGATGAGGAGGCTCTGAGGGCTGATAATATTCAACCAGGTACTTAAAGTCTTGTAATCACATACACATGCAAAACATGGATGTCATCAACACTGACTGATAACTTGTTTTGTTTCGTACTGATCAACATGCAGGACAAGACGGGGGAGAACCTCAGGAAGAGTATGAGGAGGTTCCAATGGATGGTAATGTTCAACCAGGTACTCTTAGTTATCTAACATTATACAAACAACACAAATCATGGATGTCATCAGCAATTTTGGTAAACACTGACTTGTTTTGTTTTGTTTTGTATAGATTTGGGTGCTGGACAAGACGGGATAGAACCACAGGAGGAGGATGAGGAGGCTCTGAGGGCTGATAATGTTCATCCAGGTACTTTAAGGTTGTAATCTTACACAAACAACATGCAAAACATGGATGTCATCAGCACTGACTGATAACTTGTTTTGTTTCGTACTGAACAACATACAGGACAAGATGGGGGAGAACCTCAGGAAGAGCATGAGGAGGTTCCAATGGATGGTAATGTTCAACCAGGTACTCTTAGTTATCTAACATTATACAAACAACACAAATCATGGATGTCATCAGCAATTTTGGGAAGCACTGACTGATAACTTGTTTTTTTCGTATAGATTCTCATGTAAGACAGAGTCGGGTGAGGACCTCGGACTAGCAATGCATGAAAGCGTCTTCATCTCTCCACCATCTCTCTTGAAAGAAGACTTTTGCAGACGTCTCTGTGTTTTATCATGTACATTAAGGTTCATGTCAGACACAGTTTAGTTTCCATCACTGAGCCTGCAGAGCTCCTCTCTGGAGAAACATTCATATCTGAGATCTGCATCTGGTTTACTGGTGATTTTTACTGTTTGTGTGAGTTTAGTTTCTGTGGTCATTCTCACAATATCCCAAAAACTAGAACTTGATAATAAAATCTTTAACTCAGATACCAAATGAAAAAAGGGATTCGTTTTTTAAAGGTGGCTACATACAACATTCACAATCTCTAGATATTGTAGCAGTATTTCAGAACATAAATGGGCACCTTGGCCACCTGTAGTATTTCCTGTTCCCACATTTCTAAGTAATCTAACTATATAATGGAGAAAAGTATGTCTCTCTCTCTCTCTCTGTGTGTGTGTGTGTCTAACCTCAACCTCAACCCTAACTCAAATTTTGAAAAGAAAAAAAAATCTTAGAAATGTGGGAACATAGGGATGACCCTGTATTTCCTCACACTGCCCTGTTCTGTGTTTAGAGACATTAAGATGAGATACTAACTCAAAATGATAATAGTTTCTTATTACTATTTGACTTATAGTCAGACATTATTTTGAGAAGGTTTATCTGTTCTGAATTCCCTGTTTTCGCCAGTAAGTGGTGCTATTCCATAAGGTAAAGCTGGTCATTTTGGTCAGGCAGTGAGCAGGACTGCTATGGGGGCAGTCTGCCGTAGTTTTTTTTTTTTTCACTCTGGTCTGGACTGTCGGCATCTGAGCAGCATATGTGTGGATGAACGAAGTAAGTTGGCTAAAATGAGTGGTTGGGTAACTTTAAGGTTATTGTTTCTTAGTTTACACATGTTGTGATATTTATGATGATTCATGTTCAGCTGTTCATGAGTTAATTGTCAATGTCTTAATGTTAAAGTTAATGCTAGAGCTGACTGTGTAAATGCTGAATCACTAATTCTAGTGTGTGTATGCTGCTATAATTTGGCCTGTTAATAGTGTGTGTGCTAATATATGTAAGTTACTGCTAAAGGGCTAATCCGGTGTTTAATGCTGTGATGTACAGATGTTCATATCCTTGTTTTATCTTATTAATGTTACTGGACTCGTGTGTAAATGCTAGTAGCTTTGAGTTTTAATAATATGTTGCACATAGCCATTTTAACTCAGTGCTTTCTATGTACTGACGTATTGTGTTGTATATTTGTGACTTATAATTCCAGAGACCATATGATTGTTCAGGATTATGTCACTGTGTGTCGTCAGCATTAAAGTCAATGGAAGTCGAGATCCCTGTTCCTGTGTCACTCTCTGATCGGAGCTCCATTGTAGATGAAGAGATCGGCCCAAGTTTTAGATTTCAGCCCAAGAGTAGACGCATCCACTGCACCTTTGATCTTTAACATTCTCATTATTTTAATATATTAAAGCATTTCTTGTGAGATATTAGCTTTGTATCAAGATAGTAACTCTTTATTTTGAGAAAGTTTCTCAACATTTGGAGACACTATCTTGATTTTGAAAAAGTTTCTCTTGACTTTAAAGATCCCAACTCTTTGAGATCTCTCTGTCTTTGAGATACTTGCTCTTCATTTCAGTAAAGTTTCTCATTATTTTGAGTAACAAACTTCATTTGAAATGGAGCGTGACTTCATTCTCTGCTCAGGACACCTTTACAGATAGAACCTTTAACAATATTCTAATTTGAAAATGTCAAAATAATTTCAAAAACATTGTTTTCCACATGTTTTTCTCTAAAGAGTTCATCAGATATGTAAGAGACATGTTACCTTTTTATTCACTGTCTGCTGAGGATGTTGTGTTCTCAGGTTTGACCTCATGGAGGCACTGTTGTCTGAATATACACTCACCAGCCACTTTATTAGGTACACCTGTTCAACTGCTTGTTAATGCAAATATCTAATCAACCAATCACATGGCAGCAACTCAGTACATTTAGTCATGTAGACATGATCAAGAAGACGACCTGCTGAAGTTCAAAGTGAGCATCAGAATGAGGATTAAAGGTGATTTAAGTGATTCTGAACGTGACATGGTTGTTGGTGTCAGACAGGCTGGTCTGAATATTTCTGCTGATCTAACTGGGATTTTCACACACAATCATCTCTAAGGTTTACAGAGAATGATCTGAAAAAGAGAAAATATCCAGTGAGCAGCAGTTCTCTGGGTGAAAATGGCTTGTTGATGTCAGAGGTCAGATGGCCAGACTGGTTCGAGATGATAGAAAGACAACAGTAACTCAAATAACCACTGGTTACAAACAAGGTATGAAGAAGACCATCTCTGAACACACAAACACATCAAACCTTGAAGCAGATGTTCTACAGCATCTCTCGAAAACTGAGTCGGATTTGTGACAGCTCTTTTTTCATCTCAGATGTAAGGTCCCGCAAGCCTTCAGCTACCAGCTCACTCACTACTTGTCAAAGGGAGTTAAGTGTGGCTGGGGAGTCCTCCACCCTGTCGCCATTTTCGTCTGTACAGGCCCCGCTCGTGTCGCCATCTTTTCGTGCTTCTAGCTCCTTGTTACTTCGTGTAATGACTCTCCCTTTGCTACCTTTATCCCCGCTCATTGTTATTTTTAGCACAAGTCACTTTTCATCGAGTTAAGAACTTGAATTGCGGGGTTTTATGTTGGTCGATGCAAGAGCTCCTTTTTTATGCTGCCATATTAGTTGCCGCGCCACCGGAAGTCCATATCTGTACATTTCTATAAGGTTGTGAGTAAAGTTACAGCATCAGAATCATCATATACAGTCTGGTGAAACTGGATCATTTTGGTTTCCCCCTTTTTTCAGGTCCAGCTGCCTTTTAACTCCTTTGTTTGTTTTTGATTATTTTGTGTAAGTTCTTAATTTTTTCAGAAGCAGAGAGACATGTTGTTGGGAGGCTCTGCTCCTGTGGTCCCTTCACTTTTTACATGTGAGTAAAAACACTGTATGTGTCTCACTGACTGAGACCGATTTGATACGTATCTTGATACGTGTTCAACGATACGATACATCTTAACATTTTAAATGGCCAGTGATTCAGTTTGATATGATTCAACTCTGTCATGATATGATATGATGCAATACAAGACAATGAAATGTGTGAATCTTTACATTTTGATTCTGTTAATGTTATATTAGTAGAGTGATATTAGTTGCAAAAAGAAATCCTGATAGTTTTACTGAATATAGTAACAGTAGAGACAGAGAGAAGGAGACATTACAGTGGTGTTAACATCTTATTATGAGTCTCATGTGTAAATGAGAATCTGTGAACAAACTTTAAAACAGTTTAAAATGTGAGTATTTTTGCAGTAAGATGATCAGCTGCTCTGTTTCATATGAAGAGTTCTGTGGTTCTGATCAGTGTGTTTGAACAGTGATGCTCCGTGTTTCCTGCTCTCACAGTCACATGACGTCTCTGTGGGTCAGACTCGTGTCTCTGTTCTCTGCTGTCAGACACGTTTTACATCAATGATCTGCAGCAGAGTTTTCTCATCTTTATTATAAAAACACAAACTTGTTCTACACTTGCGCGTTATTAAAGTTTTGTGGTGCGATGTGGTACAATGTCACTTCTGTCTGTTTTGAGGAAGTGAAGAGGAGACACAGGAGAGGGAGGAGGGAGCGCTTGTTTTGTTCGAGCGAGGCAGCAGGTGTTCAGCGAGAGCAGTGCAGACAGAGACGGGAGGAGAGAGAAGGAGGAGGAAAGTTACAGCAGCAGTTCATTGATGCCAAAAATGAAACATATGCGCGTCCTAATGAGATGTTTCGATACTTTAATGCTGCATCGATTTGTTTCTGATTCATGTTAATCTTTTTACCGATACAGGCCGACTGAACCGATACACTTTAATCTTACACATTAAAGTCTGATGCATCAGGTGCATGAGTGAATCCTAACACCTCTAACTGGGACACAAGATAAAGTGGAGCGTAAACTCAAGTAAACTCATTTCCTCGCCTTTTTGAAATGAGGCTCAGAGTTTATTTATCTGTTTTCAGATCAACTGGATCAATCAATGAGGAGAAAAATGATAAAAGGTCGACTACAGTTTACTCACCTCTGTATTTACTGTTTGACACACTCATGTGTCTGAGGACAGAATGTCTGCATCCTTTTTCTGTGTATAATTATAAACTAAAACTCAGTGTGATAAACAACAATTTGATAAAACTCACATTCTTTACTGGAGCACATTCGGACTGGAGCACAAAAGCAGCCCGGGAATTTTGTAGTTGACTGGCCCACTCTCCATTGGGTGGGCCGGAGATGCCGGCGGTGGAACAAACATGTTCGACTATAGTGGGAGACAAAAAAATTCGCATGTAAAGATTATTGAAGGGATAATGACACATGCTTTAACCTGAGGCCTTGATTATAACACAAGTGTAGTATTTTTTTTGTTTGTTAAAATAGTGAGTCTGCAATAGTTGTTTAATAGTGTGAAGACTGGTGAATATGTAAGTCGCACTAATAATAATCATAACATAATAAACATATCATAACATAACATATACACTATTATGGTGTAAGCATTGCACACTTTTAATGATTGTTTTAGTCATTAGTCTAGATGAATTTTAAAAAATGCTATGTATGAATATGCCTTTACCTGGACCAGTATGACCAGGCTGCTCTCCTCTCTCTCCCTGACACACTCCTTCTCTGGGGATGGTGGCTCAACCCGGCAGGAAATATGAAGAGAGACATTTGGTTGAAGTTTTGGGTGATTCCCAGATGAAAAGGTGAAATAAAGCTGTATTACAGTTAACAGTAATATAGGTATTAGGTAATGTAAAAATTGTGGTTTCACTGATAAGTAAACACAGGTGAAAAAAGTGTACTATGTAATATGTGTATTATTCCCAAGTACACAATGGTCCCTAAAACAGGTTTAGTAAAAGCTGCTAAAGGCTGTGATGGTCTCTTCTGAATGCTTCTAAAACAAAGAGGCTTTGGTTCATCCAAAACAGTCCAAGTGTGGTGAAAGGAGAACATCTTAAAAAGTATCCACCAACAGAACACATAATCTGAGTCACCACCGAGTTCATCAGGCTTCCTGTGAATGAACATATTACTCTGCAGCCCTACTAACTGTCAAAATTTACTTACATGTGTTGAAGAACATTCTCCTACATCATGTTGTTTATATTTATATATTTTAAATATGCAGGAATAATACTGTTAGAATATTTAAATTCCATTTAAGTTACATAGAAAAATGTTTTACACATTAACCTATAGATGGTGCCTCAGATAAGCACAACCAAATGCTCTTATGTATATACTGAATAAGTACAGCTTAAGTTTTATAATCTGACTGCAAATAATACACTAAGAACGATACATTAATACACATTTTCCCCTTCACATTGTATGACTAGACTGCATGTCTCAAGTCAATATCCATATATGCCCACACAAAAAGGAAAAAACTGACATTCATTTTAATGGTGATGAATTAACAAAGTAATTAAGAAAGCCGAGCCGCATTTAGCTCACTAGCGTTGAGGGGAATACACAAGAGATAATGATAGATCAGATGCCATGTTGTCTAACGCCACTGAGCCCTGTCTGGCTCTAGTCTACACAGTAATGACGTTTTGACAGCAAAAAGCAACCTACATGTGCTGTGTTAACACGTTAAAGCCGTCCCACCCGAGTTGCATCTCCCTCCCGGTCACAATGTCCTCCGCTGACCGACGGTGACGTCAGAGTTGCCACAGGTGCTGCTGTGGATGCTGCAGATGACGGAGGAGCTGATGCAGCAGCAGAAAGTTTCAGACATCTGGCAGCATCTGCTTGTAATGCCGGTCTCTTCTTTTCCCTCAACTTCTCCGCGCCTCCCTTGCGTTTCTTCTTTTATGTTTTCCGGCCGAACCGGCCCACACTGACCCAGCGGCCCACCGGGAAATGTCCGGTACTACCGATGGCCAGTCCGCCCTTGGTGAGCACTCAGTGTCGACAGAAAAGTCAAATCAAACACAGATTTGTATCAGAAACATTTGCAGGTTTGACTGTCGTGGTGAAAGAACATGTGAACATTTTGAGCAGAACCACTCACACAGTGACAAAACAACTTTTCATTTTGGAGACATCAGACAATTTACTGACACAAAAACTTGGTTTTGAAGCTTAAATGAAATGTTTTGGGTGAGTAACTACCTTCTGCAAACATGCAGCAGAGTTTTGATGTTTCTATAAAACAGTTGTGAGAGTTTAGAGAAAGTTAAGACCGTTTCAAAAAATGAGACAAAAATGATGAATTGATTATTAAAACAGAATCAACTTGTTCTTCTACTTATTTCACCATCTGATCTAAACTTTGTAAGAAGGCTGAATGTTAGTATGAAAATTATGTATGAAAATAGACAAACAGGCAGACAAACAGTTAATCTGCTGGCGGTTTGTTATTTACTGCGGTCCACGTCAGCCGTCTTTCGTTTTCGCGTGGTCAAGCCATCCGCTCCAACATTTTCAGTGCGCTCTTATTACAGACTTTATGGCAAACGCACAGACACAAGTGGGAAAGTCAGCGCTAAATTACAAGAGCGTGTGGAAACTTCCGGTTTTCAAAATAAAACGGTGTTGTTAAATGTATTAAGATTTTATTTTTAAAAATATGACAACTACATTAAAAATATAACGTTCATATTTACAGTATAAAATATATTAAAAAGTCTTTTAAAATAGGGAGGACGTTTAGCTCAGTTGGTAGAGCATCCGCCCCATGTAATGAGGCTATCCTCTGCAGCGGCCGCTGGTTCCTATATAATAAAGGAGAAAAGCCGCAAAAAATAAGGCAAAAATGAGGTGTGCGTCATAGAGCAGGCTTACTGCCCACAGATTTTGAGCCAATAGGTCACATGACCTGGGAGTTATTGAGCTATAATGCTCATATTTACACTATAAAATACATGGCTCAGAATCAACACAGGATGATAGATCTAACCCTGCTCTATGACACACACCTCTATTTGTTGCATTTAAACACAATTAGTATTTTTTATGAATTTTTAATGTATTTTATTGTGTAAATATGAGCATTATAGCTCAATAACTCCCAGGTCATGTGACCTATTGGCTCAGAATCAACACAGGATGATAGATCTAAGCCTGCTCTATGACACACACCTCTATGTATTGCATTTAAACACAATTAGTATTTTTTATGAATTTTTAATGTATTTTATAGTGTAAATATGAGCATTATAGCTCAATAACTCCCAGGTCATGTGACCTATTGGCTCAGAATCAACACAGGATGATAGATCTAAGCCTGCTCTATGACACACACCTCTATTTATTGCATTTAAACACAATTAGTATTTTTTATGAATTTTTAATGTATTTTATAGTGTAAATATGAGCATATATGCTCTACCAACTGAGCTAAACGTCCTCCCCTATTTTAAAAGACTTTTTAATATATTTTATACTGTAAATATGAACGTTATATTTTTAATGTAGTTGTCATATTTTTAAAAATAAAATCTTAATACATTTAACAACACCGTTTTATTTTGAAAACCGGAAGTTTCCACACGCTCTTGTAATTTAGCGCTGACTTTCCCACTTGTGTCTGTGCGTTTGCCATAAAGTCTGTAATAAGAGCGCACTGAAAATGTTGGAGCGGATGGCTTGACCACGCGAAAACGAAAGACGGCTGACGTGACCGCAGTTATTATTTGTTCCGCCAAAAGAAAGTGAAAGCATTTGTCTCCTGCTACTAACTACATCGAGAGTGTTTCGCTCCACTTCACTGATCATTATTAACTCTGTGAGATCGACCGTGTCTCAGTCTGTTCTTCATCCAGTGAACATGAAGGAGTTAAATTGTCTGATTCTTCTGTCCTGTGTCTCTGTGCTGAGTGTTACAGGTGAGTCTTTCATGTTTAACTGATCGACTGTAAAAACACAGCAGACATGTTTTACTCTCACTGTTTTTCTTTGTTGTTCTTCATTAATGTGTTTGAAGATTTTCAGACTGTTCTAAATTAGCATTTTAAATGATTTTTTAGAGCTGAATTTTTTCACTCGTATTTTTATGTGTTTTGTCTTTGTTGGCGTGAAAAGTTCACAGCACTCACCTGGTCTGAGACAAAGGTGTGGCCTCATAAACATCACAACTGAATACTGAATCTGCTTTAACTTTATTTCTAAAGACTTATAAAGTTTTCAGCATATATTTTAGGTCATTTTGGCTCAATAATGTGTCTAGAAATCCAGTTCCTTCAGTCGTCTTTTCTTCCAGTGGGCTGTTGTTTAGAAATCCTCACACAGATCCTGTAATTCCTGTTCTGAAGCTGATAAAACTGCTCTGGGGTTTTCCATTGATGAGCAGGTTTGAACATGAAGTCAGATAATGCAGACACTGTTTCTCTTTCTCTGGTGTTCTTTATTAATGTGTTTTAAGATTTTTTTTAGAACACATTTTTCACCCTCATTTTATTTTTATCTGTTTTGTCATCAAGGCTGAATACTGTATCTGATTTAAATTTATTTCTGGAGGCGAATGAAGTTTTATCAGCATATATTTCAGGTCATTTTAACTCAATAGTTTGTCTAAAAAATCATTCATTTATTTTCTTGAGTCCTCTTCTCTTCCAGCAGACTGTTGTTTAGAAATCCTCACACAGATCCTGTAACTCCTGATCAGATGATAAAAACAGCTCGGGGGTTTTCTATTGATGTGTACATTTGAACATGAAGTCAGATAATAAAAATAGAAAGAAGTACAAATACTTCGTTACTGTACTTAAGCAGAGTTTTCAGGTATCTGTACTTTACTTGACGATTTATTTTTTTAACTTTTACTCTCTACATGTTCAACACAAATATCTGAATTTTCTACTCCATACGTTTTAAAACAGTCATGTCATCTTAGGTTTGATAGGTGTGAGGGGAATTATTGATCATTTTTAATTTGCATCATTGAGCACCACCTTCCAACATCAAGACTGACTTCAACTTAAATGTACAATAACTGACAGAAAAGATGATTCTTTGGTGTATATCCATCAGTACAGATCACATACAGGGGCGGATCTAGGAGTTGAGGAGATCTGGGGCTAAGCCCAGAAGCTGCACCCCAACTTTTGTTTGCTTCCACATGTAGAGAAATAACTTTTTTCTTGCTTCAGCACGCACCAAAATATTTTTTTGCCTGTATTGAAATGTTTTAAGAACTTAAAGCAGACAATCATCAGTCATTGTCAATCAGTTAATTTCCATCCTGCATGAGTCCCGAGTTGTAATCACTGCTAGACAGTAACTAATTACACTTACATCAAGTACTGTACTTATTTTGTATTTTACTGGAGTTCAATTTCATCCAACTTTATGCTTCTACATCTCAGAGGCAAATATTGAACTTTTTAATCCACAAAGCTGAAAAAAGTCTGTGTTCTGACTTTTTAGAGATACACAGTTCTCACAGGACAGTGATGCTACAGACATTAGATGGTCTTATAGACCATGATGCATTGCTGCAGATTTAACTAGCCAACAGTGGCCTATAAAGTAGTTAAAATGAGCTCAACCATTAACATCTACAGCAGTAAACAACAGTAACATTAATGTAATAATATTAATCCAGAAACATCAGACATAAAAAACACTAACAGGAACATTTTACTGCAACAGCAAGGGGAAGGCAAGTGGAAAGGAGGGGTGTGCCCCTGAGCCAGTTTTGTTTTGGTTTGATGCAGATGTTACAGGTCTCAGGCTGTTGACCCATAAACAGATAAGGTTCCTGTTGAAAACAGGAGAAAAGAACGAGACAGGCGACAGGTACTTCAGTTCAGTGCAGCTTCGCTCCGTAGAATTTATTTGCCAACATGCAAAATATATTTCTTACTGTATTTTGTTTTGTTCTCTTTTTTTCTCTTAATGACTTTATCTGTACAAAATTCACAATATCAAAAATAAAACAAAATACCTAACCTGGTTACAATCCTCTTTTTCCTTTACTTTCAAGTAAAACACAGTCTTCCTTTACAATAAAAAAAATAATGGAGTTCAGCCAGCCTACTACTGTATTAATTTGTCCTCATTAAGCGTTTAAACTGAGCTGTATTTACATTTAGTTCACAATACTGCACAATCTAGTGGAAAATTAAAACAACTGCCAACAATGACAACTGCATGTCAGTTTAGAAGGGATGTATGAGCTGAAGACCTGCAAAGCAACCTTTCAAGGTGCCAAAAAAATTCAGGAATACATAAAAACTATAACACCAACAATATAGTAATCTAAACAAGCTATCACACTAATAAAATATTCTGTTTACCCAAAATGAAATGTGCTGGAGCCCAAAATCAAGACTACCTTTGCATGTTATGTTCATTTAAATTAAACGTTTATGGACAGCGCTATCTTAGGTCACACAAAAAAAACACAAAGGAAACAATATTTTCTCTACTGGTCAGAAAACCCATATAAATATACTAATTACCCTCACAACATCGATCTCACAGTCATTTTAGGTGTTTAACAACATGTGTATGTAGTTATGGAAGTTTAAAGACTTCAGTAACTTGTTGAAACAGGAGAAAAGAACGAGACAGGCGACAGGTACTTCAGTTCAGTGCAGCTTCGCTCTGTAGAATGAGGACGCAAGAGAGACCGCTGGAAAAGGAGGGTCCCTTGGAGAAGCACAGCGCCACACTGCCTCCTACTGGCGATACTGATATGCAACTATATTGAGAAGGCTTGCCAAGAAGCCATAATTAACCCTTACAGCTCACATTCAAGTGTCTTCCTCACAGGAATAATACACCAAAGTAAAAACATGAATAAAATGATTTTGTATACACCATAAAAAAATATAAAGAAAATTACAGAAAATGTGACCATACATTTTGTGTGTGTCACACAGACCAGAGCTGCAACGTCTAGCGGTGAAATTGAGATCGCATTTAGCCCCTTTAAGTACATTTATCTGATAATATTTACAGACTTTTACTTCAGTAATGTTTTGTGAATGCAGGACTTTTACTTGTAGTTTAGTATTTTTACACTCTGATATTAGTAGGCTTAGGCTACTTTTACTTCAGTAAAGGATCTGAATACTTTTTACACTCCTGGTCACTTCAGAGGAGAAACATCATGTCCATATATTGTCTGGACAGAAAGACAGACAGACAGACAGACAGACAGAGGCTGCTGTGAGAAAATGTGCACGCTTATATGAGGGCGTGCATTGGTCACCAACAGGCGGACCGCGGTCCGAGTCCGGACCCAGACCCCGTCCTATACGGTCCCGGAATTTTTTGAATTTGCACATCGCACTGAAACACTGATCACACTAAATCATAACTCAAGTTAGACATTATGATGTTCCGGACCTTTGCTTTCCGAAGTTTTCTCTAACTGGACCTCTTTGAATTTTAGTTGAATACCCCTGATTTAGTGTGATATATACTGAAGTAACCTAGTAGTTGTATCAACATCTGCATGTAATCAACATCTGACTGTCAAATCAAATAAAGAAAGTACAAAAACATTTTGACAATATTTATTTCCCTTAACATTGAACTATAGTACAGATAGGCCTATGCATTTAAAAATAAAATAGAGAAAATAAATGAAATAATTTTTGAAAAATTGTGCATCTTAAAATAAAGTGCTTAATTTTAGAAAAAATAAAATTAGGTATTTTTACATTGTGGTATTCATGCTTTTACTGAAGAGAAGGATCTGAGTATTTTTTCCATCACAGCAGGTCAGTGATCAGTGTTTCAGTGACTCTCTGTGGTTCAGTGAATACACTGTTTTATTTATGGCAGCCTGCCACATTAAAACATCTGTACCACGACATGATTGTTATTCTTGGAGCAGCTCACCGCTCTCGATCGTGTCTAGAAGGGAACCCTTTATTTGCAAAACTCTCGCGGGATTTGTTTCCGTTGTTTCTGATAAAATAATCAAACTCGCGCGATCTTTCGCGGGTCTAGGGTTCCCTTCTAGACACGACCCTCTCTGTCTCTGTCAGCAGTCTGCTGACATTCTGTCTGTGAACATCATGATGTGACACTCTGCAGTGTTTCACACACACACACACACACACACACACACATACACACACACACACACAAGTATAGTTCGTGACCAATTTTGGCATTTTATTATTTTTTTTAATCAATCCGAGAGGGCGAAGGCATTCACGATTGATCAATCTACCCTCCTCCTCCCTCACCTGTTCTCTCTACTGTCTGACTTGACTGCAGCTTTTTTCCTCCACCTCGTGCTGCGGCCGCCTGATCTCGTCTACCCGCTAGGCGAGGCCTCTGTTTTCAGTGTGGTCTGTTTTGAGGAAGTGACAAAGACACAGGAGAGGGAGGAGGGAGCGCTTGTTTTGTGTAAGCGAGGCAGCAGGCGTCCAGTAAGAGCGGTGCTGACAGAGACAGGAGGAGAGAGAAGGAGGAAAATTACCGCGGCAGCTCCTTGATGCCAAAAATGAGACATATGCCCGTCCTAATGAGATGATACGTTAGTGCTGCTTGGATTTGTTTCCGATTCATGTTCAGCTTTTAACCGATACAGGCCGTCTGAACAGATGTAGGCCTACATTTATTCTTACACATTAAAGTCCGATGCATGAGTGAATCGTTACACCTCTGGGACACCAGATGAACTGGAGCGTAGGAAACTTAGCTTCGTGAGGAAAATTAGTTAAAGAGTGGCGCCTTTTACTGACGATTTAATCTGTAACTCCGAACATAACCTGCTCCAGACCAGGTGATGAGTTCAGCATCAGTTACCATGGTGATCTAGTCAGGTTAAAAGAGAGACACCTTTGTGACACTGAAAACTCTGACTTTAGACTCAACATACATTAATCTCGCTTCGTGGTGCAGCTGTCAGGCCTGAGAAAAAGTCCTCATAAACACCACAGCTGAATACTGTATCTGCTTTCACTTTATCTCTGAAGATCTATGAAGTTTTATCAGCATAGATTTTAGTCACTTTGGCTCAATAGTTTGTCTAAAAATTCATAGCAGTCAATGTCGACAGAAAAGTCAAATCAAACACAGATTTGTATCAGAAACATTTGCAGGTTTGACTGTCGTGGTGAAAGAACATGTGAACATTTTGTGCAGAACGACTCACACAGTGACAAAACAACTTTTCATTTTGGAGACATCAGACAATTTACTGACACAAAAACTCGGTTTTGAAGCTTAAATGAAATGTTTTGGGTGAGTAACTACCTTCTGCAAACATGCAGCAGAGTTTTGATGTTTCTATAAAACAGTTGTGAGACTTTAGAGAAAGTTAAGACTGATTCAAAAAATGAGACAAATCGAAAAACTGTAAAAAAAAATAAAATAAAAAAATGAGACAAATTGATTGAAAACAACTAAAAAATGACAAAAACGTGTTCTTCAGACAGAGGGCAGACAGAGGGTTAATGTGCTGGTAGTTATTTCCAGTAATTTTCAGCCAAAAGAAAGTGAAACTGTTTGAATGAGGAGGAGGAGCGAAGACTCTCACTGTCAGACAGAAGTAGACAGTGTTATTAACTCTGTGAGATCGACCGTGTCTCAGTCTGTTCTTCATCCAGTGAACATCTGATCTAAACTTTGTAAGAAGGAAGAAAATAGACAGGAAGACAAAGAGTTAATCTGCTGGCAGTTATTTCCTGTTCAGCCACCAGAGAGTCAAGCCGTTTCTCGTCTACTATCGAAGTGTTCGCTCCTCTTCATTGATCATTATTAACTCTGTGAGATCGACCGTGTCTCAGTCTGTTCTTCATCAGTGAACATGAAGGAGTTAAATTGTCTGATTCTTCTGTCCTGTGTCTCTGTGCTGAGTGTTACAGGTGAGTCTTTCATGTTTAACTGATCGACTGTTACAACGCAGCAGACGTGTTCTCCTCTCACTCTTTCTCTTTCTCTTTTGTTGCTGTTCTCTATTAATGTGTTCGAAGATTTTCGGATTGTTCTAAATTAGAACAAATCAAGGGTTCCCTTCCTGACACGACTGAAGAAAACTGTTTCAGGGTTAGGGTGACTCTATAACTATAACACAACGATAAAAGCAGACTGCGATCTCGCAGAACGTTGTGCCAACTGGAATAGGGCCCTACCCAATACATGCGTTTGAGATGAGCCAGGCCTGCGCAGAATCGATCACGGGCGATCGCCGCACAATGCATGCCGTTTAGATTTTTTTTTTTTTTTTTTTTTTTTAAATTAAGAAAAAGCAAAAACAAACAAATGAAGTGGCAATTTTCAATGTATATACATTGTAAGAGTATAAAGAATATGCCAGGGAAACATAAAATTAACATTAGTGCAAATCATCACAGCATATAACACAAGTTAGAGTTTTAGTAAGCATATCAGCACAATAGGTGCAATTGAGAGGGAAAGAAGGAGAGAACAAGAGAACAAAAAAAAAAAAAAAAAAAAAAAGAAAACAAAAACAAAAACAAAACAGTAATATAGGAAGTCGTAAGTTTAGGGGAAATTCAGATCAATTTTATCCACCCATTTCAGTGGGAAAGTTCTTTAAGTTATCATACAATCTTTGTGCCTTCATTCCTGTTAGAGGTTTTAGAGATTCCATGTACATTTTAAATTCATTCATGAAAACAGTAAATTTTGGGGATAACTTCAGTACTCTATTCTTGTGGATAAAAAATTTGGCAAGACATAGGATTATATTGCAACAGAGTTCATCATTTTTGTTTTGCAAAATCATACCAAAAGTTACATCATCTCTAGAAATAGAAGTTGGGAACAGTACAATATTTTTTTTGATCCATTTGTGAATATTAACCCAGAAAGTTTGTATTATGCCACATGAGAAGAAAATATGGTCCGTTGTTTCAATGTCATTTTCACAGAATGTGCATATATTGTCATCAATATTAAAGCGTAGTCTAAGTAATTCTTTAGATGGATAAATGTTCATAATTTTAAAGCGTGTTTCTTCCATTTTGGGGGGTATTGGAAATGTTAGGTACATTGTTCTTAATTTATCAATTGATTTTTTATCAAATTTGTGTAGGATATCATTTTGGTTTTGTCTGCCAGGGAACAATATTCCAGTAAGACAGTTTCTTATGAAGTTATTGTTACATTTTTTGTCCGTGATTAAAATCCCCTGTATTGACAGTGGGGCCAGTTGTGGCATTATAGGTTGATGTGACAATATATTTCTTGTTAGAAATACAAAACCCTGAGGAAGTGCTTTTTGTAATTTAATGAAGTCAAATTCTGGAGGGTTGAATTTATGTTTAGTGCAAAATTGTTGATAATCCAAAAGATTGCCACTGGCATCCATTAAGTCAACTATAGACCATATGTTCCTCTCATACCACTCATGATAATATAAAGACTTATTTCGGTATAATACATATCTATTATTCCAAAGTATAGTTGTGTGGGGTGAAAAATTATGCACATATAACATTTTCCAATATAATAGTATTTGTTTGTGGAACTCTGATAGTGATATAGGTAATTTATTAATGTTGAAGTCTGCCATAAGAAGACATTTCAATCCACCAATCTTATTGAATAGGGAGTTTGGAATACAGAACCAAAATGAGTTGCTATGTTTGATCCAAGATTTCAGCCAGTTAATTTTTAAAGTTCCATTAAGGCAATCAAAATCAATAACTTTTAGACCACCATCTTTAATTTCTTTAACCATATTGCTTTTTTTCATATAGTGTGGCTTGTTTCTCCAAATAAAATTTAGATTAATTTGGTTAATAGATTTGATCAGTTTATTTGGTGCCGTTTAGATTTGTGTCCGACTTGATCTCGACTTGCTCTGACGTCATGCACACGTGGGCAACGATAACCTCACGAGATCAAGGCGGCCGCAGTTCTCAGAGTCAGGCACCGCAGTTGCTCTCCACCGACTGCGAGCGCCTGGCTGTCAGCTGATCGATGAGCTGACAGGCTCTGATTGGCTCTTAATTTTGACAACAAACACCACATGTTGTATAAAATACTAATTAGGGGCCGGGCAGCCTAAGCTGCCAGGACCCTATTGTAATCCTGCATGTTGTTCTTCTTTCTTTCTTTCTTTCTTTCTTTCTTTCTTTCTTTCTTTCTTTCTTTCTTCTTCCGAGGAAATCCTACTTCCCATGCACGAAAAATGACCAAACTTTGCACAAAGGTCCAGTCCCATGTCAGATTGCCTCAGCTGCAAAAACAGGCCAATAGTCCTGATGGTGGCGCTACAGCAAGCCTCTAAAGTTCAAAATTTTGAAAATTCATAACAAATCAACCATATGTGCTACAGATTTACAACTTTCACCAAAATGTAGCCCCAATACTGAAGAAACTTTTGTACATTTAAACCTATTGCAAATTATGAAGTCCATCACTCTGTTTTTTTCAAAAACTGTAAAACTTATTAAACCTATCTCCTCCCACAATTTTTGCTCAATTGACACCAAACTTGCTACAGAGCATCTTCAGACTGTCCTACACAAACCATCCACACAGATTTTTGATTTATCAAAAATTGAGCCTACAGTGCATCAAAATGTTTGACTGTAAACGGTATTATAAACATATACTTGCAAATTCTTGCTAAATACATTTTCAATGTTCATGAAAAAAAAATGACAAAATTTTGGAGTCATGGTAGATGATGTTTGGAAAATATCAGAATTTTATCTCAAAAACTGAATTTTTTACAGCATTTTGAATTTCACTCTCATGCAAACAATTGGAGTCAATGCAAAAATGTCATTTTTAAACATCAGTTTTTCACTTTTGGAGCCAATAAATCATTGTTAAAAACTAATGACCAACATCTCCATGCTGTCTAGATGCAATTTGTGTATTTTGGGATTTTTGTCTCAATAACTGAATTTTTGACAGCCATTTGAAATCTGCCTTTACATGCTAACAGCTGCTGTCTTGCACACAGGTGACTGGCTTAGTCAATTTGTAAAGCTACAAGTGGTGTGTAAATCTGTAGCACATATGGTTGATTTGTTGTGAAAATTTAAATTTTGAACTTTAGAGGCTTGCTGTAGCGCCACCATCAGGACTATTGGCCTGTTTTTGCAGCTGAGGCAATCTGACATGGGACTGGACCTTTGTGCAAAGTTTGGTCATTTTTCGTGCATGGGAAGTAGGATTTCCTCGGAAGAAGAAGAAAGAAAGAAAGAAAGAAAAGAAAGAAAGAAAGAAAGAAAGAAGAACATGCAGGATTACAATAGGGTCCTGGCAGCTTAGGCTGCCCGGCCCCTAAAAATCAACTCTATAAATCAGCAACTCTATAGGTCGGTCGATCAGTTGATTGTTTGGTCAATGCCAGTCTGTCAGTCAGTTGGTCGGTTGCTCGATCAGTCGGTCGAAAAAAATATATCAAATATATACTTATTTAATTAAATAATGAATAACTTTGTTTCTGTTTCTTGTTTGTTCTTTTGTTTTTCTTGCAGCAGAGTCAGAGTTGATTTGTTCACAGCGACCAATCAAAGTCCTGGCTGGTTATGATGTCATTCTGCCGTGTCACCTTGAACCTCCAATCAGTGTGAGGTCTGAGACGGTGCTGTGGAGCAGATCTGATCTGAAACCAAAGTACGTCCATTATCACCAAGAGGGAAGACTTAAGTCTGAGCATCAAGATCCATCTTATCATCTCCGCACGAGACTGTTTATGGATGAACTGATGAATGGAAACGTCTCCATGAAAATCTTCAAAGTGAAAATGTCTGATGCAGGAACATTCGTTTGTTCTCTTCCTTCAATGAAGAAAGAAGCTTCAGTCCAACTCATTGTTGGTAAGTCAGACTTTAGGAAAAAGACCAAAGTATTTTAGTTAGAAACTTAAATGTAGCAGTGATCTCAGACAACATGGAGGAAAGAAACTTTTTTTAGCTCATGTGCCTCTGAATGTCTCGACCTTTTTTTTTTAATAAAACATTCATGATATCAAAGTGTCCAACTCTTAAAGTCTTAAAATTTACAGAACATTAGATGGAACATTTCAAAAAAAAAAAAAAACTTCAATCACAGTATCTTTTTTTATTGTTCACAAACTGTGAAATAAACCTGCTGAGATCTAAAGTCTTTTAGATTAGTCTAAAATTAGTCTAGATTAGTCTTTTAGTTTATTCTTCATCCAGTGACTAGGTTCTGTCTCCTTCTGATGTTTATAGATAAGTTTTTCTTACCTACACAATGAAAGACACTGTTTACTCTTAAAAAAAACTGAAGGACTTCCTGTTTTTGACCCAGAAGAATGTGTTAAAAAAATTATATAAGTTTATAAAGTGAGACAAGCAACTTGAATCGAAAATCTGATTTATTCTTTTGTGTGTGTGTGTGTGTGTGTGTTTTATAGCTCATTAAATAGTCTGTATATTACACTAACGGTGCAGTCAGCTGGTTGAGGTGATAATAGTGCACGTGTCACGTGATCCTGCTCAGACGGTTTTATTGAGACAAGGAGCACAACTCACAACTCATGTTTAAATATTTAAATTACTGTTGTAACAGCAGATCTGTTGAAGTTGAGCTGAACTCTGTCCTGTTTCTCTCAGTGTCAAACTAAAGTTTACAACATGATCAACTAATGTTACTCAAATCACATCTGATAAATTTGTCCCTCATCTTCTTTATTCACGTCCTCCATTTGTGTTGAAGACAGGTAAACTCACCTGCTGCCTTTTTATAGTTCTCATGTCTGACTGGAGTTTACAGTGAAGCAGCTGAGTGTCTGAACCCCTGACAGCTTTGTTTGATCAGCTGTTTGAATTGTGTTTTATTTTAAGGGTGTGTTTTGAAAGGACAAAGGAGTGACTTGTTAGATTTCTTTGTCTAATATAGAAACACTAAACAGTGTTTAGTGTGAAAGCAATTGAAAAAAAAAACCTGTAAAACCTGCAGCTACCTGCTCTGGACACTGTGTTCTCCATGTTTAGATGTAGTGTTTACTGACTGACTGATTAGCAGTGTTTAAATAAAAAAAAAAAATACAAATATTGATCAAAGTCCAAGATGTCCTCAAATGTCAAAAGTACAAGAATTATCAGTAAAATGTGCTGAAAGTGTCAAAAGTATAAGGTCTCATTGTGAAATGTATCATGTGACTGATATATCTCATTAGATTATTAATATTGACTCATCAATCATTTTTCATTAGTTCTTTTTTATTAATCCAACCTGACATTAACTGAGACAATAATCCCTCTGCACCAGAGCCTCTCATGCAGTGGTTTGTACTTTAGTCTCACAGTAAGAAGGACGTGGGTTTGAATCCCTGTATGAAGTTTGTTTGTTTGCATGATGTCGTACATACAGTTCAACCAGGAGCCTGAGCTCTGCAATACAACAGTGTTCACTTATTTAAAGCTGGACTGACTCTGTTCTTCACTTTCTTGTATATAAACATGAATATATTTCCTTCTTCAACAGGACAGTCTAATGTGATTGGATCACATGAACCAGTTCATGTAACAGTCGGTCATGACGTCATTCTGCCGTGTCACCTGGAGCCTTCATACGATGTGACGACACTGGCAGTGGAGTGGACACGGAATAAAGACATTGTGCACACATACAGAACTATGGCAGATTATCTAGAAGACCAGGACGAGAACTTCAGAGGAAGAACGTCTCTTTTCTTTGATGAACTGATCAGAGGAAACATTTCACTGAAACTGACCAACGTAACTGAACAGGATGAAGGAAACTACACCTGCTTTGTTCCCAGACTGGACAGTCAGGTCAAGAGAGACTCCATTAACCTCATAGTTGGTGAGTACAGCTAAGATAATACACATTAAAGTGGAAACAGACAACTTTTCAAGGTGGTATTAGGAGAGGAGGCTCAGAGGAGGAAATGATCAACACCACTGTGGAAATAAGTTCACTGACAAGCCACTCAACAGAAATATATATTTAAAAAAATAGTTTTGTTTTTGCTCCCATTTTTCATGGGTTGAAGGGAAAATGTTCAGAACTTTTTAAAATCTGCGACCAGCAGCTCTAGAGGTCAGTTGGCTGGTCAATGCTGGTTGGTTGGTCGGCTGCTCAGTCGGTCAACACCATTTGGCTAAAAGGGGGCGTGTCAGTGGGAGTTTCCTATCACAAAAAATAACTTCACTTCCAAATTAATGCACAGACTCACAAAAGATTTAGTGGAAAGGTTGTCATGGACTCAACAACAGCTTTTAACTAGCAGCTCTATAGATCGGTTGGACAGTCGTCATCTGGTTGGTTGGTTGGTCCGACCCTTTGGCAGCCACAGTTTCTGCCTGAGGATCCTGAACTTTTTCATGAAGGTCAGTTGTGTGTATTTGTGTTTATGCCAGCTGGTTAAAAGGGGGTGAGGAAGTGGCCTCTCGCAAAAAAGAACTTCATGTCCAAATTAATTCACAGACTCCAAAACATTTAGTGGAAAAGTTGATCGTGAACCAAACGACAGCTTCATGAGTGGAAATAAAAAACATCAGATTTTTTTTTCATAATTAACTTTTTAATAATAAAATCATGTCTGAGAGCAGACAGATGAAAGTGAACCAAACTAAACACAGATGGTGTCATTATTCTACAGACATTACACTGAGAAATCAACATTTACTTCAGAATGAGAAGTTATGATAAAAAAAGTTTATTTCCACTTTAAAATAAGAAAAAAAAAAATTATATTCATTAAGTGTTAAATATATTTTAGCTCTTATGTTCACAATTACAATGTAATGTAATTTTTCAACAGACCCAGAGGAGAACAGAATCAAAGGAAATCAGACTGATTCTGGTGAGTAAATATCTGAGTTTTATTTATTTATATCCTCATGAGGCATCACCAGCACAACATCTACTTCTCCTGTGAGTCTGAATTTTATCATGTTTTAATTTTTCATTTCTTTTTTTCCACAGACATAAAAACAGGGGAAATCAATAACAACAGTAAGTAAATAAAAAGTTGTGTTCTGTTTCATCCTCCCAGAAAGTGTTGAAGCAGTCAGGTGTTAAAGCTCCACCTGCTGGGGGTTTGTTGAATTTGTTCATCAGGACAGTTTTTCCTTCATCACTGTGGTCTGAGACGACTGATGAGTTCATTATTTACAGTCGATCCCTGTAAAGTGTCAGTGTTGTCTTCATATCTGGTGTCTGCTGCCCTCAAGTGGACAAAGAAATCTGTTATTACTGCTTTAAATATTTAATCAAATTATTTTTTAGTTCTTTTTTTTGTAACTGTGAAACATTTTGCAACTTAAATGAATCAATATTTTATCATTTCAGTGAGTTGATTCAGTATTTTTTGGCACAGAAGAGATGGGGGTGTAGAAAAATAGATGCATGGATCTTAACTTTGGAAGCCCAGTGAACAAATCTTTCCTCTTTTCTTTCAGGTTACAATGGTCTCATTGTTCTTATCATCATCCCTGTAATTGCCATTGCTGCATTTTTCACATGGAAGAAATGTGGAAATAACAGTAAGCCACAGTTTCCTTCTATCTTAACTTTCCAAATTTAAAAAGACATGTACATAATTTTTCTTCAAAGAATAATCAAGTACCCACATGCACAGAGTGACAGTTTTGTTTTTTACTATAATTGTTCATCCTGTTCATACTGGACATTAAAAGATTAAAAGATTTAACATCAATATAATTGATGGAAGATAAAATCCAGGATGTTTCTTTTTAATATGAGCTGCAGGAGATTGTGTTGAAGTTTGTTATTTAAATATAATGACCACAGAGATTTAATTAAGTAGTTTTACTCATTTAAAATTTCCAAACTCTGAGACAGAGTTTGGAAAAAACTTAAAGTACTTGCTTAGTTTTGCTCAGTTCGTGGAGATCATGACCCCCAGTTCCTTCCAGGCTAAAGAAAAAAAGGAGCATCCAGATTGTTACCAGCACTTCAAAAGACAGCAGCTGTGATGGTTTGGGGCTGTGTTAGTGCCCATGGCATCATGGGTAACTGTCACATCTGTGAACCATTAATGCTGAAAGTGTATTTCAGTGAGACGATGCCAAGACACATTGTGGACGTGTTCCAACAGCGTGTCTTCGTAGTAAAAGAGTTCAGGTACTAGACTGACCTGCCTGCAGTCCAGACCTGTCTCCCACTGAAAATGTGTGGTGCATTATGAAGCACAAAATACAACAACAGAGACCAAACAGGACTGTTGAGCAGCTGAAGTCGTTTATCAAACAAGAATGAGAAAGAATTTGACTTTAAAACTTCAACAATTAGTGTCGTCAGTTCACAAACACTGACTGAGTGTTAAAAGAAAAGATGATGTATCACAGTGGTAAACATGATCCTGTCACTACTTATTTTAAAACATGTTACAGACATCAAATTCACAATGACTTTATATTTATAAAAAATAATACAGTTTATCAGTTTGAACATTAAATGTCTCGTCTTTGTTCTGAATTCAGTGAAATAAAGTTTCTGACTCTGAGATAAACAGTAACTGTATCCCTGAACTGTCTTTGTAACCAAATCACATTTAGGACATTTGATGTGATCACTTCTGATAAATAATATAATATTTCTTCATTTTCCTTCACTGAGCCTCCCCTGAAACTGACTGGACCCCCCCACTTTAAAACCCTCTGATCTAAACTTTCATGAACATTTGCTGACCTGAGTGGTCAAAGAACACAAAGAACTAATGAAACATTTTGGAAAAACACTGACTAATAACTTGTTTTGTGTTTTATAGATGCAGGACGAGATGGGAGAGGACAACGTGAGCTGATTGAGGGGGTTGAGACGGATGAGTCAGGGCACGAGGGACGAGATCTGGGTGCAGGACGAGACGGGAGAGGACAACATGAGCCAGTTGAGATGGATGATTCAAGGGACGAGGGACGAGTGCAGGACAAGACAGGAGAGGACAACACTAATATAGGTCTAACGTAACACAACAAAAGTCCACACTGAGAGACAGTAACACCAGCAGTCCTCACACCTGAAGCCTCTGGGTGTTTTTCATTACGTTGAATTCTGTCTCCTCGTCTCCTCCGTTGACCCAGAAGTCATTTTCCGTCCACCATCATGAAGAATCTTCCAGTTTCCTTAGATACACCTGAAGGAGACGAGAAGAAGGGAGACACCAAGTGTCCTACACAGAGGACTTTTATCAAGAGCTGAAACTGTCCCTGATTATACAACTGTTTGACTTTTATTATTTGGTTTGTGTGTTTGTGTTTTATACATGTTTTTTAACAAATATTTGTCTCTGGTGTTTGTGAACCTGTGCGACCTTTTTGTTGACCTGAGGTGTAATTCACCGGGTGGTATATTTATATTTTTATTCTCCTTTTAATCTTTTATTCCAGTGTTTTATGTTATTTGTTTTCTATTTACAGCTCAGTCATTTTCAACCTGTACTTCTGATCACTGAGCTGCTGTAACATGTGAATTTCTCTGGTGTGGGATCAATAAAGTTTATCTTTGAATTAAAATGAATATTAAATGATCATTAAAATCAACATCAGTAAGAATATTAATAATAATAAGGCATTTTAAACAGTTTACAGATCTAAAGGATACCACCAGGTGTTGAAATAGTTCTTAAATAAATGTTTGTGTGGATGTTAACCCCTTTAACTACATTAAAAAGATGCTAATGCTAATGATCACATCATAGATCTGAAGTGAACGATCAGGACATGTTGGGGTGCGTTCTTTATAGCCTCAATATACTTCATGTAGCTTCACTTTACTTAGTGTCACTTGTTCAACACTAGAGGGAGCCAAACAACAGGACAAAGTTTCAACATCAGCTGCCCAGAATCTAAAATATTCAGGATTTTATATAAATAAATAAACCTGAAATAACAACAACAATAAAACAGAATATTCTTTTAAAAAGTGAGTCTTGAGAAGTAAAACACAGTCTAATGAATTTAGTTTTCTAGTCGTAGAGGTAAACTGTTCCAACATACGGTGATTTAGTAAGAGGATATTAGGTAAGATTTTTTTTTTTCTGACAGATGTCAGCTGACAGATAAGCAGCTCTGATGTCTGTCGCTCATCGTGGTGGTTTGAGATTTTCATTTATGACTGAAACGGAAACTATTTGATAGATTATCTGCAGCTGTTTTTATCAAGATGAAGTCAGATTATGATCTTGTGTAACTCTGGAAGCTTATTTCTGCCAACATGGAACAAAGAAAAATCCTGTAAGTCATTAAAATCAGAGACTTTCTCAAAATAATTACGTAGTATCACAAAGTAATGATTTACTATCTATAGATAATGACTTGATAAAGCAAAACAATGAATTAGTATCTCAAACAGGAAGTGACAGATGAATACAAACAGACACAGTGAGCAGCTGTAGAGGTTCACACTGAACCACAATACAAACTGACAGCAGATACATTAAAGTCCCTGTGAAGGAAAAAAACAAGTTTTTCTTCTGAACATATTCAACATGTTAGAAAATCGTTGCTGTAAACATGTGAAAACACTGAGATCTGTGTAGTGCTGGATTGTGGAGTTTGATCACTAAACTGTTGTTCAGGATTTTTAAGGTGGACCTGAAACTTGATGTGCCGGAGCCACGGCCCCCAAAACTCTATATAAGTCCCGTGAATGGACACACAAATGACACCGGCTCACTGTCGGTAACAAACACTTAAGTTATTTATTTATTTTTATTTATTCGAACAGGTTACAAGAAAACCAAAAATAAATAAAATATATAATGTGCTTTGGCAGAAAAACAATTAAAGAGACAGCTCTGTAACAACATAGATAATCATACCATGTTCGAAAGTGTGTAGGATGAAGTTAATAAAACTTATCCAGTCCTGCTCCTTTATTGTTGTGTTTTTATAATTTAATCAGTCGGAGCATGTGTAGGAAAACAAAAGAAAAGAAAAGAAAAGAAAGTCTGTCAGGAAAAAAAGGCACATTGCCCGTTGTTATAAATTCATGTTTCCGTTTCTCTCTTGTATCCATTCAGAGTGTAGTTTATAAAAAATTGTTTGAACTCATTTAGTGATCTGCAGGTTTTCATTTCTTCGCTGCAGCTGTTCCACAGATTAACTGCTTTGACTGATACACAGTGTTTTTGTGTTGGTACGTACAGGCTGTTTTTTAAAGATGCACATTCCCCTGAGATTGTTTGTTTTCTCTTATTTGAAACAACTTTCGAATGCCCTGTGGGAACTGATTCGCTTTGTACATGATCTGAATTGTTTGGAGGTCGACCAAATCCTTGAATTTTACTGCGTTCAGTTTTCGCGACATCTCTTGTGCATCCGGCTCGAGTCTGAGAGGCTACAGTTGACATTTCGGCTAAAAACATGGTGTAAATGGCGTCTTTTGTGGTTAAATTTTAATGTCGTGGCTCACGAACACTTGGATTACACCACACGAGCAGGATGGAGACATTTTGTGTTTGGTTTTCTTTTACTTCTGGATTTCACCGACAGGATGAAGAGCCTTGTCAATATCGGAATCCAACTCACACCACGCCAAAATCCCATGTTTTCCCCCCTTAACCTCCCACCTCTCCCCCAGCGGAGTGGAGTGGGAGGGGCACCTCCTATAGCCCCTCCCCCTCCACCACCTCGGAAACAACCCTCAACCAAAGGTCACAGAGCCCCACCACCACCTCTGAATAATCATATCTGCGAGTCTGACTGATGTGTGCCGGGTCCAGGCTGCATTATTGATATCAAGAATGTTCTTCCCCAGATAAAGTCAGGGCCCTATGGAGGTCAGAAATCCTTCTCAATCCCTGTAACGACAGGTAACAGGAAAGTGGTCAAACGGGTGAGAAATAAAAAGGGTTCAATTAATTCTACCAATCTACTAAGTATAGCTTGTCAACCTCAAAACTCACCAGTGTCTCCTGTTATCTCCACAAAATTAGCCCTACTCAATATCAGATCACTAGCCAACAAATCCCTGTTAGTAAATGACATCATCATGACCTATAATCTAGACTTTTTATTTCTTAGTGAAACATGGCTCACTGAATGTAGCTGTGATACCATTCTCAATGAGGCAGTACCAACAAATTTCAGTTTTATGAATAAGAATCGAAGTGGCAAGAAGGGTGGGGGAATTGCTGCCATTTTTAAATCAGTATTTCAGTGTACGGAAACTATTTTTGGTGATTTTAGCTCTTTTGAATATCTCTGTTTCTTAGTAAAGGGGGATCCAAAGGTTCTTTTTCTTATCATTTATAGACCACCAAGATACCCAGGAAAATTCTTTGATGAGCTTGCTGAACTGCTGTCAGTTATCTGCACTGACTACAACTCTTTAATCATAACAGGGGATTTTAACATTCATATAGACAATAACATGGACACTAATGCCAAAGAACTTTTTTCCCTGCTAGATACCTTTGGCCTCTCCCAACATGTGAAAGGGCCCACACACACTCGAGGCCACACTCTGGATCTGGTTATCTCTAAATGTGTTGACATCTCATCTGTTGATATTAAGGACTTGGCTCTCTCTGATCATTTCTGTGTGTTCTTTGACTTACAGATAGTGACAAACACTCAGCTACCCTCTGTTTCTGTCAGGAAAAGGTACATAAATGAGAATACCAGTGCTAAGTTTATTGAGGCTATAGCTATGTCACCAACTGTGAGTGCAGAGACAGTTGATGAACTCCTGGATAATTTCAACTCAAAAATCTCAAATGTCATGGATACTATTGCACCAATTAAAACTAAGATGACCTCAAGTAGACAGAGAACTCCATGGAGAAATACTATGATGGTAAAGGCCTTGAAAACAGAATGCAGGAAAGCAGAGCGTAAATGGAGAAAAAATAAACTTCAAATTCACCATGACCTCTACAAACAAAGTCTTTGTAATTTTAACCATGAGTTACTCAAGGCTAGACAGCAACACCTCTCTGAGATGATTAATAAGAACATTAACAATACTCGTGCTCTGTTTGCTATTGTTGATAAGCTTACAACTCCACCGAAAGAGATAGCTTCAGAACTCTCTTCCACAGAAAAATGCAATGAATTTGCTCGCTTTTTCAATGAAAAAATCAAATCTATAAGGCTAAATATCAATACAAATCAGCAAAATAATAAAATGATGCAATCATTAAAACCACCTAGGTATACATCAAATATGATGTCAGAGTTTAATGTAGTTGACCAAAAAACTGTAGAAGAAACAGTTCAGCATCTTAAACCATCGACATGCTGTCTTGACACAATGCCATCTGACTTTTTTAAAACTGTTGTAAGCTCTGTCCAAACAGATCTGCAGCAAATAATAAACTGCTCACTTCAATCAGGCACGTTTCCTAAACCCCTAAAAGTAGCTGCCATCAAGCCACTCTTAAAAAAGAGAACGTTGGATACTTCCATATTAACCAACTACAGACCTATCTCAAATCTTCCTTTTATAGCAAAGATCGTTGAGAAAGTGGTTTTTAATCAACTTAGTAACTTCCTGAACTCCAGTGGTCTTTTTGACAAATTTCAGTCAGGCTTCCGACCTCACCATAGTACAGAAACAGCTCTTATTAGAGTGTTAAATGACATAAGGTTGAACACTGACTCAGGCAAGGTGTCAGTTCTGGTCCTGTTGGATCTCAGTGCGGCGTTTGACACTGTGGATCACAGTATACTGCTGAACAGGTTGGAAACCTGGGCAGGACTCAGCGGAACAGTCCTAAAATGGTTCAAGTCCTACTTGGAGGAGCGGAGTTACTTTGTGACCATTGGAAGTTATCAATCTGATCAAGTGGCTATGACATGTGGAGTTCCTCAGGGGTCAGTTCTTGGACCCCTTCTATTCAGCCTATATATGCTGCCTCTGGGTCAAATTCTGCAGAATTCTAATATCAACTATCATAGTTACGCAGATGACACACAGATATATCTTGCACTGTCCCCAGATGACTGCAGTCCTTTAGAGTCATTGTGTCACTGTTTAGAGCAAGTTAAAAATTGGATGAACCAAAATTTCCTTCAGTTAAATCAAGAAAAAACAGAGGTAATTGTTTTTGGCAGTAAAGAGAAGAGGGTTGCTGTCAGTAAACACCTTGAGTCACTGTCACTAGAAACTAAAGACCAGGTCCGGAACCTTGGCGTGTTGATAGACTCAGACCTAACCTTTAACAGTCATATCAAATCAGTCACCAAAACAGCCTTTTACCAACTGAAGAATATAGCAAGAATTAGGGGCTTCATGTCCAAAAAAGATCAGGAGAAGCTGATTCATGCTTTCATCTCCAACAGACTTGACTACTGTAATGGTCTTCTGACTGGACTCCCCCAAAAAAGTATTAAACAACTGCAGCTCATTCAGAACGCGGCAGCTCGAGTTTTAACCAGAACAAAGAGATCAGAGCACATCACCCCTGTTCTTAAGTCTTTACACTGGCTCCCAGTCAGCTACAGAATAGATTTTAAAGTTCTGCTACTGGTCTACAAATCACTGAATGGTTTAGGTCCAGAATACATGAAGGACATGTTAGTAGAGTATAAACCCAGTAGAGCTCTGAGATCTACTGACTCAGGTCAGATAGTGGAGCACAGAGTACAAACTAGACATGGTGAAGCAGCATTTAGCTGTTATGCTGCACACAACTGGAATAAACTACCAGCAGAACTGAAATCAGCCCCAACTGTAAGCACTTTTAAATCCAGGTTAAAAACATTTCTCTTTTCATGTGCGTATGGCTGAGCTCTTAAGAGTTATAATTTTTGGATTTGCACTCTTTCTTGTACTTCCTATATTCTTTTCTCTTTCTTTCTTTTAACTGTATTTTTAATATTTTAAATTTCTAATTTTTAATTTTTTTTTAATGTTTTTTTTTACATTTTCTGCTCTTACTGTTAAATGTTCTGTCTTTATGTAAAGCACATTGAGTTGCCTATTGGTATGAAATGCGCTATATAAATAAAGATGCCTTGCCTTGCCTTGCCTTTTACATTTTATTCGTGGTCACCATTCACGGCCATTGTACTGGATTTGGCTGCAACCCTGTTTTCTGCTGAAACTCCAGGATTGTTTTGTGAACTGAGGATCTTCACATCAGCAGAGGGGTGAGTACATACTGAGTGGATTATCGTTCTGGGTTGGAAGATCGCTTTAAAGGTAATTCCCATTATGTGTTAGCATCAAGCTAAGCAATAATACACACCGAAAACACACAGTGGCTCCATATTCAGATTTTCATTCCATAATTTCATATTACATATATAATTAATTGCAAAGTGGTTCACATTTGTAATAAGTAATAGAGGCATTAGATTTCACTTTATTGTCCCAAATGATATCAGAGAAATGAAGCCATAAACTTTAACCACTTTTAATAACTATGCATTCAAAAGTGCAATTAAAATAAAACACATGTATATAATAAACCTGAATTAAGAAATAAGGATCAGCTGTGCACAGAACACACATAAGGGTTTGAAAATAATGCCAACCACAATAGTAGTAATTATTTTCAGAAATGTCTCATAAACCAGAGTTTCATAGTATTATTAATATCCTACCTGTGACTGTTGCTGAAAGTGAACAGACCCCAAAGATTCTGGCGTGATGAGCTGAGCCGGGCCGTGCTGAGCCTCCATGTTAGTGACCACAGTCTGCAGCACACATCAACTGAAAGAAGAGAAAATGTAGGTCAGCAGACTGGAAGAATTTAAGAAAACTTGTCTAAAAAGATGGATGTGAGCAACTACATTTCAAATTGTGGGAGAAAAAAAACTGTTGAATGAGGCGTCGTCTATGAGAAGCTTTTCAGATCAGGGTAGTCTGAGTAGTCGTCACTCAGTACTTCCACCTCTGCTCACATGTTGCAAAAATCACAATGTTTCACTGATTGTCAGCAAAATATTTCATCATTGTTTTTAATGATGTCAGCCAGAGTTCATCTGACAGTTTACTGTTTGAGATTTTAAAGTTCATTCCCCCACATGGACGCATGAATACACTCTGTCATAAACACACTTTTCATAAAAATTAACCACCAGAACAACAACAGCACACAAATAATCACAGCAAATAATCAGGGTGACAAAGCAGCACAAGTCAGTTCAGCATAAATCAGTGTGTTGACAGGACAATGAAAAAAAATGAAAAGATCATTTTCAGGAAAGTCCAAAATAAACAAACAACTTTTCAGGGCTTCAGCAATAAACAGCAAAAAGAACAGTTTGTTCAGTATCTCAGAATTTGGCCCGAGTAAACCCTCTTTACCGAAACAAATCAAATTAGGATCTTTGGCAAAGTTTTAATGGTTCTGTTTAACTTTTATCCCAAAAAGTAAATCACCACCCGAACAAAGATGATTAGAGATCTCAGGACAGGTTTAAGTTTGGTTCATGGTTTTATTTAATATCGTTCTCACATTTAAAACTAAACCGGGTTGTACAAAGAGCACAATGAAGAAACAAACGAGAGTTTCACAAATCTAGGGTTCCCTTCTCCAAACTGTTCCGCAAAAAGGCCGAGTGGCTGCAAGTTTTCGCTCCAACAACCCAACAGCTCACCTGACTCGACTGATCAGCTGTTTGAAGACTGAAATCAGCTGATTAAATGAGTCGAGCCTGCTGTGATCCGGCTTGGTCGGAACGAAAACCCGCAGTCAGATGGTCCTTCATGAAGAGTTCAGACATTCAGTTCACTCTCACACAGAAAATCAAACCCCAACAGTTTGTGAAAGAAGAAAATAAATGTTAGAAAAAATGAGAAAAAATTAAAACCTGGCTTTCACCGACTCACCGTGATGTGGAGGGAGATTATTGATCGGCTGGTTCCGGAGATATTTGAGCTGATTGGAGGACAGACTTGGCGTCTCTTCACCCGCCAGTGTTCAAACATGATCATGTGACTTTTACCTCCATTATACAGGAAGTGACGTAGGAGGACTGCGCGCGAAAACAGGCAAGTTGATTGGTCTGAATGGACAGGTGACAGGGGCGTGGGGTTAATTAATTCAAATCAATGAATTAATTAATTTCCCCGGACAGTGCGTATGAATAAACATTACTGTAAATATGCTAGAAGTAGCCAAAAGGCTCATTTTTATTGGTCAGATGTAAAGTAATAAAAATATTCATTAATAGTTGAATAAATTGAGTTTGATCATCTGGGACAGGTCACTTTGACATCTGGACACTGATTAAAAAGACCTTTTCATGTCACATACCAACCTCAGTATCAGCAACTTTTCACAAGAATTATGAAGAAATAAACAAATATCAAATAAATAAAGACAATATCAGATATCAAATATCTGAATTTCTTTATCATTTTATTTTCTTCATTTTATTAATATTTTATTCTGTTTTATTTCTTTATTTTATTTCTGAATCACTATTTTATTATTTTATTCTTGATTTTTTTCATTTGTAAGCCTTTTTGTCATATTTTAGCTCACTAATGACTCGTGCGTCTTCATGATGAACAAATACAAAATAAAAGCTCATTATTTCCAGCTTTTCTTGATCACTTTGGCTCATTTTTTTTAAAAACAATCTTAACATTTTGTAAAGCAGGGACACTCAACGTGTTTTGCCTGAGGCCCACTTTTGCAAAATGACAGGAGGTCCGGGGCCACTTAATGAACAAGGATTAAGAATAACATCATTTATCAGAGAAAATTAATAAACATTAAAAGGCCCATAACTAGTCCCAAACTAAAACATCTTTTTTAACTGTCTTAATCCAAAGTGACTTGCACAGTTTTATCTTACAATAGTTATAGTTACTCTGTTCTGGGTTGATGGAGGATTGGAGCTGCTGCAGGACTTCACAGAGGCAGGTTTAACTCTGTTCCTGAGGAAACATGGACTGTCTGGAAGATCTAAATCAGGGGTGGACAAACTTTTTCCCTTCAAGAGCCAAAACTGAAACTTAATGTTGGGCCATGAGCCAAAAGCACACACCCAATGTATTGTATAGTTAAAATGCAAAATGATACTAAGATCTCAAGTTTCCTTTACTTCCTTCACAAAGAGTCGCTCTACACGTCTGCTCAGATTATTAAAAAAAACAATAATAATTAGGGATCCTATTTAAACAGTTTAGCAGATTCTATTAGACAAGACAGGTGAATATAGACAGGAGCAATCAGAGAGACAAAGGAGACAACAAATGGAAATACATTTATATAAATGATATATTATATCAATTCATATACAATTTATATCTTTTTTTAAATTAAAGCTAGAAATATCTGGTGAGCCAAATCAAACATTATGGTGGGCCAACTTTGGTCCTAGTGCCCCACTTTGGGCAGCCCTGATCTAAAAAAAAAAACACCAACAGGCTCTACAGAGACCAGATGAGTCTGTTTTTTTTATTTTCAATAACTGGATGATTTGAGACGATTTGTTTTAAAAGAGTTTTTTATTCTCACTTAAATTTTTTTTAAACAAATTCTTTCTGCCTCTGCTGTTGTCTTCAAGATTCACTCCAGTCCTGGAGTTTTCTAATCAATTCTGCATGTTTGTGAGCACCATACTGACCTGACTCCCACATCCATGTTGTCATATATCACCACCAGAGCTTAGAGCTGTTACTTTGTTGGCCAAAATGTTGGGTAACAACAATACTCATCTAGCACGTCCCCTGGCTACCCAGAGGTGGAGACCAGAAATCCAAGCTGAAACAGCCTGTAGTTCTTCATTAACACCAACTACGTCACTGTGACGTCACTGGATGCAGGAAGAACAACAGATTTTTGCAGCATTACAGCTCTTTCTCTGTCAGTATAACACACATGAAGGAATTTATTGCTTTGACTGACTACAGTTACCATCAATACTGACTGGATAAACACATGAAAAGTCCCAAAGTTGCCCTTCAAAGGATCTTTTGATTCCATGCTGAAATCCTGCAGTTGCATTACACACTTATCAATAAGAAGGTTGCCCTAAAACTGAATTAAGAGCCCCATCTAGTGGCCACAATTGAAAACTGCTCTCTGCACTCACACAATGACAACTACAAACTTTCACAGGTTGCCTACATGGCTCATCCACAAGTATTCATGAATACCCTCACCCTCCTCAGTGTCTGTATGAGCTTCACAACAGTTCTGTGTCATATTATCTGAGATGTTTGGCTGTCAGCACTGTTGACAGACTTGTTCTAAAAGATAAAAATCCAACACTTTGATATGGTCACAGAATGATGACTGATGTATCTGCCAACATGGAAATAATATTGTTATGTCTGAATTTATAACCGTAACGTGTAAATGCCCAAGATTCGTCATTATGTCCAAACCCACATTCATTTTTGGGCCCTGTTCTGCTGATATTCTTGTATGTAACTGCTATAGAAACTTTCCCGCTCCACTGCACCTCGCAGTAACAACGTCCCGTCAGACCCTCTCTACTCAGGGCCTGGTACCTGTTAAGGAATCTGTCTTTGTGACCCAAATATAACTGGCCTACTGGCATTTGTGTTGCTTTTCTGTTCCTGTCAGACAATGACAAACTGTGTGCTGTATTTGGATCCAGTGTAATTTGACAAGAATATTTAAACAATCCAGCTCTGGTTCTGGGCTCTGCTTGAGGTGGTAAAACATCCACTACAGTCACTGCCTGTGAGATCTTTGGCCACTCCTCATTCAGAGCAGCCTGCAGTTTATCTCTGGCCTCTGACACAGCTGCTGTCACACCCTTAAAAAAGCTCAGAGGATGGCTATTGATGCTGGGTAAATCTTCAAATTTGCTCAGATGTGACAGTGAGGGGTAGTTGTTCAGGAAATGGAGGTGATCATCTGTGTGTTTGAGCTGATCCAACTCAGTGTCTTTCCTCCGCAGCTCAGTTATCTCCTGCTGCAGCTTCTCCTCGAGCTCTTCAGCTCGACTCACTTCAGTTTTCTGCTGGGATCTGATCTGCTGCTTCACTCAGAGCCTCTCTTCTCAACCAGACGGATCATCTCAGTGAAGATCTTCTCACTGTCAATAACCCGCAAAGCCTGATAAGCTGAGCAAAATTAACAGGACATGTCAGTGACACAGAAAGTTTTTATATATTAATATGATATGAAAGACAAACAAAATCTGTTTCCAACTCTGAAATGACATTTTATCATTGAGTCAACAAGGATTTACATCTTTAATCTTCTGACGATCTACCAAAGCCGTTTTGCCCCCTGAATGTGTTACACCCCTGTAATGTCTGTAAACAAGAAACCTGTCTGTATGTTGTACGTATCACTTTACATGCCTGATTATTTACTGACTAATTCCTCTTTATTCTTCCACTGCAGGGAAGAAGACTCCAGTCAAGAAAGAGGATTTTTTTCAGGAACAAAACTATAAAAAAGAAAAATATAGAATTTAAAATGTTATTTATGTTGTTTTATTTTCACTTATTGTGTCTTTTGTCTGTCTGATCTTTCCTGTCTACCTTCACCTGCCTTGTCCAATAAAGGCAAAAGCCCCCAAAATAATCTGAAAAACTCTTTAAATAGGATTCCTAATTTGTTTTTGTTTTTAATAGTCTGAGCAGACAGATAAAGGGAACTTGAGATCTTAGTATCATTTTGCATTTTAACTATACAATACATTGGGTGTGTCGCGGGCTCGGCCGGCGCCTCCTGTGGTCCGGCTGGCGTCTGACGGGCGCCCGACCTCGCCGCGACGAGTTTTTGGGGGGCGTGGCATGGCGTAGAATTTTTTTGTCTCGCCGTCAAACAGGAACTTGCTGTAACTTTAGTATAAATGATCCAATCTGCACCAAACTTCACATGTTTGATAACAGTCCCGCCCTGAACACCTCTACAACGTTTTGCAATTGTTATAGTGCCACCTATTGGCAACAGGAAATTACATTTTTTCAGACTATGATGTGCTCCTCCAAGTTGGTTGAACTTATCCAACTAAAATCTTGTCAGAAAGGTATTAACTTCTTGCTGATGCTTTATTGTGAAGATCAATCACGATATGTATCATCAAACGGCGTTGCTGTGACAACATGGCGAAGGTCGATGTTTTGCCAAAACACAGGAAGTTGCATTAACTTACGTTTACTTGTTTGAATCTGCCTGAAACTTCACGTGTTCATTAATAGTCCAGGTCTGAACTTCGGATACGAGTTTGGTCGACGGGAGTCTCTTGGCTAAACCCAACAGGAAGTCACCCACTTTGAATTTCCTGGTCAATTTTGGTGTTGTACACGCATCATATTTTAACAAATTCCTCCAGAAATCTGACTGACTTTAAAAACAGTTTGTGCCATGTAGACTACCTTGTGATCAAAAGTTATTAAAAGATGGGCGGACGTTTAGCTCAGTGGGTAGAGCGTCCGACCCATGTATGGAGGCTATTAGTCCTCTGCAGCGGCTGCTGGTTCGACTCCGCGTGTCACCCCCCTCTCTCTGCCCCCTTTCCTGTCTACTCTTCAGCTGTACTGTCGAATAAAGGCAAAAATGACCAAAAAAAAAAAAAGTTATTAAAAGATTTGGTCAGCGTTGATCGGTATGGCTGCGGCAGGACGTCAAGTTTTGATAACTCGCCATGAAAAGCAAAATTGCTATATCTTTGGATTCAATGATGTAATGACCACCAAAGTTGACATGTTTGATAAGAGTCCCACCCTGAACACATCTACATGACAATCAGGACATAGTCAGAGCACATAGTGATAGGATAGGTACCTCATACAACCCCACTTTAAAAAATCTGAGCTATACATTTAAAGGGACTGTTCACCCCAAAATGAAAAATACGTATTTTTTCCTCGGGCCTTTCGTGTTTTTCATTCATCTCAATTGTTTTGGTTTTCCGAATGGAGCATATTCTGATTAAGACTAATTGCTGCCAGTAAGTTACTGTAAATTTTACAGTATTCTTGTTGCAGTGTGAATTAGGATATTTGTTATGAATTGTGTTGGGTATAACATAATAGGATAGTTTTTTATGGTGATATTGTTTGTGATGTTGTTGTATTGATGATCATTTTTATGACATGGCTTTGTTAATAACTTAATTCTGATTGGTCAATTACAACATTTTAAGGTCTGTTATGTCTGTATAGTCGACTGTTGCTATTTATGAAAAACAGACTGTTGCTATGGACGCAGTTCTGATCATAGACTCTGGAGAAGCAATAAAATCATTGTTAAATCATTTTGAAATTAATATTTTGTGTCAAAGTTTTGAGTTCTGTTGGTACATAACCATGTAGCAAGCAGGATAATGTACAGTGAACAGGTGGTTATTGTGAAATAAATCACGACAGGACGATGCAGGGCCCCGCAGGATCTCTTACGTCACAGTGTTTCCCAAACTTTGAATCTGAGGACCCACTTTTTAAAAATGTCAAACCATCGAGACCCGATCCACAATAGGCTTCATCAGTAAATCTTTGGAAGAGTTCATTTGTGCATAAATGAATGTTCCTGACCAGTTTTCCTGTCATTTCCAGATCATCTTACATGATCTTGACACAAATAAATATGAAGTTTTTAAACACTTTAAATCAGGAATAAATGCATTTAAGCTGAGTGACAATACTGGGTGCTTTAGCCTCCTAGATAAACAAGTCAAAATAAGTGAATTTAGGCAGAATTAACAGGCTCTTATTTTTTCCTGTCATCAGTAAAACAACATGCACACTTTGAAATTCTTTTTAAAAGGTGTACTGCAAATATAAATCTTAAATTTACAGAAATTCTTCCATGGTCTTTAATGTATTTGATGATCCAAATAAAATCTCCTGTGACCTCCCTGCGGGTCACCACTCAGCTACTGGGAATTACCTATTTGCTGATTTATGGTGTACTTTCATTTGGGAGGTAGCTTTCCCAAACTGTAACCATTATATTTCAACAACACATACATATGTTTTATATTTGCTTTAAAATCATTGGGCTGCATGTAAAAAAAAAAAAACATGTTCCACATTTTCATGTCACTACTAAAGCAGTGTAAGGTCCCATCATTTGAAGTACATGTATTCAAATTTTGAAAATCGGGATGTAAATTTAAGAAACGCTACAACCAAATCACTGTTTCCTGAACTTTATCAACCTTTCTGTGGTGTTGTGGCAGATCCTTTAACATTTATCTGTGTACAGGACTGTTCAGAACTGTAACTGACCGTGTGCTGACGAGCATCTTTGAGATCTGAGGTCAGCACAACTGACTGATCGCTGCTCGTCCCCTGATTTATTCATCAAACAAAGCATTTAATATTAAATGTGACGACAATGCAACTTTAAATTCTCAATAAATGACCAACAAACATGACATTATTTTTATTTTTATTTATTTATTTTATTTTTGATGTCCAGAAGTGATGTTATTTGTGTGGCTGATGGTGTTTAAATGTGTCTTGCAGGTCCAGCTCAGGAAGAGGTGCCCAGCCCCAAGCTCTCTAAGAAGACGAGGAAAAACTCCCCATGAAGAGTTCTGAAGACACATGGGAAGAAACCTCAGGAAAGGCAATTCAAAAAGAGATTCCCTCTCCATGGACGGCTGCGTGTGTGTACGTGAGTGTATGCAATTTTCTTTCTTCTTTTTTTGAGGGTGGGGAAACCAGAGGTCCCAGAGAAAATCCATGTCAGCATGTAGAGAACATGTCAACTCCATGCAGAAAGGCCCTGATCCAAGTGGGACTCCGGTCCAGGACCTTTTTGCTCTGAGGGGACATTGCTAACCACCGCGCTGCACAAATGTAAAGTCAAGTCTTATATACTGTCCTATATACTGTACCACTTCTTTTTCTTTTTCTTTTTAGCGAGCTGATTCTCGAGAGCTGTCAGCTGGGAATTCAGGGAGAATTCTTCTTTCTCCCACTCCTGCTCCTTTTCCTGGAGAATCATCTTGATGTCTTCTGTGGCCTGAAGGAGTGATGAAAAGAAGAAAAGACAAAGACAAAGAGGGCTTTTTATACCATCAAGAGATCAAAATATTCAAATCAGTTATTGAACCAATTGCATTATATGGCAGCGAGGTGTGGGGTACACTAACACAACAAGATTGGACAAAATGGGACAAACACCCAATTGAAATCCTGCATGCAGAGTTCTGCAAAAGTGTCCGTCCAGGTCCAGAGAAGAGCTGTGAACTCTGCATGTAGAGCTGAATTAGGCCAATATCCTCTACTACTAAATATCTAATTTCTAGAATCATATTAAAACAAGTGACCCACTCTCATTTCCTTACAAAGTCCTGTGCTGCCAGGAGTTGAACCCACAAAGGAGTCCATTCTGCCAACTTGTCCTGAAGCTAGCTGAACCCACAACCTCTCAGATCATCACACCCACGACCACTTCAGCCTCAGGACACTCAAACATTTAGACCCAACCAAATTATGATGGAAGAAAAAGAAAAATACCTTGATTATTGGACAGAGCTAATAAAATCACAAAACAAAATGGAAGCCTGTCAAACCCTCAACAGAGAGGACACCGTGACAACCTACTTGACCACAGTGTCCGACAAAAAACTGAGAAAAACCTCGACTAAATACAGACTGAGTGAACACAACCTGGCAGTATAGAGGTCGGCCGACACAGACAGACCTGCTGCCCAGAGAGGAGAGGTTGTGTTCCTGTTGTGACCAGGATGCAACAGAGACAGAGCTGCACTTCCTGACCCAGTGTAAACAATACAAAAATATGAGGGAGCAATATTTTACAAAAATAATAAAAATATTCCCTGATTTCCTCCAACTTAGTGATTCTCAAAGACTTCCTTACTGGGAGAGAGGGAGGACTGCTGTAGTCTAGCAGCAAAATATGTTGCAGCCTGACATGAGTTGTGCGACTCTGTGGACCCCCTGTCCCCCAAGACCAGTGATTAATGTTGCTTATTTACAAATAACTCATTTGTTGTAGGTCCATTAAAAATGATGAACCTGCAGCAACTTTTACTGCTCCATAGCCCCTCATGCTCTCCATGTCTTTTTTCCCTTTGGTGTTATTATTGTTAATTTGATTAATATGTCAGTGTTTGTATTAATATGCTTTGGCAACATGTTGGTGAATGTTCTCAAAGACTTTTAAACAAGTCCAGTTGCTTTCGATTGAATCTTTCCTGAGATGCTTTGGCAACATTGTATTTTTATGCAGTCATGCCAATAAATCTGTATTATATTGAAAAATATTGAAAAATAAAAACCATGAAAATTAAGATTAAAAAAGGAAAAATTATATTTTATTTATTTTATTTTTAGTTTTGTTTTCCTTCCTTTCTGTTTGTCTAAAAAATGTCGCAGAAATATGGATATTGTTAACCAGTTTTTTTGGGTTTTTTTCACATTTAAAAAAAAACCTAGAAGCCTTATTTATATATTATATATCATAATATATAAATTATCACATAGATTATAAATGTATATAATATATATTTATATATTATATTTACATAGAGGAGTCTTGGGGGCAAAAGGATGAGAACCACTGCTTTAATGTGTATTTAAAGCTGTGCTGTATTGTAGTGTTTTTTTAATTCTTTCCCTAATTAAACTAAAGTAAGCTGAAGAACCATCAGGGAACCTTTAAAGAACCACACTGGTGCTGAACAGGTTCTCTGTACAGCAGCTATGTGGCACTGGTTCCTAACCTGGGGTCCAAGCCCCTATTAGGGGGGGCAGAAATCACAAGGGGGCCCCCAAGACTTTGTCTGTTCTGAGGTCCTTTAAAATCAGATTTGCACATGTCAACTAAAATCACAGTTTCAGGGTTTGTCCACCTTTTCCAGCACCTTACAGCTGTGGTCAATGACATGTTTATATCCACCATGATTATTTCTCCTCTTCATCACATTGAATCAGATGTTATTGTGTCATTATCATCCAGGATAAACATGTGATATGAGTGGTCACATGTCTTGGTCATGACCCTTAAAGTGCAGCAACATGAACCAACCTTTAAAGGGACTGTTCACCCCAAAATGAAAAATATTTTTTCTCATACCTTTAGTGCTTTTTATCCCTCTAAATAGCTTTGGTGTGAGTTGCAGAGTTTTGAAGGTATCAGCTGTAGATTTAATATAAAGGAACTAAATGACACTTGGCTTGTGTTGCAGTGAGTTTAAAGTTTCAACAACACAACTTCGTATGATTCTGTGGAAGGAAGGAGAGGAGCTGTTTGTGTCTTAGTGGTGTATCTCAGAGAAGAGGAGGATCTCTTTACAAAGCAGCTGGTCAGTAAATCACTTCAGTTCTGACACAAATATAGTTTGTTTTCCTTTTGTTTTTGAATTTGATGATTCAAGTGTTTACACTGAGTCTCACTTTCTTATATCAGGATGGTGGCGTCATTAATGAAGTGATGAAGAGGTGCCTGATGTCCAGTCCAGCCAGCACAAGAATCATGATTGAGGAAATAAAAGTCTTAAAAGACCTGTATGTACCTACAGCCTGTGTGATCCTCACTAACAGGGCTGATACACACAACCTCAGCCACTCAAAAGAACTGAAAAAGACTTTCAAGTGTCTGAAAACCCATCCAGAGGTAATGTGGCTAAAAAATAAACTGCTGTATGAACAAAAATATTGATTTATTTATTATTTTTTAAGTATTTGTATGTGTATTCTGGGCACAGATGATGGCATGAAAATAGTTGGACGTAATTTGATCATTGGTTTTAAAATAAAGAGTTTGATCATAAAACTGGAATTATGTGTAATTTATTCTGACTGAAATTAAATAAGTTACTAATACTAAAATAAATGAAGGTAACAATTTGCATGATTTTTTCTGAGTAGACTGAAAGTAAAATAAATAAGTTAGAATGACTGAAATGAAGTTCTTTGACTACTTAATAGCACCAGTTGGTCCAACGTATTTAAGCTTGTAGAGGACAAAACAAATCAAGCTGGTTGTATTAAACTAATTGAGTTGGTCGAACTCTAAAAGTCTTGTGGGATTTACTCAATCATAGCTGAGTTGGAATGACTTAAAAAGATCCATGCAAATTGTTACCTTGATTTTTTAAAGTTGAGCCGGGGTTTTATTTTTTAGAGTGTAGTTTTATTAATAATAAGTCATGGTCAACTGTGTCAAAAGCTTTTTTTAGATCTAAAAATACTCCTAATGCGTATTGTTTGTTTTCTATTGCAGACGTTATGTTTTCTACGAATTCCATGAGAGCGAGTGATGTTCTTTTAGTTCTGAAACCATATTGTTGTTCACACAGTACTTTATGCTTTGTGATGAAATCATCTAGCCTTGTATAGAATAATTTTTCCAGTATTTTAGAGAATTGTGACAGTAGGGAAACAGGTCTGTAGTTGGAGAGTATGTGTCTATTTCCAGATTTGACTTTAACAGTTTTCATTTTTCTTGGAAAAACACCGGTTTTTTAGTGACTGATTACAAATATAAGTGAGAGGTTTCAACACACACTTTATGATATTTTTAACCAACGACATCAAAATCATTGCAGTCTGTTGACTTCTTGCTCTTGAGCTTATTAACAATGTCAATCATTTATTTTTCATCGGTTCCCTTTAAAAACAGATTAACTTACATTCAAAGTTTTACTTTCCACTTCATTCATAATTTCCAGTGTTTACAATCTCTCCAGGTAGACCAGGACCGACACCAACAAAGAAATCATTAAACTCGTTTACAATTTCGGTTGTGTCATTACTAGTTATGTTATTTTTGGTTATGAAGTAATTTGGGTATCCATCTTTGTTTTTTTCTTTTTTTGATAATGTCATTCAGTACCTTCCATGTATTTTTTATGTTGTTTTTATTTTCCTCTGGTAAATTACTGTAGTGCTCCTTTTCGCTGCTTCTCATAATTCTTGTTAGTTTATTTTTATAGGTCTTGTATTTTGTTTCTGCCTCTTTTGTTCTGTTATATAATACATTTTTCTTCTGGCATGCATTTAAAATACCTTTAGTTAACCATGGCTTTATTTGCAAGTTTGTGTTCCACTAGTTTCTTTAACAGATGATTTTGAAACCTAATTTTAAACACTTAGTCATTTTTTTTAAATCTATAAATTTGTCTGAGTGGTTAATGACACGTTTCTGTGGTTGTGAAACTCAGAACAAACATTTTTATTTTTACACAAACTTTCAAAGTCACAGCAGCACAATGAGGACTTGAGGATAATAATAAAGTGCAAACATTCATAGAAATATTCAAAATACCTTGACTGTACACAACTACATCATACAGTCCCTAAAACAGAATATAACAGATGTACAAAGAACACTTTTTAAAATGATTATTCACGTTTATTCAGTGCGTAAACAACATAACTAAGAGGTAAAACATTTGAAGTGCAAAAGGAACGTTGAGACAAACTTAGCTTTTAATGGAACTTTTTTTTTCAGGTATATAAACAGTTTAACAGTCCAAATATATGAAAAACAATAATGATAAATATGTGCCCTGCTCAAAGGGACTCTTACAGTTGATGTTAAACTCTAACTTCTTTTCAAAGTAAATTCAGCTGTGAATGTGCCAGACAACCGCAGCTTGAACTTCATACACACACCCTGTCACACACCGTCGTAGTCGACTTTAAACTCTCAGTCATTGTGAGAAAATAAAAAGGAGGGGCGACCACAAATAAGTCATTGAGACGCAGATACACTCAGAGATACTACCCTGTTTTAACACTAAAAACTGAGACTGACATCAGTCTAATCAGGGCAAACTGAGTTTCAGCCACGTTTTCCCTTTTACATCTTGTAAATTTGGTCATTAAATACAAAATCAAGAAAAAACAAAATATAAAAAACATATATTTTTCATCTGGTTAATCCCTCCTGAATTCTAGCTTGTTTCAGGCGAATTATTCTCTAAATAACAAAGTGAGCATCTACATTGCACAACATTTACGTCGCTCCAGCTGCATCTACAGTTTAGGAAAGTGGATACTGATGATCTTATGTAGAGAAATAAAAAGAAAAATATATATAATAATTCCTCAGTGTAATCCAACACTCTGTAAACAATTTTAAATTAACCTCAGTGGACGACATCATCAAAGAGGACATCAGTCAGGACCGACTTCAGAGACCCGATCAGCGCCAAAGACCGTTTGGACGGTTGTCTCAGTTATTTACAGCCACATTATACAAACGTTAAATAAGTTGTTGGCTCTATCCTGTAAATTCTGCTGGATTTTGATTTGCTTCCATTTTTCTCATTCATCAAATCGCTCTGAAAGTAAATCCAACGATATTCTTCCCCACTGTCCATTAGCGTTTTTTAAAACAATGTATTTATGGTTATTGTTCTCAGTGTGGAAGATCGTTAACTTTTAAAAATTAAAGCTGTAAAGACAAAGTATATAAGTAGTATAAATAAAGGTATTACTTCATTTTATTTATGTCTGCACAGATGAAAATGTACAATATGTGTACTCAGAGTACACGAGCAGCTGTTCTGTTTATGCTAAGCTAAGCTAAGGCTTTATTTACTCATTTAGTCAAATGATTATGGCACAACATTTGATATTTGATATTTAGAGGTATGTTGTGTTATTTTTGTGAAATGTGGAATGTGTTCTTCACTCGCAGGACGCGCTAACTATCGACTTTATTCTCAACATTTTGTCTTTAACGGCGCCATTTTCCCTCTTTACTCTCAACATCTCAACTTTATTCTCAACATTCACTTGAGTCTCAAAATGCAAAAAAGAAAACTTCTTCTTTCTCTCCTTTATTCTCTTAAATATTCTATTTATTCTCCTTAATTTCAGCTTAATTCTGGTCATCTTGGCTTCTCTTGGTCCTGATACTCTCGTAAAGAACTAGTTTGTGAGGTTCAACCTGTTTTAAGTTTGTGTTAAATAAAATTCCCTTCAGTAAACACTTGTGTTAGAACTCAGCTGAGTTTGAAGTTACAAACAAACTGAACCAGTGCTATGTTCAGGTACGATGTCGGGGAGGTTTTTAACACTAACAGATTTGATATAAAGTCAAGTAACAACTGAAAAACAGCTAACCTGATAACGTCCATTATGTTGACACAAAATAGGACTCACAGTCATCCTCCTTCAGGGGGGACAAGTACAATCCTGATGATAAATAAAAGATAAGGTGCAAAAATCCAAACATTTGTGATCATTTTTTTGTCCATGTTGTTGCTTTGAGGTCCAGCTGTCTCTGGTTGCTTTGTGAAAGAAAAAAAGACAGTTCGATGTCTTCCTCTCAATGAAAAAAAAAAGTCTCATGCAGATGCCAAAGCGATTCTGTCGCTGATCTTTTGTTGAGAGACAAAAACAAGATTTCCAGCTCAGGCTCACGGCTCTTCTGCAGAATTCAACTTTACAAAGTTCAAACTGAACGTGTTCAGGAGGAAAATCCATCAGCTTTAAGAAGTGTTGTTTTTAAAGTGGATCAGGTTTCCTCCAGTGTTGATCCAGAAACATCCAGGAGCTTGTTCCTTGTTGTTGTTGTTGTTTTTTATTTTTTATTTGGCACTTTTAACATGGAGGGGGCGGGGCTTATGATCAATGCTGCAGCCAGCCACGAGAGGAGGGACTGAGATGTTTTGGCATCACATTAGATATCATGACATTCATTTTTCTGTGGACAAAGAAAACACAGAGTACATTAGTCATTGCTGTGACACAACTGAAACCAGGTGATCAGGTTATACATATAAACTTTAATAAAAACTAAATGTGCATTCAGGATCAAACTGCTGCACTGTCTGACAGACTAAACATTTGACTGAACCTCTGATGCAAAATGAGGCAAATGGAGATAAAAGGCTAAAGTCTGACTGGAAACCACATGAGAAGTAAATGTAGACAAAATTCAGAAACAACAGAGAAGATATCTGAATTTTTCCAAATGATGCCGAATCTTGTCTTGTAGGGAAATTGTGCAAACACTGAAGGTAAAAGTGTAAGAGGCTCTTAAGTCGATTGATCTGATGATTATTGTAACAATTAATTCTGAAAAATGTCCATCACAATTTCTCAAAACGCCCAAAACAACGTCTTCAAATAAACTCTTTTGTCCGACCAACAGTCCAAAAAACAAAGACTCTTCATTTACTGTCACAAGTGACAAAGAAAAGCAGTAAATCCTCACATTAAGAAGGTGAAACCAGTAAATCTTTGACATATTTGCTAAAAAGTGACTGAAACTAATTTTCTCTTGACTAGTTGATGCAGCTCTGCTCTTTAGATGCCAAAAAGCGATTTATTGCACGTGTATAAAGGAGATAAAGGAACAAGTTGCCATGTTTACTAGCCCGACACAGTATTTAACTTGCCCCAAACAAGTGGTCAGTCCTTAATGTTGCTTCTACTTTTCTGAGAATTTCCTGATTTTGTCTACAAACGTCTGACACTAGTTTTAAGAAAAGTCTGGATTCAAGAGCGTAAATCTTTTCATTATGTTTTTAGCTGCTGGTCAATGTTTGTTCGACTCATTTCACATTTAAATCCCTCATTTGTCGCCATATTATCATTAAAGCT